>JAGXOD010001379.1:6932500-7072500 GCA_020368025.1 Brachyhypopomus occidentalis | reverse complement strand
AATGCTAGAATCAATCATTAGAATGTTAGAATCATTCATTAGAATGTTAGAATCATTCATTAGAATTCTAGAATCATTCATTAGAATGTTAGAATCATTTATTAAAATATTTAGGGCAGTTTCTGAAACTAGTATAACTATTTGCACCTGCTGGACAAAGATCAGTCACTGCTGCAAACACAGACAAACACACACACAGACATGCTCATGCATGCACACACACACACACACACGCACACACACACACATGCACAGCTACCAGCAAACATCACTTTGCTGTCCCTTTTTCTCTGTTCTATTCAGAGAGACCATAAGCAAAGTACCACCTTCTAACCCAGCCTTCCCCCTGCACAATTAAAGACAATCTGATAACATGTATGAGGCAATACCTCTTCCTTATCGTCCCATCGAGGTTCGGATTAAAAGTTTTATCTTTTAATTACTGTAACTTATTGCACTGAAGGGTCACTGCAAATCTGGAAAGTTAACAAAAAACGAATTCAGCTACATGTTACAGTCTGTATTCAGTGTGGCCGGAGTATGTTTCCACAGGCCACAGCTGCTGTATGTGTGAGTATCTGTATGTGACTGCGCATGTGTGTCTGAGAGTGTGTGTGTGTGTGTGTGTGTGTAGGTGACGAGAGCCTGTTAAATAAATATTGGTTCTGAGATTTGAGCGTCTTCCTAATGGAGCCAGTTTAAATGACCCCTGCTGAAGTGGTAGTGCCTGTGGGGACTGATCCTGTGTCTCCCTCTCTCCCTCTCTCCCTCTCTCCCTCTGTCTCTCCCCCTCCCCTCTCTCCCTCTGATGGTGTGATTGTCGGGGGATGGCCAGGCGAGTCCCATGGGACTCATTGCTCTTCTGGCAGAGACACAGGCCATCATAGCTCTGCTGCTCACTGCCAGGGGGGTGGAGACGGAGGGGTTTCCCTCCGTCCCTCCCCCCCAAGATTCGCCTCATCGTCTGGGCTTGACCTCTTCAGTCGAGCCCCTCTGTCACTGGAGCTCATTTGAATTCACACACTCTAGGAAAGAGCTGGCAACCAGAGCTTAGCTAGAGCAAGAGATGGGGATCCTTATCACACACTTTAATGCAGACACACATGCACACACACACACACACACGCAAAGGCAAGCTGAGAGGGAAATTAGTGCTCAATTGCATCCACACTGCAGTCACAGTAGGAGGATTTCAGGTTTCCTGATATGCGTCAGCAGTCCCGCAGAACTTGTTTGGATGGTTTTCAACCCAGTAGTCTAAAGACTAATCATCGTTTACAAACACTGAGCAAACATGCACAGGGCCCTCACAAGAAGACTGCTGCAGAAACATCAAACTGTTCTGCTAGGGGATGAAGAGTAACTGTGATGTGATGGTCGTGTGTGTGTGTGTGTGTTTGGATGGTTTTCAACCCAGTAGTCTAAAGACTAATCATCGTTTACAAACACTGAGCAAACATGCACAGGGCCCTCACAAGAAGACTGCTGCAGAAACATCAAACTGTTCTGCTAGGGGATGAAGAGTAACTGTGATGTGATGGTCGTGTGTGTGTGTGTGTGTGTTTGGATGGTTTTCAACCCAGTAGTCTAAAGACTAATCATCGTTTACAAACACTGAGCAAACATGCACAGGGCCCTCACAAGAAGACTGCTGCAGAAACATCAAACTGTTCTGCTAGGGGATGAAGAGTAACTGTGATGTGATGGTCGTGTGTGTGTGTGTGTGTGTGTTTGGATGGTTTTCAACCCAGTAGTCTAAAGACTAATCATCGTTTACAAACACTGAGCAAACATGCACAGGGCCCTCACAAGAAGACTGCTGCAGAAACATCAAACTGTTCTGCTAGGGGATGAAGAGTAACTGTGATGTGATGGTCGTGTGTGTGTGTGTGTGTGTGTTTGGATGGTTTTCAACCCAGTAGTCTAAAGACTAATCATCGTTTACAAACACTGAGCAAACATGCACAGGGCCCTCACAAGAAGACTGCTGCAGAAACATCAAACTGTTCTGCTAGGGGATGAAGAGTAACTGTGATGTGATGGTCGTGTGTGTGTGTGTGTGTGTTTGGATGGTTTTCAACCCAGTAGTCTAAAGACTAATCATCGTTTACAAACACTGAGCAAACATGCACAGGGCCCTCACAAGAAGACTGCTGCAGAAACATCAAACTGTTCTGCTAGGGGATGAAGAGTAACTGTGATGTGATGGTCGTGTGTGTGTGTGTGTGTGTGTTTGGATGGTTTTCAACCCAGTAGTCTAAAGACTAATCATCGTTTACAAACACTGAGCAAACATGCACAGGGCCCTCACAAGAAGACTGCTGCAGAAACATCAAACTGTTCTGCTAGGGGATGAAGAGTAACTGTGATGTGATGGTCGTGTGTGTGTGTGTGTGTGTGTTTGGATGGTTTTCAACCCAGTAGTCTAAAGACTAATCATCGTTTACAAACACTGAGCAAACATGCACAGGGCCCTCACAAGAAGACTGCTGCAGAAACATCAAACTGTTCTGCTAGGGGATGAAGAGTAACTGTGATGTGATGGTCGTGTGTGTGTGTGTGTGTGTTTGGATGGTTTTCAACCCAGTAGTCTAAAGACTAATCATCGTTTACAAACACTGAGCAAACATGCACAGGGCCCTCACAAGAAGACTGCTGCAGAAACATCAAACTGTTCTGCTAGGGGATGAAGAGTAACTGTGATGTGATGGTCGTGTGTGTGTGTGTGTGTGTTTTGGATGGTTTTCAACCCAGTAGTCTAAAGACTAATCATCGTTTACAAACACTGAGCAAACATGCACAGGGCCCTCACAAGAAGACTGCTGCAGAAACATCAAACTGTTCTGCTAGGGGATGAAGAGTAACTGTGATGTGATGGTCGTGTGTGTGTGTGTGTTTGGATGGTTTTCAACCCAGTAGTCTAAAGACTAATCATCGTTTACAAACACTGAGCAAACATGCACAGGGCCCTCACAAGAAGACTGCTGCAGAAACATCAAACTGTTCTGCTAGGGGATGAAGAGTAACTGTGATGTGATGGTCGTGTGTGTGTGTGTGTGTGTTTTTGGATGGTTTTCAACCCAGTAGTCTAAAGACTAATCATCGTTTACAAACACTGAGCAAACATGCACAGGGCCCTCACAAGAAGACTGCTGCAGAAACATCAAACTGTTCTGCTAGGGGATGAAGAGTAACTGTGATGTGATGGTCGTGTGTGTGTGTGTGTGTGTTTGGATGGTTTTCAACCCAGTAGTCTAAAGACTAATCATCGTTTACAAACACTGAGCAAACATGCACAGGGCCCTCACAAGAAGACTGCTGCAGAAACATCAAACTGTTCTGCTAGGGGATGAAGAGTAACTGTGATGTGATGGTCGTGTGTGTGTGTGTGTGTGTGTATGGGGTATGTCCTGTGTGAAGATCTCTGTGATTATAGCATGCAGCTTTGATAATATTATAGACAATCAGAAAGCTACAAAAACAGAAAACCACACAAAGGAGTTCTGATAGTGGGCATGATAATGGGACATGATAATGGGACATGTCTGCTCACTGTGAAGCTTAGAGTTTAGCTGGAGCTGGAGGTGGAGCTGGAGGTGGAGGTGCAGGTGGAGCTGGGTTATCTGGGCCACCCTGGCGTCTGTGAACACGACAGGGTCATTAGCTTTATTGTCCTCCAGTCTGCTGGGGCTGCTGGGGGAACAGGCGGGGAAAACGTCTGATGATCTGGGACAGAAACAGGTTCTGTCAACACACAAACACACACGCGTGCGTGCGCACACACACACACACACACACATTCACGCACATGCACACACATTCACACACGCACATACACACACCCACACACACGCACACAACCTGTACCTCCAGTCAATGCCCTCAGCATGGCACTGAGGATCATGTCTTCACCGCAGTCTCAGCACCTGCTCAGCATGAGGGAGGCTGTGTCATCCCTGCCACCCTGCCGACCAGGACAGGGGAGCATGATCAAAGGCTGGAAGAAGTGACTGTGACGCACACACACACGCACGCAGGCGCAGGCGCAGGCACACGCACACACACACACACACACGCACGCACACACACACACACACACACACGCACGCAGACACACACACACACACACACACACACACACACAGTGGGGATGGCTGTGACCCTGCTGTGTTTGACCCCTGACCTTGTCCCATCAGCACATGGGCATAAAACATTGGGGTCTCTCAGCGGTCATTCCAGCTCAGGGGTTCACCCAGTCTCCCTTTGGAGATGTGCGCCATACTCATTCTGTCCCTGTGCAATCTGAAGTGAAATGTCATTTTGTTTTTTTGTAATTTTTATGCTGAGAATCACTAAGGAAAAGCCACTCCTTTCCAAACTTTAGCAAATGAAGCTTTTGCCTGAACTTTAAAGATAGCAGCAGGAAACGTTGCAGTCTCTGGCATAATGGTAATGACGTACGAGTAATGCAACCATTCCTCAGATGCACACACTCACGCTTAAGGGCTAGATGAATCCAGCATGGCAGTATTTACTGAACACAGCCTTTTTTTGCTTTTTTTCGCAGTCAAAGCGAAATTTTGTGTTTGCAGTAATCAAGAAAGTGAGAATTAATGTTAGATCAGAATAATGAGAATAATGCTGGTTGTGCATAACTGTGCTCTCTGACCTGACAGCTGTGTGCTTTTAACTGCACAAATGAATGTGAACTAGGAGAAAACTAGTCTGAACTATGGACTGATCTGTGTGATGAAAATAGTCCACGGAAATCTTGGCCTAGCATAAATGTCCTGGCTCAGGTGAATCTATTAGGAAAGCATGACTGTTAAGTGACTTCAAAAACAAAGCGAAGTCAGATGGAACAAAGTCTGATGGAACTATGGGCTGCAGAGCTGTTTGCTTGAAAAAGATCCCTGTTTAATTTGACCCCTATCAGTGCATAGAGGGCAGGGAAAGGCAGGCTAATTCCACCAGAGAATTTTCACAGTTAACAGAAAGTGAACTTTTATGATGACAGAGTCATGGAGGTACTGAGGCGTTCTCGGTCTTGAGGGAGAGGCTTACTCCCAGAATATCAATCCAGACAGATCACATGAGATTATGGAAGCTTTATCTGAGATGGGTAACCTTTAAACACTACATGAAGTATTCAAGATATCCTGGTATTCCAGTGAAATGATGTGTCATAACCCAGTAGAGATGTCAAGAGATGAAGGCTGGAATCCAGACAGTTTCTGTGATATAGGTTTATGGTCAGTCCAAGGGACGGGATCCAACTACAATTTAGGTGTTTTCAATTTAGGTGTATATGAAGTTTATGCCAGTGTTGGGAGTTGGGCTTATGCCACAGAACAGAGGAGTGCTGGCTCAGCCTGTGATTGGACCAGAGCTCCAGCAGATATTCTGTCTGAGTTCACATTATCCTGACGATGAGAGGCTCCACTGGCAAACTGAGGTAATCTGCCCTGAGTACCATTTCCTGAAAATCAATACCAGCAAAAAGATCGGAAAGCCAGACGTGGACTCTGCACATAAGTGCATGTCTGTAATAGCCCTCTACTGTGTAATTATATTTTTTTCCAAAAAAGGTATGAAGGGATAACAATAGGAGAAAGAGAGAATGTTTTTGAATGTTTTTGTCCTTTGAGATTACAAAACCTGTGAAATTCTGTTTGGTGAAGATTTCTAAGAACTGTCCCTTGGACAGAAAACCTTTCCTCTCTTTCTTTGTCTCTCTCCTGGGTCCAGTTGCCTTCTCTTGTAGATTTGTTGGTAGCTTTCTAGTTGTGGGTTCAACTTTTTTCTGCCTACATTAAAACGTGCAGTCAGATGAATTATGTCATTATTGTAATGTGGATTTGTAATGATGTCATCATTGTAATGTGGATTGTAACTGGTTCTCTTGAAGGAAAATGGCAACAAACTTTCTTGACTTTCAGGTGAAGCATGTTGGAGAAAAGGTGGATAAATTCTGAAGGAGTGGTGCCACAACACTTTTGTCTGCCTCCACCCCCAACAGGGCTAAGAGTGCCTTCATGTTCTTTCCCTCTCTGAATTAGCACGGGCCCTCTAATGACTGAGGCATAAAGCCGCTGACTTCAGTCTGCATGTCTGTGTTCTCTGTGGGAGGAGCGATAAGACAGTGGATCAATGGTGTGCCGTTGGGTGTAAGCAGAATCAACCTTGATTATTGTGTCTTCACATACCATTTGTGGCACAGTCGCTAATAAATCTCCAATCCTTCAATGTGCTCAGTGTTGTCTAGGTTTAAAGCAGCATATCTTCTCATTGCAATGGTAAGTGTTGCTATGATACCAACAGGTGTATTTGCCTTTTCACATTGTTGTTAAGCATTTATAATGAAAATCGCATTCTAAATTAAACCTGTTAAACCACCTGTTGCTTTGTACTTTTTGTGTTAGTTGGTTCTTCTGATCACAGGTCAGTTACCAAGCAAGCTTCAGGGATAATTTTAAAAGAAACTTTCCTATTTCTCAGTCCCTCCTCTACTCCATAACCATTAGGTTAGTGATGACACCAGAGGATATTCAGATTGATCTACAGTCTCTGTGGGATCGCAGGACTTGAGAGAGAATCCCTCTGCCAGAGATTCATTTTGCTGTTTAATGAAAGTATTCCTGCCCTAAAGTCTCATAGATGGTTTTATTTATTATTGTCCCTTTCATCCTGAGACCATATCTGCAGCTAGCTGGGTCTGGAAGCTGGGTGGAAATTAATCTAACAATCTTAAAATCCTTTTCTCATTTTTTCTTAAGCACTGCAATTCCACAAAAATCAATGGATGATTTAGGACACTGCCAAGTCATTAGATACAGCAAATTTTGTCCATAAACTCTATTCAAACTTCAAGCCTTTCCCCAGGGGGATGGTGGGTGTGGTGGGGTAAAGAAGGAAACAAAAAAGATGGAAGTCTGTAATTTGTATCCCTATATTGGGAAAACATCAGTTGTTACCCTGTTTATTAAAGGAATGGTCAGACGTGCTGAGAGATCTGTTTGAATCACCTTTCAGCGGCACAACTGGTTGCTGGTTGCTAGAAATACAAGTGCTTTTACATGACGGATCAGGACCAGCTGGGTCAAAGCCCACATCAGCATGAGCCCACAACCAGACCTAAGAGGATCTTCAAAGGTGCTGATCCACAGCCCACCGCCGCAGCAACGCCCACCAAGCTCACTCTGATTGCACCGAAAGTCCAAGGGGCCCCTAAAATCAGTGCGTACGCATGACTGCAGAACTGCCCTGGGGTCCTATCCGAGGCTTTTCTGTGACATGATTGGTCCCTTGTAGCACAAACGCATCTAATCTAAATAATTAGCAACAGTGAAGCATTGGAGTAGGGTCTGTAATCACCTGTGGTGTCAGAGGGAGCTCACTTTGATTGGAGAGGTAGAAAAGGAGACGGTGTAGGTGGAAGGTGCAGTGACGTTGGCTTTAGCAGCTGAGATTCATCTCATTGCTCCACAGTTCCCATGAGTACACAAACATACCAGTTGCCATGGAAATAGTTCCTGGTCCAGATTAGTAGGAAGGGAGCAGGAACTGTCATTCATGCCAGTGAAGCTTAATTCCACGACCCCCCTGGGTGGGGTTTGGGCTGCTTGTGATTTTGTTAGTCATAAATACGTTTGTTTACCCAAATGTAGTTTAGTTTTAGGTAGTGTTTTATTTTGTACTTATTTTTTATGTAGGCTATTTTTCATATATTTGCTCATTTCATTAGTAAAGGTACAGTATCCAGCCAGAGATATACAGAGTTCGCCATCTATCAGTATTTCATTTATGATTTTAATAATACTTTTAATTAACAAACTTTTTAAATATCAGGAAGAAAAACAGTGGTATACAGTAGCTCACAAGTCGACCTAATGCATCTAGGCAGGTATTCACTACAGGAGGATAAATAGATGTAATCATAATTCAGCATTCTGAGCAATCACAGTTGACAGGTAGAAAAGCACCATCAGCACAGCCTGTGAACATTAGGACATTCATGTCCCCCACTGCTCCTGTGATAACTGCATAAATATCCTCCATACTCCCCTCCTGGTGACGACAGCTGACAGCCTCCCCCAGGTCTCTTAGCATCCAGCTCGGACCCAGAGCTGGGAGTCCTGCGCTGTATGAGGCCACCCGGCCGGCTCACCACAACCTGCCGACGGGTGTCACGTACAGATTGCTTTTATTAAAGCCCCACCCCCCCACCCCACATGTTTTAGAGAGTGATTACTACTGAGAGCTAATAAAAGCAGACTCTGTCTCTGAAGTTTGTTCAGGACATGATGGATTTCAACCCAATCACGTATTGACCCTAATCCAGACAGCAAGGAAATAATATTCCTGCAACAGGCTTCCATGAAGTTGCCAAATTAAGCCATTGGAATGTTCAGCTGCATTGTAGGCACAGACAGAAATATGTCTGTGCTGACTGGGTGTGCAAACTCTATGGAAGATGAATACTCACAGGGGACGCTGTATTAGCTCTGGCGTGGGGACCGGGCTTCTCTTAGGCCTGTCAGCAGAGCACAATAACACAAGGTTGCTCAAAATGATGCCCTTGAGCTGCTTTAAACATAATAATTTTGGAATATAAAAAAGAACTGCCTCATTTTTCAAATTTCTAATTTCCACAAGTTTTCCAGATTTTCTGATCATGCCAAATGCCGCCCTTGGATTGCTGTCTGATGCACAGCATACTTACGGCTAATACTTCAACATGCTGTACTCTTTCCAAAGGATGAGAGAGTGCCAGTGATGTTAAACTCTTCGTGGTCATCTGCTTCTTTTGGTTGCTTGTGGTCCTCTCACTACCGACACAGCACAAGGTCAGTCACCATTCCAGGAGATTTCTGCATGCTTTTGCACTATAGCAAGGAATGACGAGCAGTCGTCTCAGGATACGAAAGGTGAAGTGAGAGGTCAGAGCTTTCCACCCATCACTATAAGTACCGCTCCATCACTATATTCACTTCAGGCTACAAAGTATGACGAACAAAGCTTCACACACAAGCCTATTTCAGTTTTTTCAGGCAGAAAACTCTGCCTGAAAAAACTCTGTTAGTGTTCTATTACAACTCTACACGCCTGTAAAAAACCACACTTGCTAAAGGCAATAAATGAGAAAATAACCATGTGGTATAGAACCAGCTCCTCAGCGTCCAAGGTACTTAATAGTGTTCTATGACGATCTATGTCTCATATGTGAAGTAGGAAAATGGCATAGCTTGTATGAACAGAGTTATTGTATATGAAACGATAGTCATGTAAATAATAAATGTGTTATAATCACAATCATGATCATAAAGGCATACAAGAGTGCCACATGAATGGTAAACCTAGCATGATTTTAAGGGTATGTGAAGACAGGGGCCCTAATTGACGTTCAGGGCTATAAGTTCCGTTAGGAATTTGACATCCGGGAACATGTCACCAACAGAACCTATGCACAAAATACTCTCAATTTCAATTTCGAGGGGAAAACATCAGCCAGAGCGTCAAAGTGCTAAACGATCCTTCATAGATAAATGAAAAAAGCTTACCTAGACAGGACCCGGTGACGTGCCCTCAAATTAGGTTTTGAAATTGTCACTAGACGTTGAAGCCATCAGGGTTCTTAAACAGCAGGATCAATTTGTCCAGTGTTCCGTATCTGTAATGTTATATAATTATAATTAAATAAAACAATGTAATAAAATAAAATGATAAAATCATAGAAATGGGCAGGAATAGCCTAATTTTGATTCACCAATAGATGTTCGTATCCCCCTTTTTAGAACAAAATAATAATGAAAGTATTAGAAGGTATTCAGAAGGTATGCCACAGCACTAGTTAGATAGCCAGTCTCTGTATACGCATCCTTGTTATCCTATGCATCCCTAGCTTAGCTAACTTCGGATAAATTTAACTCCGTTAGTGGGAACGTACCAAATCAAATTGTGAACATTAGCTATAAACTTGCTACTGCTTATTATCATATTTAGCTAGCTATCGACATGATAGCTAGGTAACGTAATTTAGAAGGCTAACTAGTTGATAGCTAGATAGCCATGTAAATAACGTTACCTTGCTAACTACTCACAAACACAAACACAATTAAGTTAGTTGTAATATACTGGAAAAATACTGTAATATACTGGTGAAATTCACCGTTTAAGATATGATCTTTCATTGCCCATTTTTGTTGTTGTATTGTTGTGTTTCAGGTGCTGTATAGTTTCTTACAGCAATCAAATCAATTGGAGAGGAAGTACTTGAGCAATCCAGTCTGGTACAGCTACGGAAAACACGAGAAAAAAAAACAGGAACAGAAGTAGAGGTGGATGTTGTGTATTGAGAGAAGGGAAAAGTGCTGTAGAGCTAGTACAGTATTCAATAATGTTATACAGAGCGTTCATCTTGCAACAAGATACAAATCAGATATTTTGTGAACTCAATTTTATTTCACATCTAATTACATAATGTAAGTCCTTAATGCACTCTTGTCTCCTACCCCTGTCACTCATGTCTAAAAGCATGTCTAAAATCTTGGGTAAGCCACTCAAAATGAAGAGTAAATGTGGCGATGTGAATTTAGAGCGCCGCAGAGTTATGTAAGGTCAAGTTCCTTGTTTACCAGCAGAGCTTAGTGAAAGAAAAGGTTTGGATGGTACTACTTGGAGCAGATGCCTCAACCCTCCAGTGAAGATTCAAACCAGCAGTGCTCCATTTACCATGAGTCTCTGAGCCCATGACTCCTTAGACAGACTGTCAGTGTACCACCACGGCCACCAACCTGCAGCACGGGTTGTCCTGCCTTTGCTCAGATCCCTATCATGGCCGGCACGGGCACGAGACGTCGGCTCAGGACATGATGTCTGGAGATAAAGGGAGTCCACTCCTGAGTCGTCATTAGTTAAGTTAAGTCAAGCCACATTGTCAATTGTGATTTTCACCCCAATCGAAATTTGTCCTCTGCATTTACCCATCTGTGCAGTCAGAACACACACACACACACACACACACACTAGTGATAACTAGGGGGCTGTGGTGCACACGTGCCCAGAGCGGTGGGCAGCCCTAGCCCGGCGCCCGGGGAGCAGTTGGGGTTAGGTGCCTTGCTCAAGGGCACCTCAGTCATGGCCTCAGGCCTGGGAATCGAACCCACGACCCTCCGGTCACAAGACTGGTTCCCTAACCACCAGACCATGACTGCCCCGAGCCGTTCCCGTTCGCTGCTTATTAAAATGCTCCAATCACAGCTCTGTGTTCAGTGCAACACGGTCCAGCACATGGACCAGGGCCAAAATCACGATCCACAGGCCATTCACTCGCCCAGCTGGGGCTCTGTGTGTGTAATGCCCTTGACTTCATCTTATCTTCACATAGGCATCTTGGCTTCACTCCACACGCACGCACCACTTCCCTGATCTCTGCATCTTGTTGTCAAACTCAGATTACTTTTGAAGAGGGGCCGAAGAGCCCTAGAACCTGCAGGCTGACCAGGGCGCGGCGGAGAACAGAAGTAATCAAGTAGAGAGCCTGCACTAGTGCGCCAGGCATCTCCACTCCCTGTACGGAGAGTTATTAAGTACAAAGTAGTGCACATCCCATTGCCTTTCCTCAGAATGCACTCTGTTATTACCCCTGTTATTATTAGGAAAGGTGTGTGTATGTGTGTGTGTGTGTGTGTGTGTGTGTGTGTGCATGCATGCTGAGAAATGTACATCCAGCAGACTATCACAGATCCTGTAATGGACATTTTACTGTTATGTGCTTAAGGCTGCTTTGTTGGTCTGCTTTCATCACAGGCGCGGCAGCAGGGGGAGGGGCAGAGCCGGGCAGCACTGCTGGGGTCCGACTACTGCAGTCTGGCTGATTACCCACGACAGGACTGGCTTTTAGCAAGTCCTCTATTTGATCTGACATCCTAAAAAACATGACATGAGGAAGAAGGTGAGTGGGTCATTGGGGAGAAGAAGAGAAGGAAAAAGATGGTAATGGACTTCTCTGAGTGAGGGAGAGAAGCAGGGAGGGAGAGGGAGATATCCGGGTCAAGCAAACAGATCGGGAAGGAGCTACAGTCATCTGTTTTTAGTTTCACATTGGCTGATTGCTCATTTATTGGACATTGAGCTAATGAGATCTAGTTATTCCCCCTTTTAGCGATGAGCATTTTCTGGACTTTAAATAAGATGTTTTTATACCTGAGGGTTCTTTTTTCATTAGAATAGCAGCAACACTGCAGTGCGCTACAGTGGTCAAACGTCTTCAGATATGTTACCTGTAAACATACGGACACATGCAGTACATACAACAGCTTGCACTGATCACTCATGTCCATAGGACAGAAAGGAGAGTTGTCCTTAGAGATATTACACTGCTGAGTGTGGCCATAAACTGCAGTACACTTGAATTACAAATGTACTCCAGTATACCTATGAGCTCAGACCTGTATGCTGAAAGAGTTTTCAACATAATTCTTGCTCTGTTATTTAAAGACGATCATTGTTTTATGAAGCTTTTTGGGAAACCCAGCCCATTTTAGTATTGTAAAGTATTGTAAGAATCCGGTAAGAGGAAATGCAGACATATGTGTACAGACCTTGGAATAAGCAAAGAGCTATTGACTATTGTAGGCGTCCCAACAGACTCTAGAATTGCCACTGCCTTTGTCAAACACAGCACTACGTCATTACGTTGTCATCGTGTACCGACTTTTTAAGTGCTGTTGTTGTAGGACAAGTAACCTAAACCCCTTATTTCCAAAACAGAGTTCTTTGTTGTTGCTGGGCTCTTCTGGATCTCTTAACTCCCCATAAAAATCTAAATTTTAACCTTGTTTTTAAACACTGCAAGACAATGATGAGTGAACTGAACAGTCAACAACGTATAGATGTGTTAACCATGGCTGGGAATGTTTGCTTTGGAACTGTAGTATACCTATGAGAGTCTCATGGATTCAGACAGGGTGTCATATGTCACACACATAAGGCTCCAGTCCTGTCAGTTTGCAGGGTTGGGCTTTATTACTATAGTACTCATTACCATAATACTCATTACCATAATACAACAGTGACCAGAGGACAAGGCAGGTGTAGTAGCTATTGTATTTTGCAAGTTAAATTTCACTATTTCCAAAACAAAGGTAGAGATGTGTTCTGTTTTTGGTTTTAAAGTTGCAAAATGAGAAAATATGAGCCTCCGTGTTTTCCTAAAGGAACGAAAAATCAGACAAAATGGGTCCAGTTGATTTGGAAAAATCACCGTCTCAGCCAAACCTCCAGAGAAAAAAAACTGTACCCATTTTACAGAGTACTGTTTTGAAAATGTTATTCAAAAAAGATGGATTTTGCCACAAAGCTTACATTGAAGCCTGAAGCTGTTCCATCCATTTATCCTGGGAGCGCAGTGAGTACGAGCTCACATGTTGGTCAACATCGGATTTCTTAGTTTATTTTTCTTGTGTTGTGTCCATTGACTGTGTATAACAAATCTTCAGTGTGTCTGATAATGTTAGACAGCGTTAGTCTGCCAAGTGACACGATGATTCATGTCCAACACTGACAGCTCATTTTACATGGCTTAAGGATGTAGATGGAGAAAGAGCAAACATTACAGCAGTTAACATCAGTCCATCTAAATTAGGTGATGGCTGTATTTTTTTTTCGATAATTCTGACATAATACATCACATGATTTTGAGGTTGTTTATGAAGAAAGTGACATCTCATAGTATTAGCAAGATAAAGTTAGCTAATTGAAGTACACATGGGATGTGTAGAAGGCTGCTTCATTACACATGCGGTCATATGCATATCTGCGGTCAAGAAGTAGCCAACACTAGTACAGTTTGGAAAGGCAACCATGCACAATTGCTAATTGTCGTATCATACGACATGGATATGAGGTTGCTTGTTTTGATATATTTTTCATGCACTGTCTCTGTCAATATTATTCCGGGACTCTGTACAGAGTATAATGCGTATAGACTATATTGGTTATGAAGTAGTTGCCTTTCTCCAGAAACTTTCTCTGGTGTTCAAAGTGTTTCTTCTTAACAGCACATGTGAGCGTTTTTATTGACAAGGTAGTGAGCTTGTCAGAGCTGGCAATTGGGGCAAAGATTGTTTTACATTAGCAACATAATGTTAGTTGTTTGATTACGTAGTCAAGCCTAAGGGTCATGTTATCTTATACATTTCTAAAGTTGTCCAGAGCAATACGTAAATACATTACCATTCTGATACACTGACTTGAAGGCGGCCCTGTACAGTCACCCCTCTTCTGAGGTTCGAACATGTATGTCTGAAGGACTACAGTGATACTGCTCATGGTCATGGAGTATACAGCAGGTAGAAGTGCAGAAACCAAGCAGGTCTATGTGTTTGATGAACAAAGTTAGGAAACTCAAGCTGTAGGTGGGTGGTGGTGCGGAGGGTGGAGGTTCATTGATTGTTCATTTGATGGGTTTAATTTATGTTCTAACATGCCTTTGGTTCATTTAATAGGTGTCTCAATCATTGGTGGAGGGAAAAAAAACTCATAAGCCAAGATACACGTGTGTTAGTGGTCGGCTGATTAATCTGTCAGCCAATTAAATGCCATTTTGATATAATCAACAACTGGTGTATTTTTTTGTTTATCTCTGGACATTTAGTTGCTACATTTTTTAAAACACAAACTTTAAAATAAGTTTCCTGCAGAAAGTGGAAATCTACTTAAGCAGAGATAATACAAACAGTAAGTGTTAAATGTTACGTTCAGCAATTTTGTGACTCATTTGTTATTAATATTAAATAATTTAATCTTATAAGATAACCAAAAAAAGCTAACTGGCATTATAAATCAGCCCCTGATGGACCGACCACTAATGTATGCTACACATTTGCTTGATGCACCAGTGTACAGGGGGCAGTGGTGCAGGAAGACACGGATAGAAATCTTAACTTAGCTGCTTCGTGGCCCAGGCTGTGTAGTGCCCTTCTGCTTCATGGCCCAGGCTGTGTAGTGCCCTTCTGCTTCATGGCCCAGGCTGTGTAGTGCCCTTCTGCTTCATGGCCCAGGCTGTGTAGTGTCCTTCTGCTTCGTGGCCCAGGCTGTGTAGTGCCCTTCTGCTTCATGGCCCAGGCTGTGTAGTGCCCTTCTGCTTCTTGGCCCAGGCTGTGTAGTGTCCTTCTGCTTCATGGCCCAGGCTGTGTAGTGCCCTTCTGCTTCATGGCCCAGGCTGTGTAGTGCCCTTCTGCTTCATGGCCCAGGCTGTGTAGTGCCCTTCTGCTTCATGGCCCAGGCTGTGTAGTGTCCTTCTGCTTCGTGGCCCAGGCTGTGTAGTGCCCTTCTGCTTCATGGCCCAGGCTGTGTAGTGCCCTTCTGCTTCATGGCCCAGGCTGTGTAGTGCCCTTCTGCTTCATGGCCCAGGCTGTGTAGTGCCCTTCTGCTTCATGGCCCAGGCTGTGTAGTGCCCTTCTGCTTCATGGCCCAGGCTGTGTAGTGCCCTTCTGCTTCGTGGCCCAGGCTGTGTAGTGCCCAGGCCCAGGCTGTGTAGTGCCCTTCTGCTTCGTGGCCCAGGCTGTGTAGTGCGCTTCTGCTTCTTCTGGCCCAGGCTGTGTAGTGCCCTTCTGCTTCGTGGCCCAGGCTGTGTAGTGCCCTTCTGCTTCTTGGCCCAGGCTGTGTAGTGCCCTTCTGCTTCATGGCCCAGGCTGTGTAGTGCCCTTCTGCTTCTTGGCCCAGGCTGTGTAGTGCCCTTCTGCCCAGGCTGTGTATGGCCCAGGCTGTGTAGTGTCCTTCTGCTTCGTGGCCCAGGCTGTGTAGTGCCCTTCTGCTTCGTGGCCCAGGCTGTGTAGTGCCCTTCTGCTTCGTGGCCCAGGCTGTGTAGTGCCCTTCTGCTTCGTGGCCCAGGCTGTGTAGTGCCCTTCTGCTTCGTGGCCTAGGCTGTGTAGTGCCCTTCTGCTTCATGGCCCAGGCTGTGTAGTGCCCTTCTGCTTCGTGGCCCTTTTGATTTCTTCAGGTTGTAATTTTAGCTTGCGCCAGCATGACTTTGTGCTCATACACTTCTGTTTAATCCGACTTTAACGTTGTGATTAAGTAAAAGACTACTGCTCCACTGTTTAGTATATTCATTATTTCATTCATCTTCTAAACCACTAAAAATTCCATTTCTAGGCCGCCAGGTTGGAACCTCCCGTGGTAGCATGGTGCAGGCGGGAATTAGTTCTGTCCTGGGTGTCAAAGCATCTCAGGTCACTGTTCATACATCTAGGGTAAAAAAAGCAGCTTAAAGTAAGTAAAAACAAGCAGTCAAAATGACAACACAGATGTTTCAGTATTTTTCCGAGTGAAATGCTAAATGAATTTTTCTGTAAAATATATGGAAATGTATTGCAATGCTCCACATAACTGACAAAGTTACAGAAAAAACCTTCTGCAGTTCCCTCTGAGATCATATGGAGTGATGGTGCAGTTTGAACCCAGCATGCTTATTTTGGTCAAAACGTGCATATTTCACACTCTGCAGTGCTTAGTGAAGGCGTTTGGCTATTGGTATGTGTTTCTTGTTCATTTTCAGTTCTGCGCCTCATCACCCCCTTGTTATTCTCATCAGCCCAGTTATGGGAAACCTCAGCAACGGGCAGCGCTGCTCTGCGATTGGCCCCGCAGTTATGAGGCCTCTGCCGCTCACATGTTGGGGTAGACATTCCAGAGCAGGGGGTAAAAAAACAAATGATTTTAATTGGAGCACAACGTGGATCCAGCATGTTTGGAACTTAATTAGTTATCAGACAAGAGACCGGAGACTAGTGCATAATCAGCACCTCGACATAATGGTTTAGGGGAAGAGGCTTTTACAACATGGCTGCCTGCTGAGAGAGACAGGAAAAGAGTGCTTTCACTTAGGTCCTCCTGGCCCACCTAGACTCTGAGCTTCGTACCAGTGGAGACAACAGTGTGTGTGTGTGTATGCGTGTGTGTGTGTGTGTGTGTGTGTGTGTGTGTGTGACAGTTTTATGGGCATTGTTCAGCCGCTGCTCGTGGCCACCCGGAGAAGATGGTGAAAGTTCTGCCAACATTCCAACCTCTGGATTGCAACCTGTACAGAGAAATAGGGGTGCTCAACCAGCAGGGTGTAATTCAGTGTGTGAGCACACAAGGCCTTTTTCTCTCTCTCTCACGCACACACACACACACACACACACACACACACACACACAAACTCTCCCACAGACTGATTCACAAAAGGGCAGTGTATTTATTCAGAGGGGTACCCAGCTTTCAGCAGTCAGTGCTCTAGTCATTGGGGAGTGTATTATAAGACAGAATGACAATCCAGAACATGCTGGAAGGGTGACAGATGCTTTAGAAGAATAAAACATCAGCGTGTGGTGCAGGGAACTGGCAGCGGAGTCCGAGTCCTTGTCCTGTTTGTTTCTGCTACATTTTAGAGGCTTTGAAAACACCTTTACTGTAATACAGGATTTATACACTCTGGACATAAACTTCGACTCAATAGTGCCTTCTAAAGAAATCTCTGCCAGTGCCAACACAGAGAGAATAAGGGATGCACACACACACACACACACAGAAATACTGTGAGCAACCATGAGCAACATGAGGCTGGTGTTTGAAAACAGCCTAAAGAGAATGCAGTCTGAACCTTACTGGAACCAAAGTGTGCAGGGTGATAATCTAGGAGATGAATTTGGTAATCTCAGTCAAGTCCCAATAATCCCGTTCGGATCAGGTACATGCATGGAATTCAGTCTACCTTTTGTCCCTCTGAGAATAATTAATCCATGTCATTACTCATACAAAAGGCAACTCACACAAGTGGAATAATGGATGAGAACTTCTGGTAGGGGTTAAAACTCACAGCACTTTCCACTCATTTGATGGTGGAACCCACACTGGAGCTATAAACCCAAGGCAGAGTTGGTGCTGTTATGGCCTGGTACGTAGTTTCAGTGAGTAACTAGTAAACATGGGTTGTTGTTTAATTGTACATGTTCATAAAGAAAGTACTTCTTGCACATAATCGTCTATAATAATCCCTCTGTACCAGGTTGGGACGCATCCTTCTATTATCATCAAATATGCTGTAAAAACAAGAACTAACATTTACAAACAAGCTAATAAAGAATGTAAACCCATGTAAAGCCATGTGTGACTCCGTGACGTCTTCTTCCTCTGCATCAGATACAGTATGTGAGTCCAAACTCCAAACCAGTCCAGACCAGTTCAGACCAGACCAGTCCAGACCAGACCAGACCAGACCAGACCAGTCCAGTAGAGTTGTCTTTTGGTTCTCTGCAGTCACGCACACGGCTGCTGCCGTGGCGACCAGGGTCGGCGGTGTGGGGAGACGTAGCCAGGGCATCCTTTGAAATAGAACCTCTGCGTTGGGTAAACGTTTACATTAGTCTAATGAGCCTTCTTCCTGCCCAGAGCTCACCGTCTCTCAGCCATATATTCCAATCATGAACCCCACGCCATGCTTCAACACTGCCACGCACACCGTCCAAGGACACCGCGGACCAACACCGCCCATCCGTCTGGAAGCAAATGAAGCACAAGGATTAGCTCAGTGCTCGTGCCCTATTGGCTAAGGCCGAGTGTGATGGCACGTGTAGGAAAATTAGATTGTAGACTGTCTGAAGGGGCTGAGATGGATGGAGCCTGTAGAGAGGAGGGGGAAGAGATGTAGAAAAGAGGAACTCTAACTCTGAAGAGTCGTCCTTTAAAGTGGGAGAAGGTTAATTTGTGGTAATTGGTTAATTGTAGAGTGGGGTAGACCCGGAGGACGTCTGGCAGCTGCACACGGACAAGCCACGTTGGAGAGAGACTGCGTCATGGAAACCCAATGTTGCCACATCAGACCGAGTTCAGTGAGTTGGGGGACACGTCCACTGCCTTAAGAAGCATTTCGAGAGATTAATTGTTGCAGGCTGGATGTTCTTAATGTAGGTCACCTTTGAGGGAGAGGGAGAGAGATGGAGTGAGAGAGAGGGAGAGAGAGAGGGTGATGGAGAGAGAAAGGGAGAGAGAGAGAGGCAGATGGAGAGAAAGATAAGAGAGAGGGAGAGATGGAGAGGGACATTCGTTCTTCCATCCCTTACAGTTACATGTTCAGACTTATGTTCAGCAATGGCTGTCCAAGTTCCCAGATGGCTTATGCTCATTAGTGTCTTAGCCTGGGTCGGCCGGCCCGTCTCCAACGCAGTGGCACTGTGGTCTGGATACTGAGGCTCCGTCTTATTTGTTTCCTTCAATATGTAATTTAGGCAAAGGCTCTTCATGTGGATCAGCCCACCACTTGTTCAGTGCCCTCAAGCACAGCCCAGACCCAAACCACAATCATGTATATCATTAGACATGAGAGGCCTCCAAACTGTCTGTGCTTGTTTCTCTCTCTCTCTCTCTCTCTCCCTCCCTCCCTCCCTCCCCCCCAAAAGAACTGTTAGAAAGGCATCCTGTGGAAATTAGATCCCAACAAGATTTTCTTTTTCTCCATGAACTCTGTGTACAAACGCTGCCATTTTCCCCTCAGTTGTCACAAAGTGTGAGCAATAAAACGAACATACATTAATAACCGTTGGCTACGGTTACAGTCCAAACACAAACACAGTGTGTAGCATTAAACAGTAAAGCCACTGCTTACGAGACAGTGGGGTAAGACACAGCGATCTATGGAGCCGGTAGCTGCAGGTTCACCTGAGTAGCTCCTCTCACGCCACGGCCATCTTCTGCCCGAGCCGTGCTGCTGACTCATTGTGCAGCTTGAATGGCCAAAGTGCAGCAGGTCTTGTGACACAGTGCGCCGTTTGTCTTTCCTAAGTAAACGTCCGTCTGAACGTTTGCCCCCGTGCCTCACGCAGGCCCATCCGTCAGGGGTAAAGCAGCCCCGGAGCTGGACTCCACACAGGCTGGAGAGATGGGACCCTCAGAAAGCCATTCGTCAGGTGCTGGCGTCTCCCGCACAGGCGACGGGGGCCCTGCTCACAGCTGGGCATGCAGGTCCGGAGCTCCACTGCAGGAGGATCAGCGCGTGTCTGACAGGCTGAGGGGAGGAGCAGACAATGAGGAGAGCACAGGTAACAAAGACAGGTTTACCACACACACACACACACACACACACACACAGATATTGTGACTGTGATGTAGCTGATGTTAGTCTCATTCTTTGACAGGATTTACAGAGAGACATCTACACAAGAAAGTGACAGGAACCCGACCCAAATGAACATGGCTCTGTTCTGATTACCCAGAAATCCCAGTTTACAGGGACACATTTTTGGGAACCTGTTATTAATGCTGAACATGAACATGCTGTGATAAACACATATCTGTCTGCCCTGAAATGGAGTAAGGACTTCCCAAACACACACACACACACACACACCCACACACACACACACACGGTGGGGGCAACAGGAAACTCGTCTGTGAGTGTTTACTGGCTGGCACTGATGACGGATCAGCCGCAGGTTAGTGTGTTCACCACTGGGCCGACAAACCAGATGTGGCACACTTGGGGGCATGTATGTAGTGTGTGTTTGTGTGTGTGTGTAGGGGGGTGGAAGAGATGGGGGGTGGGCTCATGGCCCCACTCAAATCAGTCTCCTTAGAGTAAGTATACTGTAGTCGCTCTGCACTGAGGAGTGTGACCTATTCTTGGCTGCATGTGTACCAAAACAACCTGAGATCAAATGCAGGTGGAAGTGCAGCCTGTACTGTGCGCTACGTGATCACGATGATACATCTGCACTATGCCGGGGGGCTCACGGGCTGCCTTGTGTTCACACTCAGCTGTAAACTGGGATCCACCACCCTGCTAATGTATTCTGCAGTCAGCTGATTGTAGTCATGGACACTCAGCTTTTATTGCCCACGAGTGACCTGGGTCCGTGTAAAGAGCAGGTGTAAGCTGGATGCTCGAATGTTCGGACATCGTGGGCATGTATCTGCCAGCACTGTTTATGCAAGTACTTATAAATATAGGATGAACAGATATCTAAGAATTTCTATAAACATACACAAAATATCCAGACGTCACCTGCCCTTCTGTTTAAAAGCAGTACATCCATGAAAGAGCCACTGTAAACATGAACACTGATCTGAGAGTGAGAGACCGTTAGTTCCATCCAAGTGGATGAGCAGCAGTGGTGTCCTATAGAGTAGGAGGACCTGATACACTCAGTATCCTAGTAGGGCCTGGATTGTATGCACTCCCATATCAGTGAATTTGCATGTGTGTGTATATTAAGTACACGTGTGTGTGTGTGTGTGTGTGAGTGTGTGTGTTTGTGTATTCAGTGCAAACGCAGGGGTGTGTGTTGGCTACACACGGCCTCTACTCATACACCCACGCCCGCTACTCACACACACATACACACACGCCCTCTATTAGTACACACACACACACACACGCCCTCTACTCACACACACACACGCCCTCTACTTGTACACACACACACGCCCTCTATTCTCATACACACACACACACACACGCCCTATACTCTCACACACACACACGCGCCCTCTACTCTTACACACACACATGCCCTCTACTCTCATACACACACACATGCCCTATACTCTCCCACACACACACGCACGCCCTATACTCCCTCAAACACACGCACGCCCTATACTCTCACAGACACATGCACGCCCTATACTCTCACAGACACATGCACGCCCTATACTCTCACACACACACTCACACGCGCCTCTACTCTCACACACACGCCCTATACTCACTCACACACACACACACGTCTCTACTCTCACACACACACACACACCCTCTACTCTCACACACACTTGGGCCTAATCCCACATGCTCTTTGATACGTGATAAGTCCACACGCTCCA
Organism: Brachyhypopomus occidentalis; assembly: GCA_020368025.1. NCBI lineage: Eukaryota > Metazoa > Chordata > Actinopteri > Gymnotiformes > Hypopomidae > Brachyhypopomus > Brachyhypopomus occidentalis. The sequence continues at coordinate 7,050,636 of JAGXOD010001379.1, read as the reverse complement.
CTGAGGCTGGATTAGAAGCTGCTCTTTCCGGGGAGGGACCCCCCCACCGCGGTTGTTTTGGAGAGAGACGGATAAGGCATCCGGGAATGGGCGGATCTCTAGGCTGTAGACGGGGGACAGGGCGGAGGGGGCAGCCTTGGTGGCGAGGGTTGGGGAGGGAGTAGAGGAGACCACACCTCCTCCCACAGTGGGTACGTACCACGCTGTCACAAACACACGCAAGCCTAATTACAGCAAATGCAAAACAGAAATAAAATCAAATAAATCACAACACACTTGATGCTCCTGGAAGCTGAACCTTTCCAGGCAGAGGATCTGAGGGAGAGAAATCCTGCAGTATTAACATGTGCATGGCAAACACAGACCTACTAGTGAATACAACACACACACAGACAAGCACAGACCTACTACTGAATACAACACACACACACAGACAAGCACGGACCTACTACTGAATACAACACACACACACAGACAAGCACAGACCTACTACTGAATACAACACACACACACACACAGACAAGCACAGACCTACTACTGAATACAACACACACACAGACAAGCACAGACCTACTACTGAATACAACACACACACAGACAAGCACAGACCTACTACTGAATACAACACGCACACACAGACAAGCACAGAGCTACTACTGAATATAACACACACACAGATAAGCACAGACCTACTACTGAATACAACACACACACAGATGCAGATGATGACAGACCTACTGCATACAACAAGAAATACTACTACTAGTAGAACTACTACTGTGTACTACTATATTCAACAGAGAGAGTAGTATTACTGTGTATGAGAGAGACAGACACTTCTGTGCACACCTGTGTATAACTACAGATCATCTACTGTGTACTAATATATGCTCCTGGATACGATGGAGAGAGACTGTGTATAACAAAGGCACTGACAGACAGACACTACTGTATGATAGAGTACTGTATGTGTGTGTGACAGAGGGAGAGAGACAGACAGTACTGTATATGTGTGTGTGACAGAGGGAGAGAGACAGACAGTACTGTATATGTGTGTGTGACAGAGGGAGAGAGACAGACAGTACTGTATGTGTGTGTGACAGAGGGAGAGAGACAGACAGTACTGTATATGTGTGTGACAGAGGGAGAGAGACAGACAGTACTGTATATGTATATGACAGAGGGAGAGAGACAGACAGTACTGTATATGTGTATGACAGAGGGAGAGAGACAGACAGTACTGTATATATGTATGACAGAGGGAGAGAGACAGTACTGTATATGTGTATGACAGAGGGAGAGAGACAGACAGTACTGTATATGTGTATGACAGAGGGAGACAGACAGACAGTACTATATATGTGTATGACAGAGGGAGAGACAGACAGTACTGTATATGTGTGTGACAGAGGGAGAGAGACAGACAGTACTGACAGAGGGAGAGACAGACAGTACTGTATATGTGTGTGACAGAGGGAGAGAGACAGTACTGTATATGTATATGACAGAGGGAGACAGACAGACAGTACTGTATATGTGTATGACAGAGGGAGACAGACAGACAGTACTGTATATGTGTGTGACAGAGGGAGAGAGACAGACAGTACTGTATATGTGACAGAGGGAGACAGACAGACAGTACTGACAGAGGGAGAGAGACAGACAGTATATGTGTATGACTGTATATGTGTGTGACAGAGGGAGAGACAGACAGTACTGTATATGTGTCTGACAGAGGAGAGAGACAGACAGTATGACAGAGGGAGACAGACAGACAGAGGGAGAGAGACAGACAGTACTGTATATGTGTATGACAGAGGGAGAGAGACAGACAGTACTGTATATGTGTGTGACAGAGGGAGAGAGACAGTACTGTATATGTATATGACAGAGGGAGACAGACAGACAGTACTGTATATGTATATGACAGAGGGAGAGAGACAGACAGTACTGTATATGTGTATGACAGAGGGAGACAGACAGACAGTACTGTATATGTGTATGACAGAGGGAGACAGACAGACAGTACTGTATATGTGTGACAGAGGGAGACAGACAGACAGTACTGTATATGTGTGTGACAGAGGGAGACAGACAGACTGTATATGTGTATGACAGAGGGAGACAGACAGACAGTACTGTATATGTGTGTGACAGAGGGAGAGAGACAGACAGTACTGTATATGTATATGACAGAGGGAGACAGACAGACAGTACTGTATATGTATAGAGGGAGAGAGACAGTACTGTATGTCTGTACTGTATATGTGTATGACAGAGGGAGAGAGACAGACAGTACTGTATATGTGTATGACAGAGGGAGACAGACAGACAGTACTGTATATGTGTATGACAGAGGGAGACAGACAGACAGTACTGTATATGTATATGACAGAGGGAGACAGACAGACAGTACTGTATATGTGTATGACAGAGGGAGACAGACAGACAGTACTGTATATGTGTGACAGAGGCAGACAGACAGTACTGTATATGTGTATGACAGACAGAAAGGACTGTATGTGTGTATGACAGAGGGAGACAGACAGACAGTAATGAGTATATGACAGAGGGAGACAGACAGACAGTACTGTATATGTGTATGACAGAGGGAGACAGACAGACAGTACTGTATATGTGTGTGACAGAGGGAGAGAGACAGACAGTACTGTATATGTGTATGACAGAGGGAGAGAGACAGACAGTACTGTATATGTGTGTGACAGAGGGAGACAGACAGACAGTACTGTATATGTGTATGACAGAGGGAGAGAGACAGTACTGTATATGTGTGACACAGGGGAGACAGACAGACAGTACTGTATGTGTGTGTGACAGAGGGAGACAGACAGACAGTACTGTATATGTGTATGACAGAGGGAGACAGACAGACAGTACTGTATATGTGTGTGACAGAGGGAGAGAGACAGACAGTACTGTATATGTGTGTGACAGAGGGAGACAGACAGACAGTACTGTATATGTGTATGACAGAGGGAGAGAGACAGACAGTACTGTATATGTGTGTGACAGAGGGAGACAGACAGACAGTACTGTATATGTGTGTGACAGAGGGAGACAGACAGACAGTACTGTATATGTGTATGACAGAGGGAGACAGACAGACAGTACTGTATATGTGTGTGACAGAGGGAGACAGACAGACAGTACTGTATATGTGTGTGACAGAGGGAGAGACAGACAGTACTGTATATGTGTGTGACAGAGGGAGAGAGACAGACAGTACTGTATATGTGTATGACAGAGGGAGAGAGACAGACAGTACTGTATATGTGTGTGACAGAGGGAGAGAGACAGACAGTACTGTATATGTGTGTGACAGAGGGAGACAGAGCTGCTGGATCAACAGCAGTTGCTGCTATTTCCACTAATGAGGCTATGAGAGGTCCTGGCTGCACTTTGCTGAAGTGTCGTGTTCTGCAGCCTTTGAAGTGTACTGGAGAACCCTGCAGTCAGACTGGAATAGGAGGTTTTCCCCTGGCAGGAGGCGTCTGTGCTGCGGATATGATGTGTGCAGCAGACGTGAGCGTAAGAAGCCAGAATCTCCTCCAGGCCCTAACCCTCTAGCACATTAACCTGGCTCTTCCACTCTTAAACATTGAAATTACTTGAAGTTATAGTGTAAATAACTGCAATTTAACTCCTGTAAAAAATATCCACATAACTTTTAAGTTTCACTATATCAGTACTGAATAAATGCTATTTAGTAGCTGTTTCATAGAGGACATTTACTGTTATCTCCACTGGTTGTGTCAGCTCCAGAGCACCACAGCCCTCCAGAGGACCACAGACCTCCAGTGGACCACAGCCCTCCAGAGGACCACAGCCCTCCAGAGCACCACAGCCCTCCAGAGGACCACAGCCCTCCAGAGCACCACAGCCCCCCAGAGGACCACAGCCCTCCAGAGCACCACAGCCCCCCAGAGCACCACAGCCCTCCAGAGCACCACAGCCCTCCAGAGGACCACAGCCCCCCAGAGCACCACAGCCCCCCAGAGCACCACAGCCCCCCAGAGGACCACAGCCCTCCAGAGCACCACAGCCCTCCAGAAGACCACAGCGCTCCAGAGTTTAGGGGGTTTCCTCCAGTCCTCATTCAACTCATCAGCCAAACCAAGAGTCAACATATTAGAGCAGAACTACTAAATCTCACGACTTAAGACACCAAACCCCTCCCTTAAATTTCCATAATACAGAAAAAAAACATTACATTAGGCACTTTAAGTTACTGGAGTGTGTAGTGTATATCACGACTGGGTAAAGTGACACATTTCAAAAGCTACTTTACCATGCCAACATGTTGGGGAAACCAAATTTGCCCTTCCACAAGAGTTTTTCCCTCTTTCCACCATCCAGACACCCAGTCATGTGTGAAGCACTGAGCCGCTGCTCCTCAGACGCACCTCCTCACTGGACGCCTCCCTCCCTCCAGCCGGCCGGACTACGCTCCCTAACATTCAGAGGAAAGATTCTTAGCCAGCTGAAACCCTCCCCTAACCAAGATGGAATGTTAACGTATCAGTGGTGTGGCACGTTGGCTGTTCCTGTTTCTGTTGAAGAGGTGTGATGGCTGGTATCCAGATAGATCACATCAGACTGTTGGGGCACTTCCATACCGGGCCTGTAGGGGGGGCATTCCTCTCCAACTGGGTGGGGGCAACCTGTTGCTTTCCTCTCCACCTGGGTGGGGGCTTCCGGCTAGATCTGTTTGGTGTGACCTCCCAGTCCTGGCCATGCAAGCTTAGGAGTCCTTCTGTCAGTTGGGGCAGAAACAGATCCATCATGGGATTACAGGATTAGAATGTTATAGAAACCACAATACAGACGCCAGAAAACGCACAGGACGTTCACCCTGGAGAGGAACCTTCCAAATGAATCAATTATTCAAATGAAAGCCCTTTTGGTCATCAATTATTCAATTATTATTATTATTATTATTATTCAAATTATTCAATTATTCAAATGAAAGCCCTTTTGGTCTTCAATTATTCAATTATTATTATTATTATTATTATTATTATTATTCAAATTATTCAATTATTCAAATGAAAGCCCTTTTGGTCATCAATTATTCAATTTTTTCTAACCAAATGCTCCTGCATGCACATAAAGTACAACACCGAACAAACCCAGCAAACATTGATCACCTGATCAGATCATTTTGCTGTTATAGCACTGTAAACAACAGACCCTCTAACCTGCAGTTTCTGCCCATGAAGTCCTGCCCGTGAGGTCCTGCCCGTGAGGTCCTGCCCCTGAGGTCCTGCCCATGAGGTCCTGCCCCTGAGGTCCTGCCCGTGAAGTCCTGCCCCTGAGGTCCTGCCCCTGAGGTCCTGCCCATGAGGTCCTGCCCCTGAGGTCCTGCCCATGAGGTCCTGCCCCTGAGGTCCTGCCCATGAGGTCCTGCCCCTGAGGTCCTGCCTGTGAAGTCCTGCCCGTGAAGTCCTGCCCCTGAGGTCCTGCCCCTGAGGTCCTGCCCTTGAAGTCCTGCCCCTGAGGTCCTGCCCGTGAGGTCCTGCCCGTGAAGTCCTGCCCGTGAAGTCCTGCCAGGTGGGTGTGCGGCTTTGAAGATTCAGCGCGTCTTCATCTTGAGCCCCTCCTTTGCCCCCATGCCTGCGTCTGGGTCACAGTGCAGGCCCTGGCACCAGTGCTAGGCCTGTGGTTTCTGGCATAACCTTTATGCTCACATGTCTTTAGGGGAGCAGAGAGAGTCGGTGGAGTAAATGCCGGAAGGGTGGGGGTTGTGGTGAGCTCTCGCTAAGAGGCCCATATGCTACCCTTCTTATGCCCAATGGTGGCTGTACGGTGCCAAAACTCACAATCTGTACCAATTACACCACCCACCTCATCTTTGATTTTGAGCCCAATCGAGTCTCCCCCCCCCATCCCACCATTTTCGAATACATCTACAAAGGCCAAAAACCACGTCTCTAGATCAGCCTCTCTCTCTCGATCCTGCAATCTGTTACTCGGGAAAGAGCAGGAGAGTTGTGCTCTGGTTTGCGCTGGACAGAGTCCTGCTATTTATGCAGCACCACCACAAAAGACATGCACAAAGTGTTATAGCCTCAAAGGTCGCATTATTCAAACTGGATTCCACGAGTAACGCGAAACATGTCTAGGTTGCAGTTTGGTTGGAAGAAAAAAAGATGGTAGAGGAGAGGACTGAGGAGATCTGCATGCCCAGGAAAAACAGAGAACATCAGACACGCCGTGGAACAGCAGACACGCCGGAGAACTGTAGACACGCCGTAGAACATCAGACACGCTGGAGAACAGCAGACACGCTGGAGAACAGCAGACACGCTGGAGAACAGCAGACACGCTGGAGAACAGCAGACACGCCGGAGAACTGTAGACACGCTGGAGAACTGTAGACACGCTGTAGAACATCAGACATGCTGGAGAACAGCAGACACGCTGGAGAACAGCAGACACGCTGGAGAACAGCAGACACGCTGGAGAACAGCAGACACGCCGGAGAACTGTAGACACGCCGGAGAACTGTAGACACGCTGGAGAACAGCAGACACGCTGGAGAACAGCAGACACGCCGGAGAACTGTAGACACGCTGGAGAACTGTAGACACGCCGGAGAACTGTAGACACGCTGGAGAACAGCAGACACGCCGGAGAACTGTAGACACGCTGGAGAACAGCAGACACGCTGGAGAACTGTAGACACGCTGGAGAACAGCAGACACGCCGGAGAACTGTAGACACGCTGGAGAACTGTAGACACGCTGGAGAACAGCAGACACGCCGGAGAACTGTAGACACGCTGGAGAACTGTAGACACGCCGGAGAAAAGCAGACATGCCGGAGAACAATAGACACGCCGGAGAACATCTGACACGCCGGAGAACTGTAGACATGTTGGAGACACGCTGGAGAACTGTAGACACGCTGGAGAACAGCAGACACGCTGGAGAACAGCAGACACGCTGGAGAACAGCAGACACGCCGGAGAACTGTAGACACACTGAAACCTTCGACCAGCCTACCTCTCCCTTGTGTTCATTTTAACAGGATAAAACTAGCAATGGCCAGACAATTAAACACACATACAACACACAAACCTTGAATAATGAAAAATATGCTTATGTGCAGATACTTGCATGCTTGCTCACACACACACACACACACACACACAGACCTGGCCTTTTTTTGAGTACCATCATGTCTGTCTGTCTTTCTGGTGGATAAACTCTGATGTACTCTGTGATGAAGGTTCAGAGTGTCCCTAATCTCAGCGTGCAGGAGGACCAGGGTTCACTCCTCCCCCCATTAGCTCTGATTTTCCACTTGGCATTTGAGCATACAGCTACATCCAAGAGCCATTCGCCTAAAGTCAGACGTGATGATGAGCACGGCAGACTCCGAGGACAACGCCAATCGTTAAAAGAGGCAATGAAGAACTGCAGGTCAAACGTGGAAAAAATATGAGGGTGAGGGAGGGGGCAGAGAGAGAGAGAGAGAGAGAGAGAGAGAGAGAGAGAGAGAGAGAGAGAGAGAGAGAGAGAGAGAGAGAGAGAGAGAGAGAGAGAGAGAGATGGAGAGAGAGAGGGAGAGAGAGAGAGAGAGAGAGAGAGAGAGAGAGAGGGGTGATAGAGAAGAGGTGGGGAAGAGGGTGAGAAAGGGGATAGAATGAGAGAGGTCCTATATGGTGGAGTTTGGGGGGAGGCCGCCACCCAGTCTGCTTCCTGCCAACTCTGCGTCACACTGAAATCCTTCCCCCTCTTCACATGCTTTCATTAGTCCCCGAAAGCTCATTAATCAAATCACTCCTGACGAGAGAATGGCCATGGGCTTGTGAGTGGCTCCCAGCACTCACACACACACACACACACACACACCTCCACCAACCAAACATGATGTTCCTGTACATGCTTGCTAGACACATGAGGCACAAACAGTGTAGAATACATGTCCAACAGAGCACTGTCTACTAACAAACACACTTCCAAAAATATATCACACGTAATTGTGTCTAAAGGTCATTAGAAACAGCATCCTGTCACACAATAGCATAAAACAGGTTCTGCTGGCTACTGTGAGTCTGTACCATCCATCCCAACACATCTGTCTTACTCACACACTCGCAACCTTAACCCCAGAGCTCATCTTTAACAGCACTTCCATGTAGTCCAGTCCTCATGCTCAAGCTAAAACACAACAGCACAACAACGCACTGATGTTTAGTGCAGCCAGTACCAACCCCAGCCCCAACCCCAGGATCCCAAACCCCAACCCCAGCCTGCCCCCCAACCCCCAGTACCAACCCCAGCCCCAACCCCAGTACCAACCCCAGTACCCCCCCACCCAACCCCAGCACCAACCCCAGCCCCAGCCCCAACCCAGTACCAACCCCAGTACCAACCCCAGTACCAACCCCAGTACCAACCCCAGTACCAACCCCAGCCCCCAACCCCAACCCCAGTACCAACCCCAGTACCAACCCCAGCCCCAACCTCAGTACCAACCCCAGTACCAACCCCAGCCCCAAACTCAGTACCAACCCCAGCCCCAACCCCAGTACCAACCCCAGTACCAACTCCAGTACCAACCCCAGACCCAACCCCAGTACCAACCCCAGTACCAACCCCAGCCCCAACCCCAGTACCAACCCCAGCCCCAACCCAGCCCCAACCCCAGTACCAACCCCAGCCCCAACCCCAGTACCAACCCCCACCCCCACCCCCCCGCCCCCCCAACCCCAGTACCAACCCCAGCCCCAACCCCAGCCCCAACCCCAGTACCCCAACCCCAGTACCAACCCCAGTACCAACCCCAGTACCAACCCCCAACCCCAGACCCAACCCCAGTACCCACCCCCAACCCCAGTACCAACCCCCCCCAACCCCCCAGCCCCAACCCCAACCCCAGTACCAACCCCAGCCCCAACCAACCCCAGCCCCAACCCCAGTACCAACCCCAGCCCCAACCCCCCAGTACCAACCCCAGTACCAACCCCAGCCCCAACCCCAGCCCCAACCCCAGTACCAACCCCCCAGTACCAACCCCAGCCCCAACCCCAGCCCCAACCCCAGTACCAACCCCAGTACCAACCCCAGCCCCAACCCCAGCCCCAACCCCAGTACCAACCCCAGCCCCAACCCCAGTACCAACCCCAGTACCAACCCCAGCCCCAACCCCAGCCCCAGCCCCAGCACCAACCCCAGCCCCAACCCCAACCCCAGTACCAACCAACCCCAGCCCCAACCCCAGTACCAACCCCAAACCTCAGTACCAACCCCAGTACCAACCCCAGCCCCACCCCAGCCCCCAACCCCAGCCCCAACCCCAGTACCAACCCCAGCACCAACCCCAACCCCAGTACCAACCCCAGCCCCAACCCCAGCCCCAAACCCCAGCCCCAACCCCAGTACCAACCCCAGCCCCAACCCCCCCAGCCCCAGTACCCCCCAGTACCAACCCCAGCCCCAAACTCAGTACCAACCCCAGCCCCAACCCCAGTACCAACCCCAGTACCAACCCCAGTACCAACCCCAGCCCCAACTCCAGCCCCAACCCCAGTACCAACCCCAGCCCCAACCCCAGTACCAACCCCAGTACCAACCCCAACCCCAGTACCAACCCCAGTACCAACCCCAGTACCAACCCCAGCCCCAACCCCAACCCCAGTACCAACCCCAGCCCCAACCCCAGTACCAACCCCAGCCCCAACCCCAGTACCAACCCCAGCCCCAACTCCAGCCCCAACCCCAGTACCAACCCCAGCACCAACCCCAGTACCAACCCCAGCCCCAACCCCAACCCCAGTACCAACCCCAGCCCCAACCCCAGCACCAACCCCAGTACCAACCCCAGCCCCAACCCCAGCCCCAACCCCAGCCCCAACCCCAGCCCCAACCCCAGCCCCAACCCCAGTACCAACCCCAGCCCCAACCCCAGCCCCAACCCCAGCCCCAACCCCAGTACCAACCCCAGTACCAACCCCAGCCCCAACTCCAGCCCCAACCCCAGTACCAACCCCAGCCCCAACCCCAATAACAAACCCCAGCAACAACCCCAAACTCCAGCAACAACCCCAAACTCCAGCCCCAACCCCAGTACCAACCCCAGTACCAACCCCAATAACAAACCCCAGCAACAACCCCAACCCCAGTACCAACCCCAATAACAAACCCCAGCAACAACCCCAAACTCCAGCAACAACCCCAAACCCCAGCCCCAACCCCAGTACCAACCCCAGTACCAACCCCAATAACAAACCCCAGCAACAACCCCAAACTCCAGCAACAACCCCAAACCCCAGCCCCAACCCCAGTACCAACCCCAATAACAAACCCCAGCAACAACCCCAAACCCCAGCCCCAACCCCAGTACCAACCCCAATACCAAATCCCAGCAACAACCCCAACCACAGTTTCAACCCCAAACTCCAGCCCCAACCACAGCCTCAACCCCAGTACCAAACCCCAGCAACAACCCCAACCACAGCCCCAACCCCAAACCCCAGCAACAACCCCAAACCCCAGCCCCAACCCCAGTACCAACCCCAATACCAAACCCCAGCAACAACCCCAACCACAGTTTCAACCCCAAACCCCAGCAACAACCCCAAACTCCAGCCCCAACCACAGCCTCAACCCCAGTACCAACCCCAATACCAAACCCCAGCAAGAACCCCAACCACAGCTCCAACCCCAAACCCCAGCAACAACCCCAAACCACAGCCCCAACCCCAGTACCAAACCCCAGCCCCAACCCCAAACCCCAGCAAGAAACCCCAACCGCAGCCCCAACCCCAAACCCCAGCAAGAACCCCAACCGCAGCCCCAACCCCAAACCCCAGCAACAATCCCAGCACCAACCCTAACCCCGCTGTGTTCACTGTGCTCCACATACCTGACTTGAGTTCAAGAAGGTCTCAGTAACTATCCCATGATACCATACCAGCTCTGGAGAAGGTTCTCAGACCAGGTATAGAGAATCACAGCCTCTCAAGGCAGCCAGCTCCATTTAGGGATGGAAGAGGAAGGTTCGTCTTGTAGACTGTACAACCCAAACCAAACCCAGTTGCTGCCAAACACAGTTTCATATGTATTGTGGTTGACGTCTGCCCAAATAAACATGAAATCTCCCACACCCTGTGGGTTTGATTTATCTGATCTGTCATGTTATACATCAGTCATGAAGAAAGCTAGACTAATCCATCCTTCATGTGTCCGCAAAGCCCACCACACATCCAAGAACGAGCACCATTCATCGCTCTTTCAATAGAACTATATTTCTGGCACTATTTTTCTCAAAAAAAAAATTGAATTATAATCAGTCTTTTTCTGATGCATCCAAAAGTCTTTTGCTTCCAATTAACTTGTATATTTGGTAAACAGCTGCCACTTTTTACATTTGGTTAAATAATGTTTTAAGAAGAAAAGAAATAAAATAAATACAACCATGCATTTGGCATTCATACAATAACTGCAACATGTAACCCTGGTTCAGCAGGCCCAGCAGGAGTTACTGCAGAGCCCTCTGTGGTCTCAGTGGAGGACGGGATGAGGGGGAGAGAGAGACAGGCAGTGATGGGCAGAGGTCAGAAGGTTCCTGAAGCATGTGGGCCAGTGTGTGTGTATGCACGCGTGCACCCAGAGCGTATGCTTCACAGCCCATTTAACCACTGTGCCATTATCCAGAAGCAGCTTCCCTCACACAAGGCTGTGGACACTCCCAACACAGAGGGACAGGAGACAGACTGGCAAAACCGTTACACACACTTTAAATGATGCAACGCATGACAAATAGGTATAAACTTGGTTTAAAATTATTTATAATCAAGGACTGCAAATGAGCACAGAATATGTTTTTCTTTATCATTGACCACAGGAAAATCACGTGAATGAGAAGCAAAGAACAGCGCAGAAACAAAGGAAAACTTGTCTGACATGACTAATGTTTGAAAGGAAATATTTATTGATCCTTTAAATCTCCCTTAAATGGAAAGATGGCATCAGATCCAGAGTGAGGTGGAGTGAATGTGTATTCACAGAAGGCAGCGACTCACTGCAGCCTCCCAAATCCACCCAGGACAGGAAACATCCCACACTTGGAATTCAGCAGATTCCATTTCAATCTTTTCTATTCTCCTGCCATTAAACCCAAGGGTGGAAACACATCCCAGAAAGATTTCTGTGGATGGAATTTGAATACTGAAATGAGGATAATAGTCAATGGCTCGTTTTTATGATACTGACATTTTGTTTGTGGAAACAGAAATAAAATATGCAGTTTCACACTCATAGCCTTGCTTTACCAGTACCTCAAAGCATACTCTACATGCAATAGGACCAGAAGGGCAGGTGTGGGAGTGGTCACTCATAGCCCCTCCCACTCATAGCCCCTCCCACTCAGATATTAAACCCTGGGATGAGTTGAGGAGCTGGGCTTAAATGAGGAGGAAAAAAACTATGAACCTTTCTGAGATTTAAGACATGAGCCAGGTGTGTAAAAACAGACCATTCGCTCAGAGACCTCTGCCCCTGCACTGCTTCCTCGGGTATCCACATCTGAACAGGCTTACAATCAAACACAAACTGATTAGGTGCGGGAGCAACACCGTCAGAGTGTTGCCAGTAATGGTATGGGATAGATACAGGTGAATATTGGTGAGTACATTATCTAAGGTGATTCTACATGCTGCAAGGTGATTCTAATGAATACATGTTTAGCCTTCTTAATGGGAAGTATGTAATAAGGGAATGACGTGATGGAGTGTGTGCAATCCTTCATGACGCTAATACTGCTAGACTTAGCATTCAGAAGAATGACCTCACCGTTCGGTACTGGTTCCATAATCAAATACTCTCCTCGGATGTGGTAAGGCTGAATGTCAGGAACCCTGTAATGCAATCCTCTGGACTGAGACCTTCTCTGATTCCCTCATCAATGCCACCACAGGAAGTTGTTGAAACAAGTGCACAATTAATACATCCTGCACTGTAGACCGAGAGTGGCTAGTTTCCTCTCCCAAGAGAGACTGCCACTCCTTCTCTACAGCTGACCCCCATATAGGCCAGTACCGACTTCAGAACGAAAGGAATGAGAAATTCAAACAATATGAAAAGGTAACAGAAATGTCATGAAGGACTTTTCTCCTGACCGTGGTTCACACAAGTAAGCGTGGCACGACTGGGCCTGTCAAATCAGAGGGACCAATAACATCAAAGAAAGTAATGGAGGTCAGTGAAAGTGTGTGTATGTTGTACAGGGCATGCATCAGTGAGGAGGTAACATCCACTTAGAAGGATCAGTACTCTTGGTTTACTGTCAAATTGGCGGTCATTCAGAACATGGAAAACACACACACACGCTGGAAAACGGCAAGACTTGAATGAGATTTCTGCCATCTCTCGATAGTCAGAACTGTACGGACAAACAGCTCACGTTTTGTCCTGTGTCTCTATCACACAGCCAGCACAATAAAGTAAAGCACCTGAGTAGAGGACATTCATGTCCACCCCTGCTAGCTCAACACTGCTAATCTCTTTCTTTAAACCCAGACAAATGGGATTTGAACTTTATGTCATACCACATCCACGTGTCCACATTTTTTTGTTGCTATACGTGACACTTGTCATGGGAAGCACTCGACCATTCACAGCCTCAAGCACCGTGACCCCAAGCACAACCGTAAAGGAGAAGCCGTGGGTTGAGATGTTGTAGAACCATCCGTCAGTGCAGTGATACGTTCCCCTACATGGTGGCAGGGTCACGGGAGCAGAACCCCCATGAACCCCCATCTCTCAGTGCTAATCCCACTGAGACGGGAGACAAGCGAAGAGCCATCTGAGCCCTTGCATCTCTCCTTCTGCTTCTTCTGTGAAGGAAATTATTGCAAATTGATGGCTTTCTGAAGGTTATAGCCCTTTCCTGAATAATAAGAACAAATTAGATATCCCACTCCAAGACCGAGGTTGTTGTTGAGCTTGTGTGCGAGTGTGTATCTGTGTATGATTTAGATTTCATTGAGAGGATAGTTTGTTTGTGTGTGTGTGTGTGTGTGTGTGTGCTCACTGTGAACAGGGCCATTTTGTATAAGGGGTATGGTGCTCACCATCAGCCCCAGGTTGTTGTTTGGCAATGAGGGTGGTGTGCTCACTGTGAACAGGGCCATTTTCAGAAGGGGTCTGTGTACCATCAGCCCCTCAAATGGAGTGGATTCAGTCTGTCTCGATTGCGTCCCATTAGCCTGGACTTTGAACTTCTCTGTGTGTGTGTGTGTGTGTGTGCGTGTGTGTACGTGTAAGCTTGAATGATGCAATTTCTCATGACATCAAAGTTTAATCAGGAAGTGTTGTCTGGTGTTAATTAATGTATTTGACCATGTATACCTATTTGTGATCAAAGCTAACCCTTTAACCAGACCTTGATTGTAATGTCCTGTTTCACACAAACAAAAGATGACCATTGCTACAAATGAGTCTATAAATCTGTCGTCCAATGAGGGAGAGCTCTTCAATCCCTGCCCAAGGGCCCAACATGGAAATATTGTTTAACCAAACTCAACACGTTACATATAGTGAGACACTCATGCCACAAACAGCCCACTCACCAGCCCTGTTTCCTGCGCAGCACAAACCTGCAACTGATTTACAAAAGCAACTCCCACATCATCACTCAAGGACAGTCAGGATGGTCCCTGTTTCAGGACAGTCAGGACTGTTCTTATTTCAGGACAGTCACCAAATAACAGGGAGAGACCCGAGCTGCAGCCAGGCCCGTCACCACCCACCCGAAACGAGACTCTGGGTCGGCGGGGTCGGCGGGGTCAGCTGAGCTGGCGATGCTTTACACTGGAGCCATGTGTTCTTAGTATTGTTATTATTATTGTGCCAGACCACCGCATTAATCAATCCCAGAGGAGACCAGAGCTACAGTCAAAACGTCCTCAACGTGCTGTTAATCGAATCTCCACTCAGCGCTGTATTCCCTGCAGGGTGGGAGCAGGTTAGCATTGATGTGCGGCGGTGGTGCTCACATCACTCCAGAGCAGCAGTCCGACCTGTCGGTGGAGCGTTCAGGTTTATTCCTCCCTCAGGAGAACTGGGAATGACAGGAATTCAGGATTACTATACAGCCAATGTTTATAGGAAATGGACCACTGTGTGTGTGTGTGTGTGTGTGTGTGTGTGTGTCCAGAGAGAGAGATAAAGAGTAAGGTTATGTGTGTAGAGAAAGAAAAAAAGACAGCAAGATCATGCCTGGATGTGTGTGTGTGTGCGTGCAGGGTTGTGTGTGTGGACAAAGCCAACAGGGACATGCCTGTGTATGTGTCTAGCTAGATAGCATGGACATGTTGTGTGTGTGTGTGTGTGTGTGTGTGTGTAGAGAGAAAGACAGCAGGGTTATGTGTGTGTGTGTGTGTGTGTGTGTGTAGAGAGAGAAAGACAGCAGGTGTGTGTATGTGTGTAGAGAGAAAGACAGCAGGTGTGTGTGTGTGTGTGTGCGTGTGTGTGGAGAGTGACAGCAGGGTAATGCCTCTGTGTGTGTGTGTGTGTTTTAGCTGGGTCATGTGCTCCTCTTGTCTCTCTGCTCCTGCACTGCCTGTCTTATGTTGTCCAGCATTAATCATCCTCCTCCTTTACAATCAGCCTTTCATGCTGTCTGCCTAATGTCAGAGGCAGACACAGGGTCTGTGTGGGCGTCTGTCTGCACACTGACCAGTAGGAGGCTCACTGATGACAACAGCAGAATGGAATTTGATATCACGTCTCAGTATAAACTGGTAATTAGTTCCTGATCACCATGTAAATAACAAACAGTTAATTATTTAAATGTATGGCATGGGAGAAATGACTGTTAAATATATTAAATAGCACTGTGAGACACATTGTTTTTGTCAGAAGGACATTTGTCTGATCTTTTGAACTCCAACGACACGTGGGAGAAATTCATTCTAGTTACATAAATCCCCCGTCAGTCATAAGTCATGATGACTCTTTTTCCTGCAAAGAGACAACGCAGCTACAACTACAAAACAGTCCATCCCAACCCTGTCCAACCTTCAGAATTAAGTCTGTCAACAATACTTAACACAAACATGAGAATCAAAATGGCTAATGGGGATGCAGGGATATGGGGTCCAGACTGGAGGTTCAGCATCACTGAAGCACTGGGTCTCTTAACCCCCACATGTGGCAGTTCTGCTCAGACGCACCACACACCCTACACCTGTCATTATAACCACATTATCTCTACCACTCCTGGGGAGGGTCCCGACCAAACCTGGGGGGTGGCAGCCAGTGACACGTCGTCCCACTCCAACCTTGACGAGTGCCTGGAGACGTAAGGCAAGATGGAGGTGGATGCTGCATCACTCCACAGAGGCCAGCCACAGAGGGTCAGACGAGGCTTGTTTGTGTGTCTGGGTTATGTAACAGATGACTCTGCCCATCTTCCACTGCTGTGGGACACACACATCACACACACATTTGTGCCTCAGCTGAATGTGATAATTATGAACTCAGACTTACCTGTGTGTGTGTGTGTGTGAAGCAGCATCCCGTCGTCAGGACAGCCCGACACACTCCTCTCTCCCTTACACACCTGTGGCTGCTCATTACATGATGGTTAATTAGTTAATGAACTGCATCAGGTGCAATGAATCAAACGCACCACTGAAGTGGTGTAGTTCTACACCCGTTTAACAAACGCTTAATGTCTGAAGCTGCTGCACACAGGAACAGTTAATAAATCATGTTTGTGTTCTTGGTTGATTCACTGCAGTGACCAAAGGAGACAGCTGGAGATACAGAGAAACTAGAGTCCACCTGAACCGTGATGGGATAAATACGTAGAAAGGAGGTATTTGAAACACCACATACATGTGAAGAATGTCTGCAGGAGGAAAGAAAAGAAGGTCATAAGAAACATAAGATAACTGTTTCTGTGGAAGGAGGGATGAGGAGGAAAGAAAGACAGCAGGAAAAAGAAAGAAAGCAATAGTGAAAGAGAGAGAAAGAGAAACACAGAGAGAGAGAGAGCGAATGGATGTTTACTCAATACATGTACAAATGTACCCCCCTCCAATACTTGTCATTCATATTTCAATATCAATATATATTTGTCCTTACACCAAACCAAACTTTGACTCAGACGTACCTGGTCCAACCTCATACCCAGAAACAGAGAGGGCAAAATGTCAGCACTCTTTGGACAGTGTGTTATTAATGAGCATCTCAGCAAACAGCATTGTTCAGCACAGTTTACAATACAGTCTGACAACAAGATGACCCAGGCCAAACCAGAGAAGGGCCACAACAGAGGACTACCTATTCATAACTCTGCAGTACAGATGATCCGCAGTGACATTGTTTGGGTATGAAAGGTCATTTGTACTTTTCCCATTTACTCTCACACACTATAAAAGGAGTTTGAGCTATATTAAGGAGTTAAACTTGTATTAAGGAGTTAGAGCTATTAAATTATTATTATATTATTAAGCTATTAAAGGTACTTGTTTGTAAGCTGTATCTGACTCCAGGGCTGGAGCACAAATAACATCTTCACATGTAGGAAGTTTCCTGTTTTCTTTATCAGTCTGATGCTTCCAGTGGGAAAGAGAAGAGGGAGGGAGGCAGCGTGAGAAAGGGAGGGAGAGTGAGAGAGGGAGGGAGAGAGAGAGAAAGAGAGAGGGAGGGAGGGAGGGAGGGAGGGAGAGAGAGTGAAAGAGGGAGGGAGGGGCAGGATAAAGGGGGAACTATATCTTATCCTACTGCCCGGTATCAGCTGTCCAAGGTTGACCAGGTGGACCCACTTGAGAACGTGTCCTGTCTGAAGGGTTTAGTCTGTGGTGTAACCCTGCATGCTTTGCTGCATGTGTGTATGTGTTTACTCACTGATGGGTCAGTAAATCAGATAAATAAATTGGATAGATAATCAGAAGTAAATCACCCTCGATCAAACCAGTGGTGTGGCCCTATGGAGGGCCCCGTGCTGTGGCTGTAACATTATGTTCTCTAGCCCAGCTCGGTCATTTCCTGTGTGTGTTTGGAACCTTACTTTGTCACAGGAAGTGTAGGGACAGAGTGCTGAGACCACTGGTGCACCTAGAGAAACATGTTCCCTTACTGTGACGAAGACTAAGACTGTTGGCACAGCTGCATTTCCACTGTCAGTCCACACGGGGCACATGCAGTGGACATGGTTCCCACAGCAGGACTCATGAACACACCCTTCATTATTACTGCCACACAGATGGATAATCGGCTATGAAAACCTTCATTAGGGAGAATAAGCAATGGCTCACCTCAGGGCAGTACTACAGTGTGTGTGTGTGTGTGTGTGTGTGTGTGGGGGGGGGGGGGTACAGGAAACACTTATTCAGCTCATTATCATAAAGAGGTATCCTAATTATTTGAATTCCCACTGCAGATTCAAAGGTCCTGCACCTATTGTGTGTGTGTCTTTAATATACAATACTGTACTCTCTATATTTGTAATGTATGAGTGTATTTTTAAGCAATTCTCTTAAAAAGAGGATGAAGTAAAAGCTGCTTTTTGTTAAATAAAAGTGCATGAACTACAGAACATCTGAGCTTCTCAACCACAGAACATCTGAGCTTCTGAACCACAGAACATCTGAGCTTCTGGACCACAGAACATCTGAGCTTCTGGACCACAGAACATCTGAGCTTCTGGATACAGAACTGTTGAATCCTCAGCTGTTCTGTCTCACTCCAGATTTTGTCAAAGTGTCAGTAGGTCACTGTTTTTTTTAGGTAATAACTAAGAAATATATCAGTTATTGAAGGATTATCTGTAATTGGTACTTTTTTCAATTACTAGAAGTTGGAGATATGTTTTATATTATTTTGAGTTTGTATAAAGAGTAACTGGGGAACACATTCCACATGCAGCTACTACAAGCTGGAATGAGGAACCTCGGCCTGTAAGGGACTCAGGATGTTGCTAAGTGATTTACCCTGGCCGACCATGATGATGTTGTTGTTTGTAAAAGGTCAGATCCTAGCAAACTCTAAACTGGCATACTGCTCTTACTTTACAAAGCTCTGGAGGCAAACAGATATTTTTATGGCTGGGGGTGTTTTTGAGCCGTAAGGAAATCTGAGGAAACTAAACTCTTTCCCTCGTACTGGCTGGCATTTTTAAGGCATTCTTGCCAAATAGCAGAACATTGTGAAAACTGTTAGTGGAGACAAAAAAACAATCCACAGGAAGAGCGTTCCTCTGCAAAGTGAGGGAGGGAGGGGCTTTACCACAACAACACGCTTCTTTCTTCTTTACATCTGTGGCAAAGGGCTCAGAGCTAAACCTGACACTCATGGGTCTGCAGGAGTCCTGCTTTATGTTCCGTTACATTTGAGTGTCTCATCTGGAGGGAATCGAAGTGTCTGTAAAGGCCAAACTGCTCTCCTGGGAACCATCAAGTGTGTTAAGCATCCAGCCGAGAGACTCACAGAGGCTACGAGATTACACAGAAAGGTTTTAAAACATGCACAGTGGTCTGTGGGATGGGTAGGTGATGACGGGGGGCGGGGGGAGGTGGGTAGAGAGAGAGAGACAGACACACAGAGACAGTGAGAGACAAAGAGAGACAGACAGAGAGAGAGAGACAGACAGAGAGAGAGAGAGAGACAGACAGAGAGAGAGAGAGTAATTGACAGGCAGTTGGATGAACAGCCATGGATACGAGTGGTTTTGCCATAAATTTAATGAGGGAGAAAAATGGTGCAAACCAGGATTGTTATGAAGAAATAAGCTCAAAACAGGAAATACTGTAGGTGTAAAGTAAGTCACTGTGAGTGGATCACTGGAATGGAAATTTAACAGCAGTGCTGGTGGAGGAGAGACCTGCTCTAACAGCTGTGCTGGTGGAGGAGAGACCTGCTCTAACAGCAGTGCTGGTGGAGGAGAGACCTGCTCTAACAGCAGTGCTGGTGGAGGAGAGACCTGCTCTAACAGCAGTGCTGGTGGAGGAGAGACCTGCTCTAACAGCAGTGCTGGTGGAGGAGAGACCAGCTCTAACAGCAGTGCTGGTGGAGGAGTGACCTGCTCTAACAGCTGTGCTGGTGGAGGAGTGACCTGCTCTAACAGCAGTGCTGGTGGAGGAGAGACCTGCTCTAACAGCAGTGCTGGTGGAGGAGAGACCTGCTCTAACAGCAGTGCTGGTGGAGGAGAGACCTGCTCTAACAGCAGTGCTGGTGGAGGAGAGACCTGCTCTAACAGCTGTGCTGGTGGAGGAGAGACCTGCTCTAACAGCTGTGCTGGTGGAGGAGAGACCTGCTCTAACAGCTGTGCTGGTGGAGGACAGACCTGCTCTAACAGCAGTGCTGGTGGAGGAGAGACCTGCTCTAACAGCAGTGCTGGTGGAGGAGAGACCTGCTCTAACAGCAGTGCTGGTGGAGGAGAGACCTGCTCTAACAGCAGTGCTGGTGGAGGAGAGACCTGCTCTAACAGCAGTGCTGGTGGAGGAGAGACCTGCTCTAACAGCAGTGCTGGTGGAGGAGAGACCTGCTCTAACAGCAGTGCTGGTGGAGGAGAGACCTGCTCTAACAGCAGTGCTGGTGGAGGAGGGACCAGCTCTAACAGCAGTGCTGGTGGAGGAGAGCTCTAACAGCTGTGCTGGTGGAGGAGAGACCTGCTCTAACAGCAGTGCTGGTGGAGGAGAGACCTGCTCTAACAGCTGTGCTGGTGGAGGAGCTCTAACACCTGGTGGAGGAGAGACCAGCTCTAACAGCAGTGCTGGTGGAGGAGAGACCTGCTCTAACAGCAGTGCTGGTGGAGGAGAGACCTGCTCTAACAGCTGTGCTGGTGGAGGAGAGACCTGCTCTAACAGCAGTGCTGGTGGAGGAGAGACCTGCTCTAACAGCAGTGCTGTGGAGGAGAGACTGGTGGAAGGAGAGACCTGCTCTAACAGCTGTGCTGGTGGAGGAGAGACCTGCTCTAACAGCAGTGCTGGTGGAGGAGAGACCTGCTCTAACAGCAGTGCTGGTGGAGGAGAGACCTGCTCTAACAGCAGTGCTGGTGGAGGAGAGACCTGCTCTAACAGCAGTGCTGGTGGAGGAGAGACCTGCTCTAACAGCAGTGCTGGTGGAGGAGAGACCTGCTCTAACAGCAGTGCTGGTGGAGGAGAGACCTGCTCTAACAGCTGTGCTGGTGGAGGAGAGACCTGCTCTAACAGCTGTGCTGGTGGAGGAGTGACCTGCTCTAACAGCAGTGCTGGTGGAGGAGACCTGCTCTAACAGCAGTGCTGGTGGAGGAGAGACCTGCTCTAACAGCAGTGCTGGTGGAGGAGAGACCTGCTCTAACATCGCTGCTGGTGGAGGAGAGACCTGCTCTAACAGCTGTGCTGGTGGAGGAGTGACCTGCTCTAACAGCAGTGCTGGTGGAGGAGAGACCTGCTCTAACAGCAGTGCTGGTGGAGGAGAGACCTGCTCTAACAGCAGTGCTGGGAGGGATGAACAGAGAGACCTGCTCTAACAGCAGTGCTGGTGGAGGAGAGACCTGCTCTAACAGCTCTGGTGGACAGCTGTGCTGGTGGAGGAGAGACCTGCTCTAACAGCAGTGCTGGTGGAGGAGAGACCTGCTCTAACAGCTGTGCTGGTGGAGGAGAGACCTGCTCTAACAGCTGTGCTGGTGGAGGAGAGACCTGCTCTAACAGCAGTGCTGGTGGAGGAGAGACCTGCTCTAACAGCAGTGCTGGTGGAGGAGAGACCAGCTCTAACAGCTGTGCTGGTGGAGGAGTGACCTGCTCTAACAGCAGTGCTGGTGGAGGAGAGACCAGCTGGTGGAGGAGAGACTAACAGCAGTGCTGGTGGAGGAGAGACCTGCTCTAACAGCAGTGCTGGTGGAGGAGAGACCTGCTCTAACAGCAGTGCTGGTGGAGGAGAGACCAGCTCTAACAGCAGTGCTGGTGGAGGAGAGACCAGCTCTAACAGCAGTGCTGGTGGAGGAGAGACCTGCTCTAACAGCAGTGCTGGTGGAGGAGAGACCTGCTCTAACAGCAGTGCTGGTGGAGGAGAGACCAGCTCTAACAGCAGTGCTGGTGGAGGAGAGACCAGCTCTAACAGCAGTGCTGGTGGAAAGGGAAAGTCCTTTAGTTTCTGAGGCTGGCTGTGTACAAATGTATTATTATAGTTGAAATTAATCAACTAATTCTTCCATACCAACACAATCTCATAATAGCAAATGTGCATGTGTGTCCTTTGGATCCCAGTGGCCACCTCAGATTATCTCTGAGTGTGTATATGGAGGGGTGAAATCTCAATCTGATTGGACATGAGGAGAAGACTGTTCCATGTGTGTTTCCTCTGTGTGTCCCGCCTCCCCGGCTGCCTGTCTACGACTCTCTGTCCTTCAGGCATTTTCCACCCCTTTAAAACAGCTCAGCATTGCTCTCTCTGATCCTCCCTCATCAGCTCCTCGTCTCTGGGGGTGTAATTGCTGTTGGTGTCCCGAGGAGGTGGAAGCATACGGGGTTGTTCTGGCCGCTGCAGCACTGCCGGTGTTCCAGCGTGTTACCTGAGTGCACGCTTCTATCCCAGCAGCCCCTTCTCCGGCCCTGTTCCCTGCCTCCGGCACGCCACGGCCTAACCTACACCAGCTTCATCCTGGTCCAGCACGCAGCCCAACGGCTACTGCTCCACTTCCACAGGTGCCACCTAGTACACTGGCACCGGGGCCTGAAATTCAGACAAGATACAGAATTGGTCAGTGGCATCATTCATCCAAACACGATGCATTCAGCTTTTGTAAATGCCATTGTGGCAACACTGGATCTAGCGCATGAAAATTGATAAAAAAAAAACACTACCGATTACTACTGAGCATATAATTATGAACATCAACACATTCACAGTTGAAGAAAGAGGAAAATTGAACGTCAGTGGGATTCAGACCATTGCTCTTACCAACTTCTCCTTCAGGCCAGTAAACACGAGCTTTGTTTGTTTCACAATACCAGAGCAAGA
This sequence comes from Brachyhypopomus occidentalis, assembly GCA_020368025.1. Classification (NCBI taxonomy): domain Eukaryota; kingdom Metazoa; phylum Chordata; class Actinopteri; order Gymnotiformes; family Hypopomidae; genus Brachyhypopomus; species Brachyhypopomus occidentalis. The sequence goes on along the minus strand of JAGXOD010001379.1, from coordinate 7,027,657 downwards.
AAGTCCACAGTAATCTGTGTTGAATCATGTCTACAGAACTAAATTGTACCCCAGTCATCCATATTACACTACTCTTATTGTAGAGCTAATACGAGTGTGGTTATTGTTCTGCGCTGGGAAGACATGTGAAATCCTGAGTCTTAATGGCTTTTATGCAGTGCCACCATCCAACTCTCCAGACTCAGAGGAGCACAGGGACCCTGGCGGGCGATCGGGGCTAGAGGGACGAGCAGGCTGGACGGGCTGGAGGTGTCCCACATGAGCTGGCGCGGCAGATGGCCCTGGCTGGGCTGGAGCCGCACAATTTCACGCTACATTTTGTGCAGATGTGCGTGTGGTAACCCAAAGGGGAAGGAGGAACAGGAGGCGGGGCCGGGCAGGGACAGCCGTGATCGATCTGCTCTCCGCGTCTCCCCGCACGGGCCGCGGCCCGCGACACAACCCAGAGCGCATTGCACATGCTGCTCCGGCCCCGGAAAGGACGCGCTGTGTGCATTCGGCCGCTTTTAATCCCGCGCTGCGGCCGAGGAAGCGTGGCCGCCTGCGTGGGAGAGGGGCGTGTGGGTCGGCCAGAGGAAGACACCGCGCTCCGATACGCTCACAGGAAGCCGGGCTGGGTCATGGGAGTGACAGTGATGAAGTGACTGGAGGCCATGCCTCTCCTGCTCAGTCTTCCTCTCCTTTAAAGTGTGCACACTACTGGCCCGTTAGCTCCATTGGCAGCTCATAAATTAGTTAATCAATCAATCGAGTGCATTATTAAAGAGGTCTTAATTAGGAGTCTGTTAGTAGCCCAGAAGGAATGTACAATTAAAGCCACAACAAAGCATAATGCACACTGGTCCCAGTCAATGGACCGCTTCTCATGAACTCTAGTTGAAGTCGGTATTTTATGCTGACTACATTTTAATCTATTAATTCATTTACTGTAATTTATCAAACTGCTTCACACGGCATGCACCTTTGGGCTCTTTTTGCATACCTGAAACGGAAACATACCTCCAAAATATCACTGTAGCAGCTGAAGATCTTGAAAACGTCCTTATAGCAGCTATTATTATTCATGTGATATGGAGACGCTTGTTTAGAGCTGTTTGAATGGCTGGTAGTTGGACGAATGGCCTTGATGGACTGTTTCTGGATGGGAGAGTTTAATCAGGGCTGTAATCAGGACTACACTTCCTCTGATCACTGGGCTTTTGGCATTCTCACACGGCAGCCAGGCATTCTGGGAAGGAGAGAAAAGGAGCCGTGGATAACTTTCTGTTAATCTAATTCATTTTGCCATATCCCTGTAAGCGAGCCAATAGCGTTGTAGGGATGAACAAACGACGTGATTCATTGGTTGCTGAAGATGTAACAGATGTTTCATTACTGAGATGTTTGTCTGGTTTAGCACCTTTCTACAGTATACTATGGATCGGAGCACAGATCTGATTAAATGAGGCTAAATTGTGTACACCCATGTTTCATATTATGCTGGATTTACAAAAGAAATGAAAACATAACTGTTAAACATTTAACCTTATGTCATGCTGTCTGTCGCTGTTACACGAAAACGAAAATATAATTCAGTGGATGGATTTGTGTGTGTGTGTGTGTGTGTATGTGTATGTGTGTGTGTGGGCATGTCTGTGTCAGTGCACATGTTAATAACACCCTTTTTTCATGCTGAACCAAAGCTGTGATTTGGGAAGTTTTCCTCTTTGGTCTTTGATACGATGACATCAATAACCTCAATAATAACCTCAATAACCTCGAGAGAAAGTGTGGAGTTTCCCACATTCCTGGACCCGCCCCTTCCTTCCAGGCTGATGATTGACAGGTCCGACCTCGTTCCCCTGGTGGAAGCTTCCCTGCTTCAGTCTACCTTCCCTCCACACTGATCTCCAAGGCAACATGGTTCTGCTTAAGCTTACCAAGCACATTTTGAAACATGCTTTCAGGCACCTACCAAGCCAGTCTGCAGGTGTATACCATACAGAGTTCTGCCCCTCAGGACCAATACACACTTAAGAAGAAAAGGCAATCTGCCATTTCTTTAACTGGAACAACCTATATACATCTCAGTATACCCCTCTCACATCACGGTGTAATTCATCACACTACACATACATAATCGTGTCTACTAGAGACTCATTAGGGTACCCAACACCTGAACATCTGTGTGAATTCTGAAGTGTTACCAGCCCTTTAGGAGGGTCAGTGTTATAGTAACAGCTCTCAGCTCACTGGCACATTACAAGTGCAGCTCAGTCATACGGCACTGTGGCCTTTCAGGACAAGCTGAGGTATGAGTAGAGGCTCCACTCTTAACCCTGTTAACGGGGAGGGAGGGTATATATAGCCATATGAGCGCCACGTGAGACGTCGTGAGAACAGGGAGTAGAGAGTCACAGGACACCTCTTCTTTGATCATCCGCTTAGCTCAGGACCTTGGGGGATGGTGTCTGCCCCCCCGAGTGTGTGTGTGTGTGTGTGTGTGTGTGTGTGTGTGTGTGCGTGCGTTAGAGAGGATTAAGAAGGCTTTGAGCACCCGAACAGCATAGTGGATGAACCATGATCACCAGGTGAAGAGGTGCGTGAAACTGGTGCATGTTTGTGTACTGTTGGACACGTTGAGGGTTTTAATAGTCTTAATCCAATACTCTGTCTGATTGGAGGCTTAAAGATTTTCAGACATGATCTGAGATTATAAAAGATAGACAGTGCCTTGATTACTCTGCATGATACAAAGTTAAATATCAGCTAAAGACTTCCCAAACACAGTCACTCATTCTCCCCACAGAGAGGGGACATCTCTGGTCTGTAGGGAGGGGACATCTCTGGCCTGTAGGGAGGGGACATCTCTGGCCTGTGCTGCATGAAGCCCACCAGGGTGGTATGTGCTGACCAGCAAAGCAATGCCATGAGCAAGAGGACCCTGGGAAGGCTTGTGTCCTCCCCCAGAAACCAGCCCTGTTGGCTACACACATGTGTAAACACAACCATGTGTTCATGTCATGCTAGCTGTGTATCTCTGTGTGTCTGCAAAGTGGAAGTATTAATCCATCTGTTCTGTGTCCATCACTATCTGCGCATCCAATCAGTGTACAGGCATATATGGTCCACAAAGCCATAATCCTGGGAATTGCAAACGTATCATTTTCATACCAAAACCCCACTGTTGGGAGGACCCTATCCCCTCTGAGGTGGGCGGCTTTAAGGATTTTTCCTTGCTGCAGCATCTAGTTACGTTTGTAAGCTGTTTAGGACAATGCCTGTCCTAAAATGTCTGAATCAAACAAAACTGAGTTAAATTTAATTCAAGTTAAATGCTGAATTGTAAACATTAACGTTAATGCAAAAATGTCACTGTTTCAAACTGAAAATTGTTAACATAAGTGGAGAGACTTGTGTACATCACAGTTTGTGTGCACATGTGTGTTTATGTGCATGTGTTCAATTTACAAACAGATCTGTACACCATCCCACAGATGGCTCTGTGAGCTCAGCAGTAGTCACAGAGAGGAAGTGACCCGGCCTGAGGTCAGGAAGTGCTTGCTGTCAACACACGTTACCATGCAGTCTTCAGAACTCTCATGTTTACCTGCATCACACGTGACTTTTCCTAATGAGAACTCTCATGTTTACCTGCATCACACGTGACTTTTCCTAATGAGAACTCTCATGTTTACCTGCATCACACGTGACTTTTCCTAATGAGAACTCTCTTGCCGAGAGCTGACTCACCCAGCTGGAAATTAACACCCCCCCCCCAACAAAAAGAGAAGTATGAGGTCAGCAGACAACCTTCCCTGGCATCCACCATGTGAATAAGGAAGAGGAACTCAGCCGATCTGGATCTGAGCCGATCTGGTGAGTCCTAATCAAGATCAAGAAGACAGAATGGCTCTTTTTGTTCAGCGAGGCACGACGGACTGAGTCTCCAGGCTGGGGCCCCAGTCTGCCATGTATTATTGCGGGGGCTGGGGACACAGGGTGAGCAGGGCAGGCAGGGTGGTGGCAAGGTGGAGGCAGGGTGGAGGCAGGGTGAAGGCAGGGGACAGCAGAGCAAGCAGTCTCCTGTCCACCATGCTCCTGTCCTCTACCTGCCACAAACACAAGAGTGAAGCAGCCTGGTGACCAGCTGAGAGAGAGAGAGAGAGAGAGAGAGAGAGAGGAGAGAGAGAGAGGGAGAGAGAGAGAGAGAGAGAGAGAGAGGGAGAGAGAGAGAGAGAGAGAGAGAGAGAGAGAGAGAGAGAGAGAGAGGGAGAGAGAGAAAGAGGGAGAGAGAGAGAGAGGGAGAGAGAGAGAGAGAGAGAGAGAGAGAGAGAGAGAGAGAGAGAGAGAGAGAGAGAGAGAGAGAGGGAGGGAGAGAGAGAGAGAGAGAGAGAGAGAGAGAGAGAGAGGGAGGGAGAGAGAGAGAGAGAGAGAGAGAGAGAGAGAGAGAGAGAGAGAGAGAGAGAGAGAGAGAGAGGGAGAGAGAGAGAGGGAGGGAGAGAGAGAGAGAGAGAGAGAGAGGGAGGGAGAGAGAGAGAGAGAGAGAGAGAGGGACATTTTCAATTGACACTATGTTGGAAAAATGTAATATTTGTGCATTTCCTAATGCTTGATAGGTCTACGTATTATTATGATAATTATTATTGATTTACATTCAACATGAATATACATTTCTTTCCTGTTCCCTTTTCTTCTGTTTACACATCACTTTTTATCCAGCTTTGGCAATATTGTATAATCACATTCATGCAAATGAAACAATATAAAACAAAAAGAAAACTGAATGAGAAACAGAGAGGAAGCTGTCAGACAGAGAGCATTCAAATGATGCTTCTTTGGTTTCATCACGATATCCAGATAACGTGGAGGTATAATGCAGGTGTGTTGGTCATAGCTCATGTTCTAACTGCTCTGTGTGGATTAGAGGATGTCTGTGAGCCAGAAGTCATCTGCAGGATCCTATAGATTATAGATGTAGATATAGTTGCACAGGGACAAAACTGCTTTACCATCTGCATCCCTGCATATGAGAGAGCAGGAGATACTGAGGCTGTGCAGCATGTTCAAATCAAACATATGCTCTTCCTCTGTGTGTGTGTGTGTGTGTGTGTGTGTGTGTGTGTGTGGGTGTGTGCGTGTGCATGGGAAGAGAAACATTGTGCACATAATCTGAGCTACACAACCCTGATGTATGTTTCCAGATTAACATAAATCTCCAGAAGATACAATTATTTAGAGATTGACAGGGATAAGACGAAAATCAGAAAATCAGGCCAACCGTTTTCAGGGTGAGCACAATTCAGAATTTAAAATTGCCTATAGGACTTACCACCAACAGTACAGTGACAATGTTGGTGGGCAAGTTATTAGAGCAGCACTGGGTGCACTAGTACAGTGGGGGTTAGTTATTAGAGCAGCACTGGGTGGGCTAGTACAGTGGGGGTTAGTTATTAGAGCAACACTGGGTGTACTAGTACAGTGGGGGTTAATTATTAGAGCAGCACTGGGTGTACTAGTACAGTGGGGGTTAGTTATTAGAGCAGCACTGGGTGGGCTAGTACAGTGGGGGTTAATTATTAGAGCAGCACTGGGTGGGCTAGTACAGTGGGGGTTAATTATTAGAGCAGCACTGGGTGGGCTAGTACAGTGGGGGTTAGTTATTAGAGCAGCACTGGGTGGGCTAGTACAGTGGGGGTTAGTTATTAGAGCAACACTGGGTGGGCTAGTACAGTGGGGGTTAATTATTAGAGCAGCACTGGGTGGACTAGTACAGTGGGGGTTAATTATTAGAGCAGCACTGGGTGGGCTAGTACAGTGGGGGTTAATTATTAGAGCAGCACTGGGTGGGCTAGTACAGTGGGGGTTAGTTATTAGAGCAGCACTAGGTGTACTAGTACAGTGGGGTTAGTTATTAGAGCAGCACTGGGTGGGCTAGTACAGTGGGGTTAGTTATTAGAGCAGCACTGGGTGGATTAGTAAAATGGGGGTTAGTTATTAGAACATAACTGGGTTTCCCAATATTGTGTGTCACTGGAAAAGAAACTTTAGACCATTTCAATGTGGCACACTACAATTACTCTCATCTGCAGCTCCTAAAATCACTGAAAATATAGAAATAAAAATGGAAAGTAGGAGGAGAGGAGGAGGAGATGAAAGGAGGGGAGAAGAGAAGAGAGGAGAGGAGAGGAGGAGAGCAGAGGAGTGAATGTGGATGACTGGCTGAGAAACGACTGTGAAATGTGTGGAATGCTGATGGCAATATGTACATTCGATTCAGGAAGTGATTCTAGCACAGAGGGGAGAAGGGAGCGTGTAACACTCCCAGGAGGGATGAACAATCTCGGTACTGTCGCACAGGAAATGACCAGAACGAACCCGCGAGACAGGAACTGGCCCGATGAATTAAAGTATGACACTGCAAATCAGCTGCTTTTCTCATCAGCTAGACGCCAGGATCCATTATATGAAGCTCTAAGCTAAAATGGTGAAAGATTAATATGTTCAGGTACGTGTCACACTCAGTTAAAATTCTAGATTTACAATTACAGATATCTGAGTATGCATCCAAAAGTTTAAAAACAGTACCTGAGATTTTGTGAACTCTTGAAACTCTCCAGTCAGCTGGATTGAGTGCAGAAGGAGAGATGAGGAGGAGGTTCCCTTGGTAGATGGGCAGATGGGCATAATTTCACTGCCTGTTTTCTTACCTTCCCTGGAGGTTTGACTGTGGTGGATGCAAAACTGGAGCATCTGTATGAAAACAGGAGAAGACTGAGCAGTGAATCCCCGAGTCTAACTCCAAATTAAGCAAAGTCACCAGGAGAGCACAGTCAAGAGAAGCTACATTTTAGATTTGTGGTGAAACAGTTCAACCGTTAATCCTCCCACACATGCATGTCTAAATTGTATTTCTTTGGAAAGGGAAAGTGTGTTTGGATACATGACCTTGGCTACCAAACCTCCAGCACCAAGGTCACCACCAGCAAGACACCTGCACGGTGGACGAGTGTACGTAATCCGCATCAGTGAAGAGACGTCCTGCGCTCCCACATATCCCAGCATGCCCTCATCTCTGGCGAGGGGTAGGGTGTGACCCTTCGACCCCTCTGCTCCAGGCTGCCTGTGTTAGGGTCACTCACCCACCCGTTGTCTTTTCTCTTTTTCCCTGGAGAGTTTGAGGCTTTATGTGACCAAGCCTTGATTGATATTGCTGTGACCCTGGATGGGTCCACCCTGAGCCCCAGAGAAGGAGAACATCCACTAATTAGCCTGGACACGTCCCCGTACGCCCTGGAGCCGCGTCCTCCCACGCCCTACACACCATTATTCCCTCAACACGGGCCACTAGGATTAAGGTTTTACTGCCGGCTCACTGTGTACTGGTATGGCTCTGTAAAACTGTGGCTGACCAAGTAAAACAAGGGATTAAAAAAGTTGATTTGTTAGCAGTTTGTAAAGGGTCTTCTGTAAATAACAGGAAGTGACTGACACCAGTTGAAAGTAGCATTTGTTAAACCTGCCTACGTCTACAATAATGAAATAAAGCGACACATTTCTGACTCCCACCCAGAATAATTGGTAAGCACTGAATACAGGGCCAAAAAAATGACAACTGAAAGAAGTAATGAGGTTTGCTCAGGCAATAAGACAAGCTGATGAGTTAGACATCCAACTCCGCCCTACTTACACGGCCACAGAGACCTCCTCAACGTTCTCCCTCTCTCTCTGTTCTCGGGAGTGCAGCCTGTGTGCATCTCAGACTCCTCTCCTCCTCACTCTCCATTTATCTCACCCTCCTCTCCTCCCTCCATCGGTCACACCTACTGTGTTGGTGGAGTAACAACCCTTTTCTCTTCCAGCGTCACGGTGGAGGGCTCTTCCCATCTCCCTGTGATGCTGTCACCACAAGACCAGACCTCCTCCACACCTCCTCCACACCTCCTCCAGCACCTCCTCCAGCACCTCCTCCACACCTCCTCCAGCACCTCCTCCACACCTCCTCCAGCACCTCCTCCACACCTCCTCCAGCACCTCCTCCACACCTCCTCCACACCTCCTCCACACCTCCTCCACACCTCCTCCACACCTCCTCCAGACCTCCTCCACACCTCCTCCAGACCTCCTCCACACCTCCTCCAGCACCTCCTCCACACCTCCTCCACACCTCCTCCAGCACCTCCTCCACACCTCCTCCAGCACCTCCTCCACACCTCCTCCACACCTCCTCCACACCTCCTCCACACCTCCTCCAGCACCTCCTCCACACCTCCTCCACACCTCCTCCAGCACCTCCTCCACACCTCCTCCACACCTCCTCCAGCACCTCCTCCAGCACCTCCACACCTCCTCCACACCTCCTCCAGCACCTCCTCCACACCTCCTCCACACCTCCTCCAGCACCTCCTCCACACCTCCTCCAGCACCTCCTCCACACCTCCTCCAGCACCTCCTCCACACCTCCTCCACACCTCCTCCAGCACCTCCTCCACACCTCCTCCACACCTCCTCCACACCTCCTCCACATCTCCTCCAGCACCCTGGTGAAAGCAGGTGCTTCCTCGGAGACACTCTGAGTCCTCTTCGATTTGTTTTGCCTCATTTCTGTGAACAGAAGAATCCTGTTCGTTTGAGTACAGAAGGAAATTTGTTAGTCAGAAAATGACAAACCTAAGGGACTGGGTTAGCTAAGGGACTGGGTTAGCCAAAAATGGCATCATAAAAAAATGTTCATCGAGAACACTAGAGAACACACTTATATGAGGTGTCAGCACATCAAAGGGGAACATGGGATATCTCACTGGTGTAATGGACAAACTTATTAAAACTGCTTCATTTGTAGTTTCCCAGTCAGCAGCTAGGTGTGCATCTCACTTTACATCACTAACACAGTAGCATTAGACAGGATCATTCAAATCCCCATCACTTTTTTATGATAGCCAATCAAGTAGCTGCACCACTGTGGCCCAGATTGAAAATCCACTCAAGGGGAGAAATTACACTTCTGTAAATGAAAGCTGGTGAAACCATTGAAGCAGGATCCACGTGTGTTTGAAGTCAGCCGAGATCGAGGCTGGTAACTACACATCCTTCTGAAGATGACAACATAACACATCATAACAGATGTTGAGGCTCGGTTTTATTTACATGGATCTGTATTGATAATCCATAGCATTAGCTGTTACCAGATGCAATATGGACAGCAAACAGACATTTACTTAAGATTTATATTACGGGATTTATATTATGGGATTATGTACTGACTGTATGTTCTTGCTGTTTTTTAAACAAAATGTTTGGAGTTTAAGAAGTTGCCTGAGAAACCTTATAATAAAGGCACAGGGTTTAAACAAGATAAATAAAACATGTTTTCTTTCAGACCCAGAGCAGGAGGTGTCTGTGTGTTGGTTTGGCTGTCGATGGTTCAGGGTGATTTATTGACTGCTGCTCACAGCTGCAGTGCATCAAAAGCACACTGAGGTTTCAACAGTTGGTGAACATTTGTAGCACATGACCATCTCATCCATCTCATCCAGGAGCCCAGACCAGACCACAGAAGACCAGGGTACACAGAAAACTCATAAATCTGAAATCTGAATCTCATTTTGTTGTTTATTTAACAGTTTATTCATGTCATATGCTAATGATGAATTATTGAATGATTAGTTGTTAATTGTCCAAGCTGTTCAGTGACCAATGAGTCTCTTAGTTCAGGAGTTCTGGTCCTCATAAGGTTGTGATGGACTCTGTACTCACTGATTGGATATGCACTGTGTGAAGCAGTGTGTAAATCAAGGGTATACACATATAGATATGTGTGTGTGTGTGTGTGTGTGTGTGTGTGTGTGCGTGTGTGTGTTTGGGTGGTTTATGAGGGGGTAAAATGAAGGTGTTTAAAGGAAGGAGTGTGTCTGACCAACAGCAGTGGGGAATTGTTCTAGTGGGGAATTGATCAGTAAACATCAATAGTCCCAGCAGGACAGCAGAGAGCCACAGAGCAGAGTGTGAGGGGGACCAGTGTGTGGACTCCCAGCCTGCAGAACCAGAGACGTCTCCGTCACGTTTACTCAACCTGCCGTGCTGACTAACCCACGCTCAGGGTGGGGGGTCTGCTTCTCTGGGCTTCCCAGATGTGATTGTGTAACTTTATTAAAACCAGCATTAACTAGCGAAATCTAGTTAGTTAGTGTACAACATCAGTTAAATGTCATGTGCATTTCCATAGATTGAAAATATATCTTAAAAATGTAACAAATATGTAACTATCAAATAAAATATCAGAAACATGTTGAATTCCTTAAAATAGCCATTAGCTTAAATTTAAAAACTAAAATGAAACAAACAGTTTAACCAAAATGTGCAGTTTCATCGTGGTGGTGCTTAAGAACTCAGCAAAATCATAAACCTTCTATTTATGCTAAATTAAAAATGATGTTTTTGTTTACATTTGCTGGTGTAATTGATTTCCAGGCAGGCAGGTCATTAGAGCAGCGGAAGGAGGAACATGGTGTAGGGCCGGTAAATACCGGACAGATCACAGATCACAGATCACGGGGCACGTGAGGCACGCATGGAACAATAACTGGTGAAAGAAGTCAATTACATGCAAATAAGCAAAAATAAGCTCTCTTATGTACGTGCGCACGCAGACACACGCACACACACACACACACACACACACACACACACACCATCTGACCATCCCTGCCCCCCAGGACTCATCTTAACGCCTCTGCCATCTCTGCATGGAGCCTGTAGTGCAGGAAAACTAAAGATCATGAATGAGCCTCATACCGACTGTGAAATTAAGATTCACCACAAACACAGCAGGAGGATGAGAGACACGGAGGAGGAGCAGAGAGGAGCAGAGATGAGCAGAGAGGTTCAGAGAGGAGCAGAGATGAGCAGAGACGTTCAGAGAGGAGCAGAGAGGAGCAGCTTCAGGGATGGTTCAATGTTCTGACCACATGAGCAGATGGTGGCAGACATGCACCACACACACACATACACTCACTCACCCACCCACACATACAGGTCCAGAGAACCACACACACACTCACCCACCCACACATACAGGTCCAGAGAACTGCACACACACACACACCAACCCACACATACATGTCCAGATAACTGCACACACACATACACCGACGCACACATACAGGTCCAGAGAACCACACACACACTCACCCACCCACACATACAGGTCCAGAGAACCACACACACACTCACCCACCCACACATACAGGTCCAGAGAACTGCACACACACACACACCAACCCACACATACATGTCCAGATAACTGCACACACACATACACCGACGCACACATACAGGTCCAGAGAACCACACACACACTCACCCACCCACACATACAGGTCCAGAGAACCACACACACACTGCAGTGTCAACTCAGTTCATTTGTGTTTGCAGGTTAAAGACTACAGAGGTTCTTGTCTTCCTCGGGTCACTGCAGTAATACGTGATTACATCACAAGGCCTGGGACTACGTCCACCACATAGGGCAGTATAGATTATTCTGCTGCTGTGTTGCCCACGACAACGGCCCTGTGTTTTGCCTGCGATCTGAAAACCTTTGTACTAAAACGTACATTTTAATTCATGCTTCACACAGTCTGTCACTGAGGCTTCCTGCATATCTTGGCAGGGTATTGGATACAGATGCACAATAATAAATGTCCCAAACGTGTATCCTGTGCCATAAATCCCAGTGTGAAGATGGTTTATACATCGCCATCAGCACTTTTTACAGACTATCGTGTTTCAGTCCTGCCCTGTGAAGAGAGAGCATCCACTGTACTGTGCCCCGAAGGACGTGTGTAAGAATACACACACACACACACACACACACACACACACATGCGCATAGCCGTGTTTACTGTCCTTGTAGGATCCTTCCAGTGACATGATTACTGTTGCTAATTAATGTTACACCTACCTCCAACCTATCCTCAGTAACCAAGAGCAAATCGTTTATCTGAAAAATGAAGAAGTTTTTATAAATTAATAAATTAAAATATAAAAGCATTTGTACCGGTTAGGACCACAAAGATTTCATATGTTACCGTCCTTGTGGGGACATTCGGTCCCCACAGAGATATATAAACATGCACACACAAACATACACAGAGATAAAGCAAGAGATTTGTTTTGGAAATCAGAGCTATTATCCTCTGTGTAGCTTTCGTTCCTCTGAGGAATGCCTGTGGTGGTGCTATGGAGAAAAGGCAACGTTATCTACAAGGCCTGAGGGAGTGGAGACGCAACTGGAATGTCTTTGAAAACGGCCGTGTGTGTGTGTGTGTGTTTGCACCTGTTCTCTCACCCTGCCGCAGTGCTGGTCTGCCTCATAGGCGGCGGCAGCCTCTGGTGTGGTGGAGCAGGAGGAAGTCCATGGAACTGGAAACCCAAAATGACGACTCTGTCTGGGTCAACACCCCTCACACCACAGCCCCTCACGCCCAAGCCCCTCACGCCACAGCCCCTCACGCCACAGCCCCTCACACCACAGCCCCTCACACCACAGCCCCTCACACCACAGCCCCTCACACCACAGCCCCTCACACCACAGCCCCTCACACCCCCCCTCACGCCACACCCCCTCACACCACAGCCCCTCCCGCCCAAGCCCCTCACGCCACAGCCCCTCACACCACAGCCCCCACACCCCCTCACGCCACAGCCCCTCACACCACACCCCTCACACCACACCCCCCCCTCACGCCACAGCCCCTCACACCACAGCCCCTCACGCCACAGCCCCTCACACCACACCCCCTCACGCCACAGCCCCTCACGCCACAGCCCCTCACACCACAGCCCCTCACGCCACACCCCCTCACGCCACACCCCACGCCACAGCCCCTCACGTCACACCCCCTCACGCCCCAGCCCCTCACACACCACACCCCTCACACACACCACAGCCCCTCACACCACAGCCCCTCACGCCACAGCCCCTCACGCCACAGCCCCTCACACCACAGCCCCTCACGCCACAGCCCCTCACGTCACAGCCCCTCACACCACAGCCCCTCACGTCACACCCCCTCACACCACAGCCCTCACACCACAGCCCCTCACACCACAGCCCCTCACACCACAGCCCCTCACACCACAGCCCCTCCCGCCACAGCCCCTCACACCACACCCCCTCACGCCACAGCCCCTCACGCCACAGCCCCTCCCGCCCAAGCCCCTCACGCCACACCCCCTCACGCCACAGCCCCTCACGCCACAGCCCCTCACACCACAGCCCCTCACGCCACAGCCCCTCACGCCACAGCCCCTCACGTCACAGCCCCTCACGCCACAGCCCCTCATGTCACACCCCCTCACGCCACAGCCCCTCACACCACAGCCCCTCACGTCACAGCCCCTCACGTCACACCCCCTCACGCCACAGCCGCCTACAGGCCACTTGCTCATCGTCTCAGGTATCATCTCAGCACATACATCCTTCTGCATCCACACACACACACTTACATGCACACAGCCACACACACTTACACACCTCTGTCTCTGAGTTAATGATGCACAGGGCCTAGAACCCTGAGGCAAACACTGCGGGCTCAAACACATCTGGGCTGGTTTACTTCCCCCTGCTTAGGCAGGTATGCCAAAGCCAGAGAGTGAACACACACACACACACAAAACATACAAACACACAGATACAAGCACACATAGAAGGGAGGAATTATGAAGATAATGTATCGGTCTCTGTACATGTAAAAATGATGTGTGATCAAACAAACAGACAGCATTTCTGATCAGCCTTTCTGAGGTTTGTACTGTGTTAGTGTCACCTGGCACAGTGCCAGCATGGCAGGAGTCAGCTGAGTGCACAGGTGTTACGCACCTTCAAAAGCAAGTGGATCAAATGCCATTTCGCTAAATCCTGTGACAACTTAGATGCGTAAAAGATTAGCCAGTCGACATATTGTCTACGTCTAAAACATAGGGAGAGAACGAGGACTGGAATTCTAGATTTGCACTCATATAATGTCACTGGAACTCCAGAAAGTCTTTCCATGTGCAGATCTGTCTGTACTATTTTACTGCACTGAGCTGAACCAGCACACAAACACCGAAGCAGGCATGAAGTCTGACTCAGCGCTGCGGGAAACAGGACACGTCCTGCTCACCCCGCTCATGTCCCGGTGAGGAAAGAGAGATGTGCCTCTCCTCCCATCTAGTGAACACACAACACACACCACAGCCTGGTGAGTCAGAACCAAGCCAAGCAGACGTCTGCGTGCAGACCTGGCGTGGATGCAGGTCAGCAGGCTTTATCTGCTGCTGCTGTGATGGACCAATAACTCAACCCACATGGGTCAGAACACTTAAAAGCCTTAAATCTCTCCTTGCTAATCTACCTCTTCTCTGTGCCACTGAGAACTCTGAGCAACGTTTGAATGATAACTCATATCTCAGAGTAACGTTTCAACAGGCATGCTCTCACACAGAGACATTCTGACATACTTTCATCCAGCTTCATCTCCACCCTAACATCCTCTTCATCAGTGTACACTCATGGCTTCACCACAGCCTCCTTCTGGGGGGAGATCAACTGCCCTCTAACCTGTTCTAGAGGGAGATGAGCTGCCCTCTACCCTGTTCTAGAGGGAGATCAGCTGCCCTCTATCCTGTTCTGGGGGAGATCAGCTGCCCTCTACCCTGTTCTAGAGGGAGATCAGCTGCCCTCTACCCTGTTCTGGAGGGAGATCAGCTGCCCTCTACCCTGTTCTAGAGGGAGATCAGCTGCCCTCTACCCTGTTCTGAGGGGAGTTCAGCTGCCCTCTACGCTGTTCTAGAGAGAGATCAGCTGCCCTCTACCCTGTTCTAGAGGGAGATCAGCTGCCCTCTACCCTGTTCTGGGGGAGATCAGCTGCCCTCTACCCTGTTCTAGAGGGAGATCAGCTGCCCTCTACCCTGTTCTGGGGGAGATCAGCTGCCCTCTACCCTGTTCTGGGGGGAGATCAGCTGCCCTCTACCCTGTTCTAGAGGGAGATCAGCTGCCCTCTACCCTGTTCTGGGGGGAGATCAGCTGCCCTCTACCCTGTTCTGGGGGGAGATCAGCTGCCCTCTACCCTGTTCTAGAGGGAGATCAGCTGCCCTCTACCCTGTTCTGGGGGGAGATCAGCTGCCCTCTACCCTGGCTCTTTTTTCTCACACCAGCAGTTTTGAATGACTCATGGAGGTGTAATAACATGAAGCACAGTCCGAGCATTAACATGCCCCAGTGCTATGGAAGGGGGTGTAAAAGTGCCCTTGTGCAGTCTTCCACGCTCTTAACGTGCTGCACTCAGTTGGGTCAGTTGGGCTTGGGCTGGGGGGTGGGGTAACTTTGGGGCAGTAAAATCCCCTCTGCCTCTCCTTATTGAAGCCATAGAGGCCCTCTCTGCCTCCACCCGCCCGTCACTCACACACTCTCTCTCTCTTTCCTGCAGTGGGTGTTAAGTATGCATGACAGAACATCTTCACTTATGGCCAGTTTTATGGGCAGAATTCTATACAGGGTCTTTCTGCATTCTCTGACCCCTGTGAACACCATCACTCTCTCTCACACACCCCCGTATAGAAACACACATACATATGTACTTTCTTACACAAATGCACATCACCTTCTCTCTCTCTCTCTCTCTCTCTCTCATACACACACACAAACACACACTGTGGAAGTTCCAAGCTAATGATTTTTTATGTTTTGAATGAAAAACAAGAAGATAAAATAACTGATTAATGAATGAACGAATGACTGAATGAATTAATGAATGAATGAATAGGCATTTCTCATTTTATGTGCCATCTAAGCATTTGTAGTCTTGACAGCTGCAGTGATTGTGAATATAGTTAATTGATGATTCCTAAACAGGTAATATCTGAGAATTACACTAGGAGTTTTTCTGTAAGAGGTTCTGTAAACACCACTGCATCAGTCTATGTTATATAGACCAGCCCCTCTGACAAGGTTCTGTAAACACCACTGCATCAGTCTACGGTATATAGACCAGCCCCTCTGACAAGGTTCTGTAAACACCACTGCATCAGTCTACGTTATATAGACCAGCCCCTTTGACAAGGTTCTGTAAACACCACTGCATCAGTCTACGGTATATAGACCAGCCCCTCTGACAAGGTTCTGTAAACACCACTGCATCAGTCTACGTTATATAGACCAGCCCCTCTGAAAAGGTTCTGTAAACACCACTGCATCAGTCTACGTTATATAGACCAGCCCCTCTGACAAGGTTCTGTAAACACCACTGCATCAGTCTACGATATATAGACCTGCCCCTCTGAAAGGGTTCTGTAAACACCACTGCATCAGTCTACGATATATAGACCAGCCCCTCTGAAAAGGTTCTGTAAACACCACTACATCAGACTACGTTATATAGACCAGCCCCTCTGAAAAGGTTCTGTAAACACCACTGCATCAGTCTACGTTATATAGACCAGCCCTTCTGACAAGGTTCTGTAAACACCACTGCATCAGACTATGGTATATAGACCAGCCCCTCTGAAAAGGTTCTGTAAACACCACTGCATCAGACTACGTTATATAGACCAGCCCCTCTGAAAAGGTTCTGTAAACACCACTACATCAGACTACGTTATTTAGACCAGCCCCTCTGAAAAGGTTCTGTAAACACCACTGCATCAGACTACGGTATATGGACCAGCCCCTCTGACAAGGTTCTGTAAACACCACTACATCAGACTACGTTATATAGACCAGCCCCTCTGAAAAGGTTCTGTAAACACCACTGCATCAGACTACGGTATATAGACCAGCCCCTCTGAAAAGGTTCTGTAAACACCACTGCATCAGACTACGGTATATGGACCAGCCCCTCTGAGTATCTTGTTTAGTTCTCTTGGAAGCAGACCCATGAGCTGGCAAAATGCACGACACTGTGACTGTTTGCCTTGACTTGCTTGGCTGCAGCAGGACAGAAGTGGCCAGAAAGTGTGTGTGTGTGTGTGTGTGTGTGTGTGTGTGTGTGTGTGTGTGTGTGTGTGTTTTGGGGGGGGCGTGGGGGGTGGGAAGTGGAGAGTGATTCACAGTTCATTCTGTTTAGGCTTCCACATACAGTGTGTGTGATCTTGCTTCTGGGTGAGCCCAGCTGTCAGAACACACAGATTTTGCCAACACACACACACACACACACAGACAATCACATGCTTAAACATATGGATGAGTTGAAGATCCAGGTCCCACAAACAACACTCACTTGCGGCCTCAGAACACACCGTGTCTGGGTTGTGTGATGACACCTCAGCACAGAAACTCCTGCAGATGTTTCCAGTGTAACCCTGTCAGAGGCACACGCAGTGAGCTGCATCCCTGCACATGCTGCTATTGCTGTGCAAACATTAACTCACTGAGCAGTTTGTAAGGGAGCAACAGCATTGGGTGTCTATGACAAACATAAAAACGATCCTACAGAAAGAGACGGGGCGGAGACAGGGGCGGAGACAGGGGCGGGGACAGGGGCGGAGACAGGGGCGGGGACTGGGGCAGAGACTGACAGGGACAGGCGGGGACAGGGGCGGAGACATGGGTGTGTGTGAAATGGCTGGAAGTGATAGATACTCTCAGCTGTGCTCTTGTGGATGAACCAATAGGCAGCTGCCAGACTTCACCTGAACAGTAAGAAGGAAGAGAACATACGTACACTGGTGTGTGCCACCCTGAACACACACACACACACACACACAGGCACGCACTCACGCACACACACACACTCACGCACACACACACACACACACACACACGCACACACACACACACACACACACACACACACACACAAGCACGCACTCACGCACACACACACACACACACACACGCACACACATGCAGGCACGCACACACAGGCATGCACTTACGCACACACACCCACACACACATGCACATGCACACACACACACACACATGCACACACACACAGGCATGCACTCACGCACACACACATGCACACACATGCACACATGTTCCCCAACAGCCCTTTCAGCAGACAGATGTCAGTGGATTACTAGAGGAGACGCTGACCATCCTCTGAGCTTACGAGAGCCTGTGCATAAATGTATTACACTAATGCACTGACCTGCACATGGCATTCACAGTCATGGAACAGTGTGTGCACATGTGTGTGTGTAGAGGTAACTGCTAGATAAATAAGGTAAAGTATCAATAAGGATAAGTTCCAAATCCCAGTGTGTAATTTCAATTACACTCCCACACATCCACAAATGGGTCCATGTGGATGATGCCCTGGGATATCAGAGCAATCAACTCGTGGAGATAGCAGAGTTACGTTTGCCATGGATACGATTCAAACATGGTGCCAGGATGCGTCATGGAAAACAGCCTTACAGAGTGAAGACCCCAGCGAGTCAGCCAGTTAGGGTGTAGCAGCCAGACTACCCCTCCACCCACATCCTCCTTACCCCACCTTACACCAGACTACCCCTCCACCCCACATCCTCCTAACCCCACCTTACACCAGACTACCCCTCCACCCCACATCCTCCTAACCCCACCTTACACCAGACTACCCCTCCACCCCATCCTCCTAACCCCACCTTACACCAGACTACCCCTCCACCCCACATCCTCCTTACCCCACCTTACACCAGACTACCCCTCCATCCCATCCTCCTAACCCCACCTTACACCAGACTACCCCTCCACCCCACATCCTCCTAACCCCACCTTACACCAGACTACCCCTCCACCCCACATCCTCCTTACCCCACCTTACACCAGACTACCCCTCCACCCCATCCTCCTAACCCCACCTTACACCAGACTACCCCCCCACCACTACCCCTCCACCCCATCCTCCAACCCCACCTTACACCAGACTACCCCTCCACCCCACATCCTCCTAACCCCACCTTACACCAGACTACCCCTCCACCCCATCCTCCTAACCCCACCTTACACCAGACTACCCCTCCACCCCACATCCTCCTAACCCCACCTTACACCAGACTACCCCTCCACCCCACATCCCCTTACCCCACCCTCCTCCTAACCCCCCCTCCACCCCACCAGACTACCCCTCCACCCCACATCCTCCTAACCCCACCTTACACCAGACTACCCCTCCACCCCACATCCTCCTAACCCCACCTTACACCAGACTACCCCTCCACCCCATCCTCCTAACCCCACCTTACACCAGACTACCCCTCCACCCCACATCCTCCTAACCCCACCTTACACCAGACTACCCCTCCACCCCATCCTCCTTACCCTACCATACACCAGACTACCCCTCCACCCCACATCCTCCTAACCCCACCTTACACCAGACTACCCCTCCACCCCATCCTCCTAACCCCACCTTACACCAGACTACCCCTCCACCCCACATCCTCCTTACCCCACCTTACACCAGACTACCCCTCCACCCCCACATCCTCCTAACCCCACCTTACACCAGACTACCCCTCCACCCCACATCCTCCTAACCCCACCTTACACCAGACTACCCCTCCACCCACATCCTCCTTACCCCACCTTACACCAGACTACCCCTCCACCCCACATCCTCCTAACCCCACCTTACACCAGTCTACCCCTCCACCCACATCCTCCTTACCCCACCTTACACCAGACTACCCCTCCACCCCATCCTCCTAACCCCACCTTACACCAGACTACCCCTCCACCCCACATCCTCCTTACCCCACCTTACACCAGACTACCCCTCCACCCCACATCCTCCTAACCCCACCTTACACCAGACTACCCCTCCACCCCACATCCTCCTAACCCCACCTTACACCAGACTACCCCCCCCCCCCCACATCCTCCTACCCCACCTTACACCAGACTACCCCTCCACCCCACCTCCTCCTCCCCCCACCTTACACCAGACTACCCCTCCACCCCATCCTCCTAACCCCACCTTACACCAGACTACCCCTCCACCCCACCCCAGACTCCCTCCTCCTAACCCCACCTTACACCAGACTACCCCTCCACCCCACATCCTCCTAACCCCACCTTACACCAGACTACCCCTCCACCCCACATCCTCCTAACCCCACCTTACACCAGACTACCCCTCCACCCCATCCTCCTTACCCCACCATACACCAGACTACCCCTCCACCCCACATCCTCCCTAACCCCACCTTACACCAGACTACCCCTCCACCCCATCCTCCTAACCCCACCTTACACCAGACTACCCCTCCACCCCACATCCTCCTAACCCCACCTTACACCAGTCTACCCCTCCACCCACATCCTCCTTACCCCACCTTACACCAGACTACCCCTCCACCCCATCCTCCTTACCCCAGAACAGCAGGTCTGCCAGCCAACAGCAGCTCCATCAGCGGTTCTGTTAGAGTGAGTTGGTAAGAGAGCTCTAGTTGAACTGAGGTGCACAGAACTGCTACTGAGCACAGGAGCATGTGCTAACCCCACTGTACACCAACCCTGCCCACACCCACTCTACACCCCACCCACTCATACCCAATACCCATCCCTGCTCATGCCCCCACAAACCCACACTAAAATGCTTTGCCACAAAATAACATCCTCAATAGGTGAGCTTCTATTTCTACACATATTTATAGCACACACACACACACACACACACACTCACACACACTCACTGATTCTCAACAGACACTAAATTAGACTCATCCGTGTCTGGACTAGAGGACATCCTGCAGGGATAACCATCGACTGTTCCTTTTACCTACTCTCTCCCTCCCTCTCTCCTCACTTACGCACACCCTCACAATCCCTCTTCTCTCTGCATTATTGATGACTGCCTGTCCACATTTAAGCGTGTCTGTGCTGCGGACCCAGTAGTAATCTAGACACACAGACAGGCGTAAGTTTGTAGGTGATTGTGTCGTTCCAGACACTCCTGGCGTCCATAGAGGTAGTGAGAGAGCCAGTGAGTTGTGAGTCTTCTCAGAGCCAAAGACACACTGTATGACTGTGTATACTGCCAGTGTCAGGCCAAAACTTCATGGCAGGTTTGTTAGAGCTTTTTAACTGAAAAGCTTCTCTTTAAATAACAGAAAGACCTAAAAAAAAAAGCTATGCATACTTGTAGAAATTAAGAGCCATTTTTCTTCTGAAAAGTTTTGGGTTTAAAGGTTTTTTCCCATCCCCAACAGGGACAATATCCTCCTCCTTTAACAGTACCACACCAAAGAGAACAACTGTCTGACACTTTTTCACACACACAGCAAGCTGAGGACAGGACAGGCAGGTGTATCAACAACACACATAATGGACAGGTTTTATCCTGCCTTTAAACCAGCACAAGTGTGTGTCCTCCTACACCTCCTCTCCCCTGTTCCCCTACTCCTCCTCTCCCCTGTTCCCCTACACCTCCTCTCCCCTGTTCCCCTACACCTCCTCTCCCCTGTTCCCTACACCTCCTCTCTTTGTTCCTGTTTTCCCACCTGCCTGGCCTGCTCTTCACCTGCTCTCTTCCTCTCTCCAAGAGATCCGGCTCCGTGCCACTCAGGCTGCGTGACCCAGCACGTCGCTCCCCGTGGCTGTAACGTGAGACACGTCCCACAGGGTCATGTCACACCCACTCACCCACAGGAACAGGAGGATTAATGCCTCTTCCCCTCACAGGAGGGAGGTGCAGCCATCATTCCAGTGACGGACAGCGTTCGCTTCCTAGCCAGCCAGACAGAGCTCGGCCCTGGTTATGAGTGCAAAAAACATAAAGAGTTGGATCGCTGCCACTCGAGAGAGAGGTGAACCCTTGACATGAACTTGAATGAACCACAGATGGGGAGTAATTGCAGGATCTGGGGGAGGGAGGCTGAACTCTATAGCCGTTAATAAGATTCCTTAACCCTGGCTCAATCAGGCTTTATCTGGGCTAAACTGTCAGAACCAGGCATCAGGTGCAGTGACTTAGCTCCCCTGATAAGACACCCTGAGCAACCAGCCTGTCTAGACCCCTTTGCATTTAACCCTGGATTCACCCCACTTTGGCCTCTGTGTTATAAACAAGCTCAGCAGGAGTGAGATGGAGAGTGAGATGGAGAGTGAGATGGAGAGTGAGATGGACATGTATGAGACCACTGATCGCCTGTGCTTCCCCGTTTTAATGGGGAACAGCCTCTGGATGCATTAAAGAACTCAGGAGGGGTCTAAATTATTGATGGTCTCCCATCAGCTTTGTTCCCCTTCACAGTAACACGGATGTTAGGATCTTCTTCCGTTGTTCGGCTGCGAGGAGTTAATCAGAACAAACGCAGCAGCCTGGGGCGGGCGGCCTGGCGTGGTACATGCGGGCGTGACATGTTAAGGGAGGCCAGGTGCCATGCCATACCCCCCCCCAACCCCCGCACTCACAGACAACAGCTGCCAGGCCTGCAACATGCCCGGGGAGGCTGTGACGACGGCACACCGTCAGAGCTGCAATTACCAAATGCCATTCTGCACCCACAGCTTAATTACAGCAGGAGGACGGTGTCCTCTGGAGACACGCAGTGCATGTGCCTTCCTGAAGCTCAAGACAGAGGTGCTGTCTGACTACAGTCACCTGTGGCTCAAGGCAGAGGTGCTGTCAAACTACAGTCATGAGACTACAGCACAGGAGCTTCATGAATACACAACGTTAACACATGGGGGTGTTGGATGGAGGCCAGTCATGTTTAATAGTGAAGGTGCATTTCTGACACCACTTCCTGCTTGGGGTGGAGTCTGCCGTGTCTGGCAGTGTTGCTGCTAACAGTGCGAAATTACCCAGCTCCGGATTTGCAGGTGTTGATGGTAATCTTGATGAAAGCCAAGTGGTTGTGGTGGGCGAGGTGTTCTGGGGAATCTGCACCATGGCTACCAGCCCTGTGGGGATTCTGGGAAGGGTTAAAAAACTGCTTCCAGCGTACCATTTTGGGGAATCATTCCAGGGACCTGCCAATGATCAAAAAGTGAGCAAAAAACACACTTGCTTAATTGCACAGGTTGTTTTTGTGACCTAAAACTATTCCCATTTGACGAGATGCTTCAGAGAAAGTGAGAGGGGAAAAAAAAGGTGATTAAAGGAGGCATCTATTAAGGGAAATGAGCATTTGGACTAATGAGCCAGCACAGCACTGAGGACTCTCTGCTCAGCGTCTCCTGCTCCCAAACGCCCTCTTGTTTACAGTAGTCCATATGTTCCCTGGCCTGGCTGAATCCTCCCGGGCGGTATTAACGCTCTGCGTCCTCCCTCCTGGAGCAGACAGTCACCAGGGCTGAGATCTGCTCAGCCCCTTCACAGCCGAGGAGCTGAAATCAGGTACCACCCCCCCATATGCAGCCCTCTGAGCCAAGCATGTTTTCAGCTCATGTCAGCTCCACGGTGTGTTAGCTAACCCTCAGAGTGGAAAAGAATTCTCAGCTACACCACACCAGGCAACAGTTGCCATGGTAATAGGCAAGCCTTTGTTGGCGTTTCACAATATTCTTCTGTCACATTTTCACAATTTGAGTCATGTGTGGGGCATTCGAAATGTCTCGTCCTGATCAAATAAACTCCTGAATCTGCATATTACAACAGTTTATACAGAGAAGTTACCAGAGCACCCAGCAGGCTCTCAGTATTAAAGTTTCATAGAGTCTCAAAATTGTTGTGTAAAGTCTAAAAACTGATATACTCACTGGTATGTGCCAAACGTTAATTCCAGTAAGCATTTCTCCGGGTGCTCTTCCATTGTTGTGGGTGAGGGCAGTGACTTTTCCTGAAAGGTTTCTCTGTACCAGAGGGAAAAAACTATATTATAAGAGGTTTTTTTTTTTGCTTTGTTTTTATGATAGCTACAACAGCACATTGTGTTATGTTAACATCTTGCATGGTTGGCAAAGACCGACAACAATGGAGTTTCAGATTACATTCACGAAAGAAAAGACCCACTGAAGGACACAGCAGTGCAAACCATGACACTGTCAGCTCTATATGATCAAACCGTCAGTGTGGGGGACGCCATGGAAAACGTCCTAGTCAGTAAGTACAGTAGGACAGCATAACCTACTGGAAGAGCAGTGGCCACATTCAGGAGAATCGCAGGTGAGGAACACAGTCAGGTTTTTAGCAGCACAGTAGTAGTCAAATTAACTGATATTACTGATATTAAATGATATTACAGTGTTACAGTGACCCTCCCACCAATACTGTGCATCTGATGCAGGAGCTTCCAGGACAGGTATTTTGAAAATGCACAGGGGAGCTGAACTATGAGCTACTGCTACAGAGCTGTGTGTGCGAGGCGTGATGCACTAACCCACACAGAGCTGTGTGTGCGAGGCGTGATGCACTAACCCACAGAGCTGTGTGTGCGAGGCGTGATGCACTAACCCACAGAGCTGTGTGCACTGCTGTGTGCCATGCACTAACCCACACAGAGCTGTGTGTGCGAGGCGTGATGCACTAACCCACATAGCTGTGTGTGCGACGTGATGCACAAAACCACACAGAGCTGTGTGTGCGAGGCGTGATGCACTAACCCACATAGAGCTGTGTGTGTGCGAGGCGTGATGCACTAACCCACACAGCGCTGTGTGTGCGAGCTGTGTGTGTGCGCGATGATGCACTAACCCACAGAGCTGTGTGTGCGAGACGTGGTGCACTCACCCACATAGATGTGTGTGTGCGAGGCGTGATGCACTAACCCACAGAGCTGTGTGTGCGAGGCGTGATGCACTAACCCACAGAGCTGTGTGTGTGAGGCGTGATGCACTAACCCACATAGAGCTGTGTGTGCGGCGTGATGCCCAACCCACAGAGCTGTGTGTGCGAGGCGTGATGCACTAACCCACATAGAGGCTGTGTGAGCTGCGAGGCGTGATGCACTAACCCACATAGAGCTGTGTGTGTGAGGCGTGATGCACTAACCCACAGAGCTGTGTGTGAGGCGTGATGCACTAACCCACAGAGCTGTGTGTGCGCGAGGCGTGATGCACTAACCCACAGAGCTGTGTGTGCGAGGCGTGATGCACTAACCCACATAGAGCTGTGTGTGCGAGGCGTGATGCACTAACCCACACAGAGCTGTGTGTGCGAGGCGTGATGCACTAACCCACATAGAGCTGTGTGTGCGAGGCGTGATGCACTAACCCACAGAGCTGTGTGATGCACTAACCCACATAGAGCTGTGTGTGCGAGGCGTGATGCACTAACCCACAGAGAGCTGTGTGTGTGAGGCGTGATGCTCTCACTCAAAAAGAGGTGTGTGTGCGAGGCGTGATGCTCTAACGCACAGGCTGTGTGTGAGGCGTGATGCACTAACCCACATAGAGCTGTGTGTGCGAGGCGTGATGCACTAACCCACATAGAGCTGTGTGTGCGAGGCGTGATGCACTAACCCACATAGAGCTGTGTGTGCGAGGCGTGATGCACTAACCAGAGCTGTGTGTGTGAGGCCACAGAGCTGTGTGTGCGAGGCGTGATGCACTAACCCACACAGAGCTGTGTGTGCGAGGCGTGATGCACTAACCCACACAGAGCTGTGTGTGCGAGGCGTGATGCACTAACCCACATAGAGCTGTGTGTGTGAGGCGTGATGCACTAACTCACATACAGAGCTGTGTGTGTGATGCACTAACCCACATAGAGTGTGTGGGCGTGATGCACTAACCCACACAGAGCTGTGTGTGCGGGCGTGATGCACTAACCACTAACCCACAGAGCTGTGTGTGCGGGCGTGATGCACTAACCCACATAGAGCTGTGTGTGCAGGCGTGATGCACTAACCCACAGAGCTGTGTGTGCGGTGCGGCGTGATGCACTAACCCACAGAGCTGTGTGTGCGAGGCGTGATGCACTGAGCTGTGTGTGTGATGCACTAACCCACACAGAGCTGTGTGTGCGCTGTGCACTAACCCACAGAGCTGTGTGTGTGAGGCGTGATGCACTAACCCACAGAGCTGTGTGTGCGAGGCGTGATGCACTAACCCACACAGAGCTGTGTGTGCGAGGCGTGATGCACTAACCCACAGAGCTGTGTGTGTGAGGCGTGATGCACTAACCCACAGAGCTGTGTGTGCGAGGCGTGATGCACTAACCCACACAGAGCTGTGTGTGCGAGGCGTGATGCACTAACCCACAGAGCTGTGTGTGTGAGGCGTGATGCACTAACCCACATAGAGCTGTGTGTGTGTGAGGCGTGATGCACTAACCCACATAGAGCTGTGTGTGCGAGGCGTGATGCACTAACCCACAGAGCTGTGTGTGCGAGGCGTGATGCACTAACCCACAGAGCTGTGTGTGCGAGGCGTGATGCACTAACCCACAGAGCTGTGTGTGTGAGGCGTGATGCACTAACCCACACAGAGCTGTGTGTGCGAGGCGTGATGCACTAACCCACACAGAGCTGTGTGTGCGAGGCGTGATGCACTAACCCACACAGAGCTGTGTGTGCGAGGCGTGATGCACTAACCCACATAGAGCTGTGTGTGCGAGGCGTGCACTAACCCACACAGAGCTGTGTGTGCACTAACACACACAGAGCTGTGTGTGCGAGGCGTGATGCACTAACCCACAGAGAGCTGTGTGTGCGAGGCGTGATGCACTAACCCACATAGAGCTGTGTGTGCGAACCCACAGGCGTGATGCACGTGATGCACCCCACAGAGCTGTGTGTGTGAGGCGTGATGCACTAACCCACATAGAGCTGTGTGTGTGATGCACTAACCCACAGAGCTGTGTGTGCGAGGCGTGATGCACTAACCCACATAGAGCTGTGTGTGTGAGGCGTGATGCACTAACCCACAGAGCTGTGTGTGCGAGAGCTGTGTGTGCGAGGCGTGATGCACTAACCCACAGAGCACACTAACCCACAGAGTGATGCACTAACCCACAGAGCTGTGTGTGCGAGGCGTGATGCACTAACCCACATAGAGCTGTGTGTGCGAGCGTGATGCACTAACCCACAGAGCTGTGTGTGCGAGGCGTGATGCACTAACCCACAGAGCTGTGTGTGCGAGGCGTGATGCACTAACCCACATAGAGCTGTGTGTGTGAGGCGTGATGCACTAACCCACAGAGCTGTGTGTGTGAGGGCGTGATGCACTAACCCACAGAGCTGTGTGTGTGAGGCGTGATGCACTAACCCACAGAGCTGAGCTGTGTGTGTGAGGCGTGATGCACTAACCCACAGAGCTGTGTGTGTTTGCTGGGTGTCTGAGGTTGGCAGCTTCTGCAACAGCAGGCTGGAGGAGTGAGGTGCTAATCAGACGTCCTCAGGGAGGAGGTGGTCCAAAAACAGAACAACTCCAGCGGTGTTGGGCTACAGCAGAGCGGGCCAGAGCTTAGCACACGGGTGGCACACGCACACACACACACACACACACTCGCACGCTTGTGCACACACACACACCTTGTGCACACACACACATGCACACACACACACATGCACACAGGCACCTTTTGAGAGGAGACCGAGCGGGTGGGCCGTAGGAATGCATGCATCCACAGGCTGTCCACTCAGACGTCCATCAGGGTCTCCGCATCGCCGCGCGCGCGCGTGCTGCCCGACGCCCATCCAGATGCTGGAGTAAAGGAGATCTCAGAGCTTACAGCCTTCCCCAACCCTCCAGCTAAGAGCTTAACCCTGGCCCCGAGGCCAGGCCACCACGGCTAGCTTCGTCCCAGGAACAGACCTCCCAACATGAATGACCTGCTTTGCCACGAAGAAAATATCCAGTAATTCCATTTAGCAGAAATGATTAGCTTGGGACAGGTTACCATGGAAATACAGCCGACAAGCTCAGTCTAGTACTTTCAAAAGCATCATTAGGTCTTTAAATGGAACCCCCCCCCCACTCCCTGGTTTAGACAGTGAAAAAATACATATATTATGATGAATTTATGACAGGACATGATGTGTTTGGTAAAATATATATTTTATTTATTTCTCCATACAAAGAAATATGAATGTTCAGTATTTGTCTAGAAACATCTGTTCCATTTGCTCTTCTGTGGTGTAAAATTAATTATTTTTGATAGATACCACAAAATACTTGATTTACACGTCTTTGTTTGTTGTTTTTACATACAGATTTGCTAGACTATCTATTATGTTATATGTGGGGTAGGACAAACATTACTATCTGAATCTCTCTATAAAGGCTGAATAAAACTCAACCATAAACAGACGCATCAGTGTGGACTGCTTAGCCAAGAGCTAAGCTTGTGAAATTCTCCCATTCCAACCAGTATGAAATTGGCCAGTTCTCCAGTACCCAAACGGACAAGCAATCTGCAATTTCTGTTATTATTCAGGAAACATCTGAACAACTTCCTGCTGGAGTTTTTATTGTTGTAGAGGAGGGACCTCAGCAAACACAACCTCTGACCTCTGTGCTGCCTTCCTGTAAAAGCACAGGTGAACTCTATTTTCCACTGGTGATCCATATAAGCTTCACAGTGCCTGGCGTTGCAGGGACGTTCTGCAAACTACACGCAGAGCTGACATGTGCTCTTCAGAAGAACCAATCACATTTATCCTGTGTGTATGATCAACCCCAACTAAACACAGTGCCGCAGTCACATTTTCTCAATCCTCTGGCAGCAGACTGGATTTAACACGTGCGAGCTGATCCTGAAGCAGACGCGTTTACCTCCTCTTTGATGTGGCCACCAGACGCAGAGCAGACAGAACTCCAGAGCAGTCTCTCCCTCTCACATACAAGCAAGAAAACAAACAAAAGCCCTAAAAATGGCAACGCAGACAAAGACACTGAGGCAGCATTTACATTTACATTTACGGCATTTAGCAGACGCCCTTATCCAGAGCGAGCATGTTGAAAGATGGTAATGTTTGAGATCATTTGGCAACAAGAACAGGACTGGGATCAGTGCGATGAGGAAGGGTGGAAAACAAGGTGAGAGGAGAATCCGCTGTGCTGCTTTTACCCAGGACTCCACGTGTCTGTTCACGTGAGCTGACCTATGAGAGGCAGCTGCTGCTTACAGCTCCATTTGCTCCATCTATCCATCTACCTTTGTCACAAACATGGAGATATAGCCAAATCACTTCCAAGATGATATCTACACAGTCTTCTTCTGACAGATAAACCACAACATCTACTCACTGCATTTCACATCTCATTGCACTTGAACGAGAGCGAATTATGTGTCATGGCCCCCCAGACGGCATGGCATTTCTCTAACGAACCTGATCCCTCTCATGGATATTTTATTGAGTCTTTATATGACCCTTGAACCCTGGGTGCGGGTCAGCAGCCCGGCTGTAACCAGGCTCATTTTTCAAGGAGGCACTGAAGCTGGAGAGAACTAATCGATCTACTCACGTGCATTACACGATTAGCATAATGTCAACATGCCACTTCCTACTGACCACAAAGCAATTCCTTGACTGATGAAATGGCCGTTGCTTAGCGGCTGCTCCCACGCAAAGATCGGCAGGATAGTGTGAGCACGGGTGGCACCGTGAGCAGCGATTAAGTCTATTGATCCCAACATTGAATGAAAGGGACATGCGATGATCCGGACAGCCTGTAAGCTCTAAGTAGGAATCAGACCAATCTAAGGAGTACCGAGACATGATTCAGTCAGCACTGAGGCAAACCTTTAGAGTCGAAAACGGAGGGAAACAAAACTTGAGAACTAAAATAAATCTGTTGCTATTGGTCTGTGAAGGCTCTATACCCGTAACACAGTGCTTTTGTGTTTCTCTGATCAATTTCAGTAATTGAGTTAACAGTGTTTGGAAGCACCATTTATTCAGATGAGCTGACTCTTATATGTGGGGGAAAAAATAACACCAGGAGTGTGGAATGTTGGGTTTGGGGGAGTAAATGGGGCCCAGATGCTCTGTACAAACATGGTTAGGCAGCTTAGTGAATTAATCGCTTAAAAATTAAAAATAAATTATTATAAAATAGATTTCTGTACATTTTACATATATATAGCAATCATCACATTTTGCCATTAGAAATACAGAAGGAAAAAAAAAAAAGTTTTTGTATTCCTATTGTTTTCAATCCCAGCCAAAGTTATGTCCAGTCATCTGGTAGAACTTCATGTTGAAGGGCCTGTAGAAGTCTCGTAGGCGCTGCACCACCTCCGGGTGGATGTTGGGGTGGGTCCTCCCTTTGGTCTTCCCCAGGCAGTGGGGTTTGCTGCTGCCCTCCGCCTTCTTCAGGCAGGGGAAGCCCTTGGTCTGGTTAAAGTAGAAGTGTTTGTCCGTGATGATCCTCTTCAGCCCCAGGAAGTCCTGCACGCGGCCGAGCTCCCCCGCCGGGTCGCTGATCAGCCGCTCGCCGCTCACAAACAGGATCTGGTGCATGGGGAAGAACTGCAGCCAGTTGTCCAGGTGCTTGGCGTAGATGCCGATCTGCACGGCGCTCCACGAGGTGTCGATCAGTCCCGTGGTCCTGTTCTTGAAGGTCAGGCTCTCGAAGGTGGGAATGTCGGGCTTCTTGGACAACGTCTGGGTGTAGTCCGAAATGGCCCGCGTCACGGGATCCCGCACCACCACGATCAGCTTAGTGGAGCGGGACATGGAGTAGATCCGGGCCGGGGCCTCGCGGGTGACAAAGTAGCTGGGTGTTTTCTCCATGGTGATCTGACCCTCCAGGGTCTTGGGCATCAGCTCTCTGGGGAGGGGAGAGGCAAAACGCATCAGAATGGAAATCAAATAAAACCGCAATGCAGTATAATACAACAGTACAGATGGAGCATTCAAAGCTTCCCAGTCGAATTCCACCTTCAGGATTTAAAGCAGTTAGAAGCGTTTTCTAAATGACATGTATAGATACACCACAGATGCCCTAAACCAAGCTGATAACATGTTTGTGATCTAACGAGAAACTTAATTGAATACATGAATGGCAACAGCATCTGGCCTTTGTACCACTACTATGGAAACACCACATAAACACAGTTATGCAGGAGGAAATCTGATTATTGTTTTTCTGCTAAATGTTATAATCCTCTGACCAAAAGCCAGCATTTAAAGAGCTCTACGACTCTCAGGTCTGTGAAAGCCTGGTGTGGTCAGTTCAGTCTAAATCTAGTAAGGGCCATTCGGACCATCAACCACGTAAGGGCGTGACCTTTCCTGAGCAGTGGTGGGCGTGGCTAACTCAGCCTATCCTTCCATGCATGTTACTGGAGAAATCTGATCGGTCTTGTTTAAGGAAGGAACTCCATGGTTAACGTGCTCATGGCAGTAAGTGGATGAAAGGGATATATTACACGTGATCCTGTAATGAAGGGGCTGCTTGAGAAGAACGATTTTCAAAAGAAACGTGAAGTGCCAACCAAGGTCAAGTTTCTGAATCATGCCAAACAGCGAAGACTATAGACAGGGAAGATTGTAGTCTGGATTATAATCTGTATTATAGTGGCGATGACAGACAGGCACATGTGGGGACCACTCTAGAGCTGTGTACATTCACTATGGCCCGCCCAAAAGTCTAGTAGTGTAGTAGTTCTGTATAGGTAAGACCACTGTTTTTCAACCCAATCCTCAGGACGGACCAGCCAATCCATATTTTTTCTCCAGCTCAAGATATTGAGTGTCTTTAATGGCCTGGTGCAAACAGTGTTGACCAACATCGCTCTAAAGCACAGACGGTTTCAGAGGTGTGGATGCCAAATAAGAGAGAATAATACATGCAATATGCAAGCAACTGCAGACATGCAGTCGTCCAGGCAGTAGTGGTTTATAACTGAACATTTACATTTAATTTAATTTAATTTAATATCCATTAAAAAAGCATCTGATCTGACAAATAATAATAATAATAACTTTTTATTTGTATAGCACCTTTCATGCATACATGCAACTCAAAGTGCTTTACAGATTAAATAAATCAAAACATTAAAATGAAGCAAAGATTAAAAGAAATAATAAAAAATAAATAAAATGAAATGAAGTAAAATAAACAAAATAAACAAAATAAACAAACAGGTAATAACAGGTAATAAAATAAAGGTAATAAAATGACAAATTCTTAAGATAATAGACAAAATTATGTAATAAAGTACTTTGGTAAATAGAACTATTAAAATAATTAGAACAAACATAAAATGTAACTAAATAAAATGATGAAGAAAGTAAATAAAATAAAAAACATAACCATGTTTGGCTGAGATGAATTGATTGAACCGTTTGCAATTCCCTTTGAAGGTATGTTAATTAGAGTGCTTTAGAGATCAACTCCTCCAAGTTTAGCCAATTTTGAAAATGCATACAAAAAAAAAATGTGGAAAACACACACACACACACACATCGCCAAAAGATTTGTAGCCTAAGGGAAGGCAGTGAGCCAAAGGGTGAAAAAGACGGACAGAAAATGGTTTTAGGTCCTGATGCTGCATTGTGTCAGCAGTGTCTGTACTGTTGTCAGTAGCCGGATGAAGGTGCCACCCCACTGAGAGGGGAGGGGCTGGCTGCATCCACGGCGATGCACATTTGCATGTTCCCGCCCTGTGAGAAACAACACTCTGTTTCACACACAGAGCACAAGCAGAGAGCTGTTCCTCCACATGGGCAGACCTGCATCACACGCAGCAGTGTCAGCGGTGCAAGGCTCCATGGTCTAAAGGCTGGAGATCTCATACAACACATCACGTGTGTCCATCACCTTGGCATTGTAAGCCATGAACCTGAGAGAGGAGGTGACAGCTCTGCTTGGTTCAGTTCTTGTCGTTGATGGGGTTTTTTTTCTCAAACAGAGACCTGCATTGTGTTTCCTAAGAGTTTCTTCTCAGAAGGACCATTAGAATAAGCTGATTGTCCCCAAGGAAGCAGCGGTGAGAAAGAATTGCTGTGTTTCAGTGTAAACCCCAAAGCAGCATTGCAGCGGAGCACAACCAAGGACAAGCAGAGCTGATGGTGCGCTACGTCTTATCTGACGGAGAATACATGAACGTGGCTTTATTAAAAGTCAGCCACTGATCCGATTATGACAATAGCGGCTTGACTCGTGCTGTCTCAGGTTAGCAGGGTGACGCTCATTAACAGACTGGCAAAATGACAACTGATTAGCTGAGAGCCATCTTACGCACCATATCAGATCATACCGAGTCTGCCGGCGTTGGAGGAAGTGGATTAACACTTTGGGTGAGACATTTTATGCAGTGGTTTGTTCCTCAAAGATGACTGCAGGAAATATAAACCGCCTGCTTGACTAGGGTTCTGTTTGTAAGCTTGTGGTTGGAAGGAGACACTCACCATTAATGAGTAATTATCAGAAGGAAGGAAAACAGTGTGGTCTGTGTGTGGTGGTGGGGGGGGGGTGTTGCTAACAAGGTGAGAAAAAGATAATACATGTTTGCTGTTTTATTGGTAAATACATTCACCCCCAGTAATAATCCTCAGCACATTAACACACAAACCCAAAATCATTTACACACTAACACAAGCTCATGTAGACAGTTGTGTACTCAGTGTGAATGGGCAAAGTTGCCAATGCCATTTGGGGAAAGTACACTAATCAATGCTGAACCTGAATCCCACAGAACTTCTAACAGAATAGAAGTTCAGATTTACCTCTAATGTAGTTATCAAAACGCTCAAATATGAACATGTTTTAAGATTATTAAAGCTTTAAAAACAACACGTGATAAGTGGTTCAGAATACTGTGGGTACAAATAGACTTCACTAGAAAGAGCAAATAAAGCCCCAATGCTCCACCTCCTCCTTCACCTAACCTCCTCCTCCGTTGAGCAGAAGTAGAAAAAAGAGAGGGGGGGTAGAAGGAGGAGGGAGAGAGAGGGGGGAGAGAGGAGGGGAGAGGTCAGGGAGAAAAGCAAGCACCAGTGATCAGGCTCTCTACAGAACAATACCCATTCTCAGCCATTTTGATTTATGATGTGGTTCTTTTTAGTCATTCCGTCAGCAAACGGGCAGTTCAGTGACACTGGTGCCCTCTGTCCCCCTCTTCTCTCCTTTCAAGAAGCACATTGTCCTGGAGTGATCTGAGAGAATAGGGTCGTGGTCGTGCGAGGAGAGAGGGGAGGGGGGTCGCCGAGAGCAGTGCTTCCGGCCCGGGCACACCCAGGAGCACGAGAGGCTGTGGAGGGTCCTTGAGTGGAGTGTGTTCCTCAAGGGTCTGTGGGGGTGTTCCACCACCCAAACCCCATCCCCAGCCAATGGAGCAGGTTAAGATACTCCAACGATCAATTATTCACCAAGGGATTAGAAAGTGGATAGGTGTGCTTGAACAAGAGTCCCCTGATAATAGAGGGACACACTTCTCTAATGACCAGGCAAGGTCAGGAGAACAGGGCCGGCTGATCTGCGCTTCTTGCGCCCATGGGTTGGAGTTTTTCCCCTTCCTAATTTAAGGGTGGTTAATTCACACTGTTAGGCTGCTCCCTCAGACATGAAGGCAGGCGTGTGCCTTATAGAGGCCGCCGGCACCAAAACCCCAGCGTTTCGAAACAACAGGAATGTCAAGCAGGAATGTCAAGTACCTTAGCACATTCGGAGAACAGCAGCAAGTGGCCGTTTCCGCCGGCGTGCCGCCGCGTGGACAGACGCACAGTCTCCCACGGCAACGCATGGCTTCAACACGGCACGCCGAAGCAGAGTCAGCATGGGAGTGTGCGTGCGCTCATAAACACTTCCCTAACAGCCTCGTCTCCTCAGCAGAACACTCGCGTCTGCCTCTTGTGTCGCCAACAACTCCTCCAAGTTGAAAGAGATGCCAGTGAGAGAGATAAGACGGAGCAGTCTGCTCTCTTTAGACGACAACTTCAAACAAAGCAATAAAGCACTCCTGATGTGTGCCTTCCTCTGACAGCCTGGCACAGATAAAAACATTCAGAGATGGGGGGGCTAAGCAGAGAACTCAAGTGTTGTACTTCTGTTCCTGTTCCCCAGATTTGGGGGACATCTGATTGGCTGATAAGAAGCTGGATTGCTTAAATGAGACAGCACAGGTTCAATGCCCCCCCCTTTTCGCTTTCAAAAACAGCTTCCAGGAGACGAAGGCTGATATATCTCCCTCTTTCATGTGCAATGTTATGACTTCTTTCAGCACATACAAACAGAAGAACCAGGACCACTGCAGTGTGCTAAACTTTGGTCTTCAGCGTAGACAAAGCAGTCTTCAGCTCCCTCCTTTCAGGAAGTCTCGCCGTTGTGGTTAAAGTCAGTCAAGTCGGTTGGATCTAAGAGCAGGGATAAAATTATGGCATGTATCCAGTGCCTGGCGGGCCAAAACGACGAAGTCTAAAACCAGAGAATGCTTAGTCATCGTAAAGCTACATGTACCCTGTCGGCCCGTGGCACACACCCTGGTGTGTGTGACACGAACTCTCACAGCCAGACAGAGCTTCCCACACTCTGGCCCCTCTCCAATAATCAGGCTATTGATTACAGTGTCTTAACCCCAGGCTGGCGAGGAGACTGAGATCTGAGCGCTTGATTGACACATCACCCGGCCAAGGAGGGCAAAGTCGCTCCTTCAGGCCTCTGTTTCCCACTACTCACTAACAGCGAGATGAATGGACCGAGGGACCTTCAAGGGGGGGAAAAAATGATAGAAATGTCATTCATTCCTCTGCTGGTGGAAGAAACACATCACTTGTTTGTTAAGATGGGAAAGCAGCAAAAGATCTCATTAGAGGAGGAGGAGGAGGAGAAGGAGGAGGAGTTCCTCTCAGAGTGAGCTGACAAGCAGTCCTCTCACTTAAGCGTCAAACCCTGCAGTACAGCTACATTTTCTGATCGTGTCTTTGTCTTTGTGGGACGCACCCTCTCTGAAGTTCCAGGCCGGGGCCTTTCTGATGGCTCAGCGCCAACACTCTCTCCACAGCTTCCACAACCAGCATACAGGTTTGGCAGTGACTGCATCGGCGCGAATCTCTCCACAAGGGCATGTTGGGAAGGAGGTGGGCATCAACTTTTGGAAAGCATGCATGCGGATTATTGCTGCTGCACCTCCAGGTATCTCCTGTCCTACAGGGTAGAGCAGGGTGACCTCACTCAGCAGACCGCACCCACCAATCAAACAAGTGGAGTCAGGCATGCTGGGAGAAGCACCAACCATTCCGACCATTGGTGAGGAAGGCAGCACAGGCCTGGTGTACACACACCAACACACTCCTGGTGTACACACACTCCGGGTGTACACACACCCACACACTCCTGGTGTACACACACCCACACACTCCTGGTGTAAAACACCTGGACAAGTCCGGAGCCATGATCCATGATTTAAAGAATTAAACATAAAACTGTAACATCTGGAGAGATTTATAGCAGATCAGCGTAGGAACTTGTAGAAGGATTGAGGGAGACGGTAGTATAGGGTTCTGTATGTTGGTGTGAGTGTGAATATAAAGGGTGTATTATGTGTGTGGGAGGGGTGGGCGAAGGGAAGTTAACACTTGGTGGGCAGAGAGAATACCAGCATGCAGTCATTATGAGACTCCTTACACTTAACTGTAGTGATGATCTAGAGTGTCGTTACCATGACGTCCCATTACACCTCCTCTCCCTATGTTCCTCTCAGTCTCCCTCTCTGCATGTCATGCTGACCCTGACATGCAGTATCAAAAGTGCCACGTGTCCTCCCCCAGTCTCAGGTGTGTGTGTCTGATCTCTGTCCATCTGCTGGCCGTAGGTGTGAGCAGGCCCCAGCAGAGCCATCAGGCTCTGACGGTTCACCCCTAGAGCGTGTCACATTATCAGTGTGTCTAAGACGTGCTCGGTGATGGAGTCTGTCTAAGGAATAAATAATGGACACGTGGGCTACATCCCAGACTCGGATCTGTCTTTGTCCTCCGCCACAGGCTCTCACTCACAGACCTGTCTGTGCATTAAGCCGCAACGTGAGGAAAACAGTCCACGTCTGCAGCAGTCAGAGCTAACGCAAACCCCAGCGTGACACCTGTCCTGAAAAGCAGCCTTGCTACACAACACCAGCACGAAGGGTATGTGTGGGGCAACATGCAGGAAAGGCCCCTCCCTTTAACAGCGGGGGATGGAGGCATTATTTATGCCCTGTTTTGTCTAACTGTGGTGGCTCCAGTAGACCGACTTCAGGCTAGAGAGTCAGAATGCAGCAAGATAAAAAAAGACACAGGATTTACCAGAACAGAACGTAACACGGAAGGAAAGTCACTGCAAGCTGTGGGTATCATAACAGATGATATCTGAGGGGGGCTTCCGGTCTGTTGGTGTCGACACTTTCTCTCATGCATGCTTGCTCGGTCGTGAAACAAGCGCTCCACCTGCTCCACCCGCTCCACCTCTCTGCAGCGTTCTGCGGCTGGAGCCCTCACCACCCGCCAGGAACACCGGTGCTTCGGTGTCCGAGCGTCACATGGAGTTTCAGCCTCTCACAGACAGTGGTGTGGAATTACTGCACGGCCAGGGCGACGGGGTCTGGCATGTGCTCTAAATAAAACATGCAGCGCTGTGGTGCGTAGGTCTTTCCTCCTGCTCGCTCATGCATGACGTTCACACATGTAACTTTCACACTGATGTTCACACATGTATGTAACCTGCAAAATGGGTGCAAAGACTGGGCTGGACCAATCACAGCCCCTCGCGATTGGTAAATAAATGATAAATGATGTAGAGCCAAATGCGTACCCACCGCAGGATAAAAAGGCTTTAATCCTGAGAAGCATGACATGTCTGTGTGTGTGTGTGTTCGTTGAAGTCAGATTTCTCTTTAGTGCAATACTTTAGACCTTAGGTTGTCCAAGTAATCCGTGGTGATAAGCCTGTTTGCTCTGAGTGTTTGTGGAGGGTGTTAACGGACTTCATTCACATTCCAGCAGAAGAGCCTGGAGTGTGCCAGGCCCAGCAAAGTTCTGCAGCAGGAGTTCCCACCAGGGCCTCCACCGCACCACCAAGGCAGTTCATGAACACTCAAACGCAAGCCTCAAAGTCCTGCTCTGACAGACAGGACACTCATCCCCTGCTTCTGTAACACGAACGCACTCACTCCCCCGGCTGAAGTATATTTCAAGGCAGGTGTGTCTGAAGCACGGGGGTTTCCTGTGCCACTCTGTCCATCACAGCAGCAGCTCAGCTCCACACATATACACACTCCACACACTTTCCACACACACACACACACACACACACACAGCTCCAAGCAGGCATTCTCTACTAGTTTCCCTACCAGATCAAAGCTCTCTTCACACCTCAACTATTCTGGTGTTTTTACATTTCCATTTGTATTTGGGGGGGGCAGGGCCTCGATATTGCCTCGATATTGTCGCAGTTCTGCACCTTTCCAGGGCAATTATTTCTGATATTTAACTGTTAACCATTTCTGCTTGGGACATCTGGACCCAAGGCTCATATACGACAGCGGGCTCAGCTTCAAGCCTGTGTTATTGCAGAAGAAGGATATCAGAAATATTGAAGGTTCAATGACAAATGTTTTCTGCTTCTTGCACGGTCTCGCTCCACTACTCTCTGTCTGCCTGTCCAGGGTCCAGGAGGCCTTACAGTTCCACAAGAAACAAGATCTGTGTTGTCTGAGCCTGGAAGACAAGCTGTTCAGAAACCGCAGTGTGGATGTGAGTAGACGTCTGAGAAATGAGCCATCACGGAGAACAGAAGAACTAAAACCACTGCAGGGATCGTTCTGCTTTGTTTTCATTTGACGTTAAAGCAACATATAGACAATAATTCTCAAACTGGTTTTAGTGTCTAGTGTCTATAACTGGACTTCTTGATGTTTCACTTGCAAATCCAAATCACTAAATGGCTGATGGAAACAAAGTTATATAGCAATAACTCAACAAGAGAAAACCACTTACTTTAAAAACAAAGAAGAGTTTTCGTCCAGTGATGAACAACACCACTCACAATCTTCAAACCTACAACTACACTACCAAGTGTTTACAGTTTCAACTTTATCAAGCAAAATCTGACAAGGATGAAGGACTTTTTTTCTCTCAAAAGACTGTTTAAAAAAAAGGACAAAAAGATCTCAGTATTTATAGACTCTGATAACAGAGAAAGAGAAAAGATGAATGCTCATGAAAAGGGAAGGAAGATAGAGGAAGGACACAAAGGGGAGAGAGAGAGAGTGGGCTACACACACACACACACACACACACACACACACATGCATGCGTACCACACACACACACAGGCTCTGTTGCCTTGGAGCATCATTCACACTGTGCTCCTGCAAGCACATCAGCGCTTGTGTGTGTGTGTGTGTGTGTGTGTTGTTCCCTTAATTGTCTGCTCTTTTCTTGCAGGGGTTAATGGAAACATCGGGGGGTCTCCCCTTCTCCCCGATCTCTACCTTTCACTCTTCTCTTGCTTTCTCTAGTCACCTCACACACAAAAGTGAGTGCGTACACACACACACAGACCAGTGTATCACCACTGCTGCTCTGGGGGTAGCCAGTCAGATTTAAACTTTCCGCTCATCCTGTCCCCCATACTAGATTCATTCTCATCACTCTCCCTCCACCTCCCTCTTGCTCTGACCACTGAATCTCCAAGAAATTAGCTCTGACTCAGAAGAGACCCAGGCCACAGCAAAAGCCACACTGAACAGCCACCCGCTCTACGCTAGTGGGCATCGCCCTACAGGCCAGTGGGCCCCGCCCTACAGGCCAGTGGGCCCCGCCCTACACACCAGCAGGCCCCGCCCTCACACCAGCAGGCCCCGCCCTACACACCAGCAGGCCCCGCCCTCACACCAGCAGGCCCCGCCCTACACACCAGCAGGCTCCCATGCCAGCAGAACCCCTCTCCTCTGAATTTCCTTGCATGGACATTCAGCTCCAGTCAAAGAGCCGCTAGCCGAGGGAGACGGCCTAGTCCAGCGCTCACACACGCCATCCAAACCAGCAGCTCTGAAACAGCCTGGTTCAGGATGGCTGGTGAGCCACGGTCTTCTCCCCGCAGGCCTCTGGACCAGCGTGCCGGAGGGGGCTGTTATCTAGTCGGCTTTTCTTTAGTGTGTTTTCTTTTTCTTGTTGGCACTGCTCACCAGGACTCAAGGGATTATTTAAATGCATATATACGTTTTCTGAAGCTAGTGAAAGTCACAAATAAATACACAATGAACACTGGTTCTTCTGCCAAGAAGAGATGAGTTCAGGGACTACTGCCCCATCCCTGAGTATCGCCTCTTACCTTCTACGCTCGTGTGTCTGTGATGCGTAGGATTGGGGTGTTAGAAAAGCATTTCTCAGCAGACATGGGAGAAATACAAGCAGCTGACACACAGTTGCCTTTTGTCTCTTGCTTCAGTGAAGGGCGAAGACCCTCCCACCCACAGAAGGGAGAAGACACCCCCACCCCAGAAGGGCCAGTAGCTCTCTACTGCTCCCCTCTCCACAGGTTGCCCCGTTTCACAATTAGCCAGTGGTAATTTGGCGGACGGAAGCCTCGTTCTCAAAACTACCCCCCAGCTTCTCCCACCCCAGGGGTGCAACCATGCTAGCTCGGGCAGGAGAAATGGCGGGCTGATCGAAACAGCAGTCAACCAATAGGAGGGAGGCCTCCACCAATGGAACGCTGAGACCCTGCCCAGGATGTGATGGAGGAAGCAGAAGCATGATTACACCGTACCATTTGGTGACAGGAAGTCAAAAACAGTCACACTATCCTGAAGGAGACTGAATGTTTCCACTGGTACGTTTCAATGTGTAGATGTGTGTGTGTGTTTGTAATGGAAGGGAACAGAGAGAGAGAGAGATGGAGAGAAGGAGAGAGATAGAGACCAAAGAAGAGACATGTTGCTTTATAAAAGAGGTGGTGTTGAGGATGGCCTGTCTGGGGGAGGGGCATGAGACCCAGCACAAAAGGCCATCCGCCATTGGTCCAGAGGACGCTGCGCAGTTTAACCAACATTATGGCCTGGTTGGGGGTGGGGCACTCTCAATGTGCCCAGTTAGCGCTGAAGCCCACTTCCAACAGAGCATTTCAACCTGCTGCCTGCCGGACTGTGGTTAGCTCCAGCTGACACAGGAAGTCCGGCTAAACCCAGTACTGAGCATCTTTACCGGGCAGTGCATGTTAACACTGATCTGAGGCCAGCTTTACAGTTATCATTATTTCAAGAAACCGAAATGTAACGCATCAAAAAACTGACCTGAATTCCCCTTCAAATTAGTTGTGGTGCTGTATTAAACCTGCTTGCAATGCACTGTAATTATCATGCTAAAAGTGCTACTAACAGTGTGTGTGTGTGTGTGTGTGTGTGTGCGTGTGTGTGGTGTGTGTGTGTGTGTGTGTGTGTGTGTGTGCGTGTGTGTGTGTGTGTGTGTGCGTGCATTTGATGAGTTTCTGACAAGTCTCACCTGCTGAGCAGATGGTGTGTGCCGGGCAACACTGCTCAACGGATGGTGCGCTGACCCTGGGCCCGAGATCCTTTGACCAACCAATGCACACCACCAACTGCAGCCCAAACTAATCAATAAATCTTACTCCCAGTGGATCCACCAAAGCTTGGCTCATTACTGCATGCGCATGTGTGTGTGTACATGTAGTTATAATCTTCCACAGTCCTCTGGATGTAGAGTAAGGAGTATCAGTGTGTGGAGCCCTGTCTCCTCCTGGCTCTCTAGCCCATGACGCACGTCCCGTCCCGTCCTGTCCCGTCCCGTCCTGTCCCGTCCCATCCTGTCCCGTCCCATCCCGCTCACTCTTCCGCTAGCGTGACGTAGCCTGGCGGGCTGCTGCTTTACACAGGCAGGAACTGAGCAGGTCGGGGTGTCCATGACGACAGCCTGCGTTCAGGTCACCTCCACGGCGTGGCGTGGGAGGGGCTAAAAGCACAGGCACTGGTCCAGAACGGGCCGTTCCACGCACGGGGACCCACGTTTGGAGGAGTGGGAGTGGAGATGGTGCAGGTGGACACTTCCTGGGTCAGAGAGTGGAAGAGGGTTTTATCTGGGCTGCCGCCCAAACAAAGCTCCACTTGTGCCTTTGCTGGGCGGCACACAGAGGGGACAAAATGGCACACGGGGACCAAACGCTGGGACCCTGTTACCTTTCTCCTCAACACAGCATGGAGCTGCAGAGCGCACACCACACAGCGCTCACCCCACAGCGCACACCCCACAGCACTCACCCCACAGCGCTCACCCCAGAGCGCACACCCCACAGCGCACAGCGCACACCCCAGAGCGCACACACCCGAGCGCACACCCCACAGCGCACACCCCACAGCACTCACCCCACAGCGCACACACCCCACACCCCAGAGCGCTCACCCCACAGCGCACACCCCACAGCGCACACCCCAGAGCTCACACCCCACAGCACACACCCCAGAGTGCACACCCCACAGCGCACACCGCACAGCGCTCACCTCACAGTGCACACCCAAGAGCGCACACCCCACAGCACACACCCCAGAGCGCACACCCCACAGTGCACACCCCAGACCCCACACCACACACCCCACAGTGCACACCCAAGAGCGCACACCCCACAGTGCACACCCAAGAGCGCACACCCCACATCCCTACAGCGCACACCCCAGAGCGCACACCCCAGAGCGCACACCCCAGAGTGCACACCCCAGAGTGCACACGTGTGCAGCATCTCTCTCTATAATCGGTTTGAGCACATACTGGATGTCGGATCAACGTATGTAGGACCGACGTGAACAGGAGTCGGCCAACGTGAACAGGAGTCTGCCAACGTGAGGAGGAGTCTGAGGCTTCAAGAAGCCAGCGTGCCCTTCCCCCAATCTGCAGCACTTGAGCTGAGCAAACATCTCTGGACATTACAGCAAATGAATGACTGAGAGCTAACAAACACCACTTCCAAAAATACAGTATTTCCCAATGTCAGCCCCTCCCCCTAGTGATTCAAAAGACAATCAAGCCTTGCTGAAGCACAGGCAGGGGTGTTTGCCTCCAGGAAGGGTCCAAGCAGTCTGCAGCATTCCTTAACTCTTTGTCAAGAAGTTCACCCAGCCGTCCAGAGCACGCAGCACTCCTGTTCAGAGCCCCGGCCTTGCCAGAGACTCAGAGAGGGAAACTCTACCACTTATTAAATCATTAGTGCTCACAAAAACTGAAAACACACACTCGGACACAAACAGACATACACACACAGACACAATAAAGAGGCTTCAACAGACCAGGTGAAACCAGACACCACCATAGCACCACTGCTGAAACAATTACTCAACACTTTTCCCACACTCACCTTCAGCAAAACAATGAGAAGACCAAGTACACAGTTGTTAAAACTTCTCAAGATTTATCAGGGCTTAATGTGCCAATGCAACTAACTGAAGCAGTTCAGATGACTTTTTGATGCTGTTT
This sequence comes from Brachyhypopomus occidentalis, assembly GCA_020368025.1. Lineage (NCBI taxonomy): Eukaryota > Metazoa > Chordata > Actinopteri > Gymnotiformes > Hypopomidae > Brachyhypopomus > Brachyhypopomus occidentalis. Next base: position 6,984,415 of record JAGXOD010001379.1, on the reverse strand, counting down.
ATATGATGCTGTTGTGAAGGAAAACGTGAAAGGAACAGTTCTGGTCGAGCATCCTGAACAGTTGACATCTAAGTAGAAACCAATTCAGTTTGTTGCCTTGTATGTAATGAGAATCTTTCCCATCTAACCGTAAAACTAATCCTAAACTTAACCCTGGCAGATTTCACTGTTGAAATATAAAATCATATAAAATAGGTTTTGTATATGACACACAAGATTGACTTTCCTACATAGTCAATAAATTTGTCCTGAATGTACACTCGCATACACACATGTACACACACACAGGCATGATGAGGCTAAACCTGTGATATTGTTCTGAAACATCTGTTTTCTACACAGATAAAAGCACATAGTAACCTCTCTGTAGAGCTGCTCTCTCTCTTACACACACACACACACACACACACACACACACAGGTCCAACTCAGCAGAACAAATCCCATTCATCTACTGACATGGCAAAGCAGCCAAAAACCATCCAAAGGTTTTCCGATGTTAGCGAGGACTGAACCATTCCAACCCTCACACAAACTCACTATCTCCTTCTTTGAGAACAGAACTGCCTGAAAAAGAAAAGAGAATCTTCTCGCGACAGCCGACGGCGTCCACAGTAAATTCCCTCGGAGCATAAAGTGCATATTACCGTCGCTGGCGTTGCTACTTTCGCTTTATAAACATGTTCTACGTACGCAAAGTCAAACTTAACACTTCATTAGGGACGTGTGTACTTTCGACTGTACTGGATTCTCATACGCAATCAATGTGGCGACACGTCGGTAACGTCAGAGGCACTGCGGGTTCAACATCCCGCGTCAGTTTATCTGGCTGTGCGCGAAAAAGCTATGATCAGAATCTGAGTTTGGGCCCTGACAGCTCCGCGAGCAGCTGCGTTTGACTAACACTCAAACAGCGCCTCGAGCTCTTATCCACTCCGTGCGACCCGCGAAGACCAGACGTTTTTCTCTTATGTAACGAACAGTGAGACGGGAAAGAGGACGAGCCGGGCATGAAACGGGGAGAGAGAACCTACACGAGAACGTAAACGTTGCTTGTGTGGCGCGTACTGGAGCCAAAAAACCGGGATACAAAAGTTCAACATAGTATCTCGTGTCCCGCTCATTTACCGCCTCAGCGTAAACCGAACATCTCCACAGCATTCAGTCTTTTCGATTTGGTCTTCTTCAATGCGTAACAAATACTGCAACTAAGTTAATCAAACCAGAGGGTTCAAATAGGTTGTTTATTGCCACGTTCTACTACGGAGTGCCGGATAATTTGATTCTCTTTAACTAGATACCTTAACTCTCCCTCCTTCCATCCCATGGAACACCTATCTCACTAATCCTTGAATTTGATATTTAAAATGTTTCGTACAAGTTCACAACTTTATTGTCCAAACTGGCCATGCGGAGAGAGGTCTGATCTTACATCTGGAAACCATCCTTTAGAAAGCCCATTAATAATTGACAATGTCAAGAAAGTGAGAAAACAAATCCTAGAGGAGATAAAAACTGTAAATTGAAACGTACACGTATTTAATATCCAAGGCTTTCATAGGACCTCAAAAGCGTGTTTATCTGGTAAAGTCGCACTTTTTTGCAATTAGCATTATTCCGATAAAGAAAAGCTCGAGGGTGAGCTTTAAACCGGATTTGGTGGATCAGCTGTGGCCTACGCACATTAACTGAAGCTCCATACCCCCATACGGTCTTCGGTGTCCCAAAACGGCAGAACCGGTACGTGTGTGTTTGTTTTAGCCCGTTTCCCTTTAACCATGAGGTTCGTGGGCCGGCTGCCTCAACCTCAGTGTTTTCTTTATAAATAAAGGATTAAAAGAGAACCACGACGTTAACTCTGCCATAGGTTATAAGAATATACGCAGTGTATAATAACGGATAATAATGGATATAGTAGCTTTCAGGACAGCCCGAAACAGATTAATAGGCATTGCCCTGCAAAAAAAAACTAACATTAGGAGTGAATTTTCATTCCATTTCGGTTACTTTCGGACCCCCGGACAGGCTACCGCACGGTGGAGCACGCAGGCCTGGGCTACCCAAAACCTCAAACGGGATCAATGAACCGTCTCTGGAACTGGGACCATAATATTCATGAACACGGTTCTCTTTTCATCTAACCTAGATCTATGGCATATTACGTCTTTTGGCAGTTCTTCCACTCGGTCCCGCGCCCGTTTAGGGGCCCCCAAAGATACGCGTATTTACCGCGCTGCATTTTCTCAACAAACTTTAGTAAATCCGTTTATTGTGACAGGCGTGTAGTTCAGAAATGTTTTATCAACTTGTCACGGCGACATTCGTTCTGCTGGAGACCGGGGGGAAGAGGGAGGGAACGGACCGATGATCAGAAGTTGCTCTGTTCCCCAAAGCTGCCCCATTCTACTAACACGCTTTTCCCACGCATTAAATGAAATTGTCATTTCTTTAATTAGTTTAATTAGAAATGAAACATTCTATGGTAAATAATTTAAGATGTTTGCAAAGATAAATAGAATTAACATAGTCAAAACAATTTTTCTGTGTGGTTTACATGACTATTCCAAAATAAATTATTTAAATCTACAATATGAAGTGTAACGTTTTGAAGTGTAAACTTGACCCAGATATATCCACGATCCAACAGTCGCATGTGCACAAAATTTAGCTTTAGCTGCGTTTTTTTGAAGAGGTGTTAGTAGAGATATTTGTGGCTGTTTTTCAAACGCAATTTAAGGCTATTGTAGTGTAAATTACTGTGTGCACTGTTGAAGGACAGGGGTTTTCAGCGTTTAGGATTTGAGAGTACCGTACTTCAGTAAGAATGGAGTGGCCTTGTAGTTTAAAGACTGTTCAATCAATACTTGCTTAATTAACAAAACATCAAATAAATATTTATTATTTAATAACGAGTTTAAAACTATCCATGTGTTCATGCGACCCCCCCCCCCACACACACACACACACACACACACAAAAACACATTAAAAAGTTTTCACCAATTCTCAAAGCAGTTCATTAAACTGATTTATGGGAAACTCAGACATCGGTAAAATGTTTAGATCCGAATAACAGCCGAACACGACAAATAGCCTGAATGATGAATGAATTATTCAACAGTTCTCACTTGAGAGAGAAAAAAATACATTTTACACTTCTTTATTTTACATACCGAAGTTGAGTAAAACAGCTTCAACTGGCCAGTTAGTTTAAAGAATTGACTTGTGGAAATAGACAAGTAAGGAAGTAAGGAACGTTTAAAAATGTGATGTTTAGATTTTAAGGTCGAGCTCAACCTCAGCGGGAACAGACAACCTGTACTGATCCCGCGTGTCCATTAGAGACCACTGCGCAGCATCGGAAGGCATCCTCGCGCACCGCCACACATTGAACACTGCTAGTTCAGATATCATTACTACTGCTCTTCCAGCTTATAAATTTAATCTGATCAGTCTAATATAACATGTAATTTAAGATATATATTTAACATTTTGGAAATTCACTCCGCGTTGCTTGAAAATGAGATAGAATTCAACACGACACCAACATTTGTCATCTTGAAATGAAGTTAAAATAATCTCCTTTTTCATCGAAACGTTAAGGCTTTGCATAAATAAATAAAGTTAAGGGGGCGAGTTAGGTGCACGGTTTTTACAACTACGTTTACAGAATGGGGATATGGAGATATAGGCTATACTAAATATATAAAGTTATTATAATAAATAATATATAATTATTATAATAACCCTGGCTCATCGAAACATGTATATTGGGCGACTAATGATTTCGTGTCGACAGTATGTTTACTTAACAAATAACGTTAAATGTAAATGAAGTTAGAATATCATATTCAGGACATCCTCCGTAAGGTGTGTTTTATATAGCCTGTGCTGTATGCCGTTTTAAGAGATGTGTTCTCACCAAAGCCCCGCTTAGGAAGCACTCCCTCTTGAATAAAATGAAACTCCCACACACTCACCTGTACCAGTCCAGTCCGTTGTCATAATTTCGGTCAAAGAAGTGTGGTTCGGCTCCCACCGCCCTGATGTCAGGGTGCACGCGAAGGAACTCGAGCAGCGCGCGCGTCCCTCCTTTCTTAACGCCGATGATGATGGCTTGAGGTAGCCGCTTGCTGCCAGAGCCGTTGGAGAAACTTGACAACGTACTCTGCTCCGGAGACCTCTGCTCTTCTCGCGCGTCGTCCCAGTCATCGGCTCTTTCTGTCTCCGACTCATTGTTGGAGAAGTCTCTAGGAGCCATCCTATCAACCGGTTCATCGTAATCGGATTCCAGGTCTACCCAGCTCTGCGCTCTGGGAAGTAGCCGAGACATTAGGTCCGCTCGACTACTTTCTGTCCTTTTACTGGGGAAGTCTATCTCCTTCGCCCGATAATTGTCCACGAGTAAACTAGGCATTGTAGTACAGTAGCCAACGCAGGAGTAGATCATGTACACCCACAACAAGAGCATGATGCCAAAGAGCGCGAGCTTCTTCCTCACAGGACTGACTGAGAGATGGTGGCACACCAGGCTATATTCCATAAGCCCTGCGGACGCATACCATATTCCAACTGGACATTCTGACATGCAAAAAAAAAACCTCTCCTCACGCCTCAGGAATCCCCGCAGGATACATAAGCCATTGGTCCTTCAGAAAATAAATATCAAAACATAAAATAAAAAAAAGAAACTACTCTAAAGTGGGAGAAAAACTGGTGATTGCAAATTCATCTCCAAACGAAGCGACGGTTTACCATAATTGCCAAATATATGGGGAGAAACTACGCTAATATGGGATGCGTGCGAGCGCTGCTCCGAATTCTAGCCTGCACTCTCCCCGGTTGCGTTCCCGTCTTCTACCGCACAAGCTACTGCGTACTCGAAAGACTCCGTGTGCGAACTAGACCTTATAGAGCGCCAGAGACGTGGAGATGCATGTGACTGACAGCGACTGCGCCCTATCGTAGCGCAGAGACGCAGCAACTGCTGATTTGTTGACAGAAGCCTACCTATCAGAGGACATGGGGGGAAGGCTTACAGGGAAGATGCTAGCATCGCGAATACGATTAAACGCTCTTATTGGATAGGGGAGCATTCGACCGGAATCCTTTTATCCCAATGATTTGAAGAGTAACAAATGTGTAACACGGATCTTTTTTGGACATTAAAAAACTAAACAAAAAAGGCCGTTTCCAACAGAAAATGTGATGCTGTGGCAACTACGATACATATACCATGTGTCAAGGCTTTAGTAATGTGTAAATCAGAAAGTTGTTATTTACTACTTAATAAAGTGAACAAACTTTCTTGCTTAGCCGAATTTCGAACGAATACAACTTCTTTTGAAAGTTGCACCAAAAATCTGTACATTTTAGTTCCTTTCAAACTTTCAGTTTCATTGAACTAACGCAAAGAGCTTGCAATAGATTTGATAAATACTATTTTGTGTTCCGTAATATTATTTAAGATACATTTTGTAAACTGTAAACTTTCTGAAGTTGTTTCATAGTTAACGTTCATAAAAAAAAAACATTACATGGTTATGTTTGTTAACGTCCTTAGCGAAACGAGGAGATAATGGGTAGGAACGGAATTAGTTAGACTACGCTGCTTTCAAATAAAAATAAATGTCGGATATTCTCAATTCTGTAAAATAATAATAATAACAGCAACAATTATAAAATCAATAACAAAAATAAATAAACAGTAATCTTTACTGACAGTATAAAATGAGTTTAGACATTATCTTGATATAGGCAGTTCGGGGTTTGTTGAACTTTATAAGTCATATATAGTCTGATATATATGTATAGCATAAATATGTAGGCTAAGGTATAATTGTGACAAACGAGACGGGGCGATAAAACGGTCATATTTTATTAAGCGATTATTTACACATATCTTATTTCCTGCTAAACGATACAAGTTGCCCCAACCAATGTAAACGATTGCATATAGCACACCATGGAAAATGAAAGAAGAACCAAGTTAAAGAATTTCTTACCTTAAATACGATGTTACAGTGGAGATGACCTGCCGAAGATAATGCACGCAGTCCTGTTTGGAGTCTTAAGACCAAGGCAGCGATTTAGACCGAACGAACTACAGAAACGGCATAACATTATGATCCCATAGCAGCCTGAAAATAAAACTGTTTAACAATAGCCAGTTACATTTTAGAGAGAGCGCATTATTTTACATAGGAGGTTAAGATAATTAGTAAGTGAAATTTAAAACGAAATAGGAAGATTCACATCAATTTATATAAAGGCAAAACATACTACAGGTTTATAGCAAATAATCAAATACTTAAAACACCAACAAAGAGGACCGGTAAATTCTTTGCAGAAACTTGCCGATTAGCAGGCCCAAGGCGGGGCCTGGCCGTTATTAGACGACGTCCTTTGCTTCAAATCGCACATTTCTGGTTTTTATTGCTGATTTTGCCCAAACCTCTACTCATATGTTGCCGTCAGGACTTAAGAGCTACATGAAGTCCATTTTAGAGATTGATGTGTCCGTCCCGTGTGGAGAACAAGCTGATCCCTAAAGAGAAATACATCTCCCCAGCTCTGAAAAACTAACGGGAATATTTTGCTCATAAAACATCAGTCCGCTGCACGATTAAATTTTATGCAAGCGCGAAGAGGTTATAAATCAATTGCCAAAAAAAAAAAAACCTAAACCATTTTCCTTTCACACCTTTAAATCTCGGGCCCAAATTTATAGTGTTGCCAGAAACCGTCAAAATGTGAATGGTAATTTTAGACAATAGGTAATTTTACACAATAACTTTTTTAGAAAAAACAGCCCTCAGTAGAGAAGCATAAGTTTCCTTTTGCTAGCCGTATACGCATCCGACAAATATAAAAAAAAAATAAGGACCATGAAGCCACTTACTAGATTATATATATATATCAAAAAACAAGCATGAAATGTAAATGTATGTAATGTATACATTATGTCAACCTACGTTTTTTTTGTATATTAGTAAAACACACTTGGATGCATTAACTAAAGGACCCAGAACAGTTAGTAAACCTCCCACTGCCATCACAAGTTTGTTAGAGCAACATATTTACATACACATTTATGAGAGTCCAGTGTAGATGAGATCACAAGGTTAACAAGCTTACCTGGTTTCACTTTATAAAACCCCTGAGACACACGTCAATTTCTTAAAAAGCACCACAGTGAGTCTATTCCAGTGGCCAATGTTAACCCCAAACTTGGGAGCTGTAGTGAATGCACAAAAAAAAAAAAAAAATAACTACCAACAAACAACTCCAAACTTCCCCTGTCGAGAGGTCTGTCAGCACGGGCAGGTGAGTGCATTCCACGTGTTACAGTGGTTACAATGCAGGAGGAATACGACATCCACTGTGTACATGTCACTAGTGGTCATAAAAGCACGGTGAGTGACTGTAGCTCCAGGCTGGCAGACATTTAATCTACAGATGCAGCAGCAACAGCTGTCCGCCTCTCTCGGGCTCATATGGAGCACACTGGTGCAGGCTGCATCCGGGCCATTTACGAGGGGACGTGTTACTCACATTCCTCCGTGCGGGTGCAGTCCCGCCGGCGCAGGCGAGCGCTGAGGGAAGGGCGGGCTCGCCCAGGGCCTGGAGAGGAAGCGGATCGTGTGTTGCGTTCGGACAGGTGCAGCGGGGCCACCCTCCACACGCCCCACAGGCCCACCGGACACGCTTACAGCCACAGAGGAAGAGAGGGGGGTGTTGGTGATGTCACCGAGCAGGAGGATCCAAGGTCCCAAGCTGTGCGATTTCAAACACACCGAGCGTTGGGAACACACCCCGGAGTTCTGCAAGTACTGCAGCAGGCAAAGGCATTATGGGACAGCAGGACTGCACTGCCGTGTTGCTCTTTTAAGAATACTGTCTTCAAAACACGGGCCACTGCAAACAGCAGGTGCCAATATTGCATGGACGTCTAAACCGTCACAGACATTTACACAAAACTGAGTTTAAAAAAAAAATAAAAATCACTGCACCGTGTGGTGATATTTAGCAAATGTGGAACAATCGGCACGCTGTAGATTTTGGACTCCAAGTGTAACTCAATGGAGCATTGGCCACTGTTAATGATGCATTTCTCACACGTACTTTCACATTAGGACTAACGGACGTATTCCTGCCGTACGCATCGTTAGTGCTACCCTGCATCATTACGCATTCTCTCAAGGCCTGACATTGCAGATTGGCTCAGATATCCCCCCCCACCAAAAAACACCACCAAAACCAGTCATAAAACAACATTTCTTTATTGCGAAGGTTAATTTGGGTCTCACACAAGTGAATCCTACAGTAAGGTGAGAGGTAGGCGACCTGCGACACGCAGAAGCCGCAGACAGCGTGGACGGAGGAGAGAGGTCGAGCGGTGGGTCCCAGGTCACGGACCCAGGTCACAGCAGAGCGCTCCCACAGCTGTTTGGCCTCACAGACAACAGGACAGTCACTTTTGGTTTAGCATCCAAACCTTCGGCAGCTCCGAAACGATCTGCTGCTGCACGCTTGGAACGCTCTCCAGAGCTGAACCAGGTAATGATCAGAGCTAGCGGTGATTCACTTTTGCATGTCAGACTATAAATACCTTCACCTATAGGGCGGGCAGCTATTTAAATAAATATTCGTTATATTTACACAGATTGCACTGGACATGAGGATGCCCCCCCCCCCCCTTCCCTCGGTGTCCTCACATACTTTGTCCCTAACCCTTTTCCTTGTTCAGGACTTCCCTGGGACAGTTCCCGCCCTGAGTTGTAAATCAACGCTGACATTCTACATAAAAAAAAGCAACCCCTCACCCCCCAAAAAAAAACGATACCACCATGAAACGCCAAAGGACAGTGAACACTAATGACGAATAACGAACGGCAGCGGAGAGCACCGCCTCAGCGATTAACTCTGCAGGGCGAGGGGCGTGGCCACAGGCATGGGCGACGCCTCCCCAGGCGGGTGGCCTCTCTTCTTGCAGGTGAGCATGAGCAGCAAGAGCATGGGCAGGTGCCACAGGCTGCAGAAGAAGAGGCGGCGGGCACTCTGGCGCTCGCCGCCGGCCCAGAAGCGGAAGGCCAGGTAGCTCAGGTACAGGTTAACAGGCAGAGCGATCAGAGGGAAGGTCCAGGTGGTGACGTCCAGCACGGGGCCCAGAGTGCAGATGCCCTGCAGGGCCAGACTGTGGCGCAGGGCCACCCGCCTGCACAGCCCCGGGTGAGTCACGGACATCATACGGTACCCGCCCCGCGAGTAGTCCTCACGCAGGTTCCAGCTCAGAGCGTTGAAGTGGGGGAACTGCCAGGAGTAGAGGATGGCGCCCATCAGCAGAGCACCTGCAGGAGAGACACGGAGCATTACAGCCTGCTATGGTTCCTGTGTGGTGGTAGTGCTTCTGTAGGAATAGTAGTAGTAGTAGTAGTATTATTCTATGAAGTTAAAGATGTAAACATGTCCAACGTTTGGGTACAGTCATGCCAAGAGGTAAAAGCAGAGAGAGAGAGAGAGAGAGAGGGACAGAGATGGAGATGGAGAGATGGAAAGAGATGAAGAGTGAGAGGGAGGGAGGCAGAGAGAGCAGAGGACAGGGAAAGAGAGGGAGAGAAAATACTGAGACGTCAACCACATCAAAGGGCAGAAAACAAACAAGCAAGTGTGAAGGGCCGAAGCCCGTCAACATGACCCCGTTTCCGCGGCAGCGACTCCCCCTGCGGGTGACAGGACAGGAAGAGTGAGGGAGCCGCACTCAGGTTTCATCCCTGCATGGAGGACCAGAGGCGCGGCTGCATAGACGAAAGACAACACCACCCAGGCAGCGGAGCGTTCGACTGCACCACCTCGCTCTCACTCCACGTGTGTGTGTGTCTCTACGCTTGTGTAAACACACTCGTAGCTAAATCCCCTGGGAAAACAAAGGCTCAGCAACACTAAGCTCATCTTTCCCACCACAAAACATGCAGCAATTATCGCCCTGCAGCAGCCCACGCCTGCCCTCCGCCTGGCCCTGCCGCACTGACCTCAGAACAGTTTCCACTAGTGTTTTCTTTTCAGGGGTCCTGTAAAACTCTGACCAGGGTGAGCTGTTCAGATCAGCACACGGGGAGGAGACATGGCCTCCCGCCAAAGGCAGCAGAAGTGAGGGAGAGGGGTCTGAGGTGAGGCGGATGTCAGAGTGAGGAGATTAGCGTCTGCGTGTTCAGCATCCCGGAGGTCACCACTGGATTATCCTGCCATTAAGAAAAAGCTGCAGCATCAGCGGTGCGTCTGCACTCAGGAAGGAGGAGGGTTTCCGCGGCTCGGGAGCGACGCCGTTGCCATGCCGATGGGAGGACAGAGAGACGGGAGGGACGGTGATGATATTAAAGCGTGATTAGCGGGACAGGAACAGACAAGGACACGTACACACTCACTGCCCTGCTCAACTTATGACTGCCATAACAACATACTTGACACCATTAGCAACCAAGCAAGGGGCCTGCTGCTGGTCTCCACACAAAAACACACACACACACACACACACACACACACACTCACACACTCACACACTTTTACAAAAACCAAATATTCTAAATGGGATCGAACACATTCTGTAAGCACAGAATCTGAATATGAATGACCAATCATGAATATGAAGCAGAGGCATGAGCCGAGTTTGCTGTGTGTGTAGATTGTGTGAATGTGTGTGTGCGTGCGTGCGTGCGTGCGTGCGTGCGTGCGTGCGCGCTGGTCAAACCTGGGTCGAGCATGCCGGTGGCAGCGGTCCAGCCCATGATGGGGGGGATGGCTCCCACCACGGAGCCCACCCAGGTGTTGACGATGCTCAGACGCTTGAGGGGTGTGTAACAGCATGTGTACAGGAAGATGTTCAACGCCCCCAGGAAACCAGTCAGGGGGTTCACGGCCAGGGTCAGCAGAGTCACGCCTGGGATCCCACACGCTAGTGCGAATGACACTGCATGGAGTGGACTGGGTGGGGGGAGGGGGGGGGGGGAGAGGGGGGGGGGGAGGGGGGGGGGGGGAGCCTGCCTAACTGCGCTTCCATCGGACAGGCACGTCCGCTGGGCTTTTATTAAAAACAGACGCACGCATACACACACACTAGCCTGGATCAAATTCAGTTAAATGCTCCAAGAACTAAACGCTGATCCAGACAGAAACAAAGGAGAGTGGGTGATTAAAAAAAAGTGAGGGGGGGGGGGGGTCTAGTATGGGGTTGGATTCACACAAGAGATACCACTCTAAAACCTTTGAAATATGCTGACACGTTGACCAATATCTCCATGATAAGACATCGAAGCAACATAGTGTGTCCGTAGGAGTAATGGACCAATTAATAGAGGTTAAAAACACCCCAACATGTGATTTGTATGTTTGTGGGTGTCTCATATATTCTTTGGATTTTAATGCAGTTTGTGAGAGTTAATGTTGTGATTGTTGGTTCTGTTTGTTTTATGTATGTCTTGCTTATTTATTACTGTGCAGCACATTGGTCAACATTTGTTGTTTTAAAATGTTCTTTATAAATAAAAATGGAATTTAACTGACTAAGATTTACACCTGCCACTCCCCTCGTGTGACTGGGCGCCTCATTTATTAGAATATCATTACAATCATGAAATCATGACGTCACTATTTCCCCCCTCGCGGAAGAAGGCGGCAAGTAACATTTTAGGACATTTCACTAGCTAAGATAGCTAACGCTTGTAGCGATGTAGAGAGTAGTGATAAAGACGCGGGAGCTTTAAACCCTGAGGGGGTTGAGTCATGTGATGAAGGAGACTACGAAAATAAAAGATTGATGGCTAAATGAATGTTATTTTATAATATCGTTCCCTATAATAAATAGTTCCGTTCTCGTTTAGGCACGACGTCTGCTACTAGCTAACACTAGTTATGTATGTAAGTGTTAAAGATAAGGACGCTTGAAACCGCGAGGAGTTTGATTAATATGACGAAGGCGACTACGAAGATAAAAATACATCGATGGCTAAATCATTTTAACAATATCGCTCACTATAATAGTGGACTGCATGTTCACGTTCTGGCACGACGTCTGCTGCTAGTTAGATGCTGCTTCTGCGTAAAATTGATACTCCATGAATCTTCTTATATGTAATATAAAATCACTGTTAGGTTTCCCCAGTCCCTCTATGATTTGGTGCAAGTAGTGACAGACCACTTTAATGCGATAAATGATTATATATATATATATATATATATATATATATATATATATATATATAAAAATTCTATACTACTTTATTCATGTTTCACTACTTGAAACATGTGCTTTAATAAACCTATGTGAAAAAAAACAGACCTCATTTTAAACTTTAGGACCATATTTATTTTTGCAGTACTCTAGGTCAAATAGAATCTCATTAGGATGAGCTGAGATGTGATGAACATTTTGATATGAAATATATGGGGCAAGCAAGTATGTTTAGAGACACATTTAAGATAATATGCAAACACAGAGAGAGATATGGTGTAATCAGAGGGATTACTGCTGTTTGTAGTATGTGTGTATATGAGAGAGAGGGGGGGAGAGAGAGAGAGAGAGAGAGAGAGAGAGATTGCGTGCGTCTGAAGAGGCAGAGATCAGTAATGATGGAGGGTCTAATGCCACTCCTGTAACAATGGTTGTCTGTGTCAGCAGACGAGAGAAACATGCCGTGTCACACAAAGGGGTCACCCTCCCATCTCACCCTCCCGTCTCACCCTCTGCTCTGTAACACTAGACCTCTTAGACTCACTACAAAACAAACAATCCAGTCCAAACGATTCATCAAAACAGAAATATGCTGTAAATATCAACAAATATGCCACATGTCGGGGCATGGCAGTGTCAGGAGCCCTGGAGCCAATCAGGACACAGCTGTTTTAGTCTAGTTTGAGAATGTTTTAACTTCTCATGTCACTGAGGTGCTCGAGATGAGTGGAATTTAAACCTTTGCTGCTCCCAACACACGGATACAGTTTCCACACCAGCCACAACAATCATAAAGAGGTTACCATGGTAATTCAATCTGCAAAGTGTGCAGCTATTGCTCTGTGCACAAATCGCCCGTCGTCCTCTCAGCACAGCCACGACTGCTGCAGACAGAGACGTCATTTAGCAGAAGTTTGTGTCACCAAACCACTCTGAAGCCACAAGAAACAATCTCCACTAACCCTCTGGCTGAATGAAGAAAAGCTGCGTACAGATGTCTGCACGCGGCAGGCCTAGACGGTCACATCTCCTTCACTTCTGCTGCCTCCCTCGGCGGGGGAACGCGGCACTTTGATCAAACAAACGAGTAGCTTTTACAAATCATGCTACAAGATGCTTGTAAAGACAAATGGAAGAGCAGCGTAATGTCATCTTCAGATTCTGCACTTGAACGGTCAAGGATTTAAAGTAAAGGTGGAAATGCAAGAAGTTCAACATGCTAGGGCTGGAGCAGATGTGCTTCTCCAGGTTCCACCTTACGAGAGCCAGGGAGGGGCCTGGTGTGGCGTGACTGAGACAGTGACCCGGGATACGTAGGCAGACATCAAAGGAGGTGTCAGCTCCAGAGGAGCCTGGAGTGCCTACAGCCGGGCGGCTGAAGGCTGATGTTTGCGTGGGTAAACAGTGGGTCCTGTGCCTCGGCTAATGGAGCGTAATGATACGTTTGTGTTTGCGCTGTGGCATGCAGCAGTGTTTGCTCATGGGCGTGAGCCGTACACACACCTGAGGCCATCAGGTACACACACGCCATTCCACTCCTCTACGTGTATGAAGATCATCAGAGCAGGTGGGGGGAACTAGAGGCGTTTGGGCAGAAAACCAGTGTTCTGCTTTGCCTTCACACATTCAGAAGAAGAAAAGTGCAGGAGAACTTGCGGGGGGGGTGGATGATCTCAAGCAGCCCTTAGCAACAGCACACACGAGAGCTAAAGTGTTTGAGTGAACAAGAACGCACACACAGCTGCTCGTATCCCAACTGCAAGCTCAGTGGCCTTCCCCTCTACAGCAGTACACACACACACACACACACACACACACACACACACACACCTCATCACTTCATCGCTAACGCTCCGTGTTTACAAGGTTGGAAAACACACGCTAGATGTTTGAGAAAACAAGCATTTCTACACTGGCCAGTGCTGCATTTACATGTTGAGACATTCATCAGGCTGTATGAGCATGTTCTGACAGAGGCCTCTGAATCAACTGTTTATATTGCATGTACTCTGGTCATTAGGGGGTGAGGGAATGAATACGCTCAGGTCTCTGCCCCCTCTGTTCCACACACTCTGCCCATCCAGCTGTTTCCCATTTTCAGATCTTCAGAGTCTGGAGCATAAAATGTCTTTCTATAGCAGACCAGTAAGCCATCAGACACAGTGAACATGCACAGAAACTAGTCGACAAACCCAACCATGGAAGTAACCAAATTAGTTTACACAGCTAGGAATGGCTATTATTCCTTTACACTGATCATTAAAAGCAATACACTAAGGCTTTCAATCGGAGAAGCGCTTCAGATCAAGCACAAACTAATTACTCTGCTGCAAATCGGATTTAAAATCCCAATTTACACGAAGCTTCTTTATTCCAGTAAAGCTACAATTGTCACAAATTGTTAAAACACTAACGATTAAACAGAGAGTTAAAGTTGGCAGGTAAAGGACTGAAGTGTGCAACTTCTCAAGAAATGCAAGCACTGTTGTGAAATGAGATTCTCAAGTCCTCCACCTCTGTGGTCCCAGGGTGTGTAAGGGGCACGCGTGTGTATTCAAGACCCACACGCACAACGGCAGGATTAGCTAGGTGTTTGGTTTAGACTGATTGGATTCGGTTTGACTGTTTAAGTCGACCTTTAGCTCCTCATGGCAACCGATCTGCTCTGTGGTGCTGGAGAGTGGCGTGAGTGTGGGGACAGGGGGCCGCTCACCAGCACAACCCCGTAAGCCACACCATCAAAGACCAACAGAGGCGGCCCACACATGCACGTTTGGGTGTGCACGTGTGCACGCATGCATGGGTGTGTGTGTGTGTGTGTGTCTGCCTCTGGTGCAGCAACAGCAGGTGGGTGGTGGTCGTGTGGGAGGGGATACACCCTTCACTTAGCTCAGGTTGCGGAGCACAGGTGCGTGTGCGGCTCATGGCACCCGGGCGGGTGGAACCGTAGGCGTTCTGCTACCTGCTGCTGGGTAACAGGAGGAGCTCTACAGCGACTAATGGACCCTAACGCTACATTCAACCTCATGGTTTATTCAGCACTCGCGTTATTACGATGAGACTCCCGATAGCAGAAAGCGTACGCCTGCAGGCCTAGAACAGGAGCAGGAGCAGGGGGAGGGGCAGCAGGAGCAGGGGGAGGGGCAGAAACAGGCCACACCCCCAGTCTCCCATGCTAGCTGAAGTGCTGTACAATGCTGGGGAAGCAGTTCTCACTTACTTCCACTTCTATTTAGTTTAGTATAATTGTTTACATTAAGATGTTAAAATGTTTTATTTAGACATTTACTTTGCTCATTTCATGAAGGCATTAGTGAATAAGAATAATACAGTAATGCTTTAAACCTTTTTTACAGGCCATTTTTGGAATATAAATCTCTAGTACCAAAATCAATTCAATGCAGTGGAGATAAATGATGAACAAAAAAGTAACAAACACATTTTACACACAGCGTAACAAACCTAATAAACGCTTTAGTGACTTTTATTTATTTATTTATTTATTTATTTTTTTTTTACAAAAAGTCGTTGCATAGTCTCAACCGCAATGCACTAAAGAAATGAATCAAAAAGTGTAAAAGAAAATATATTACAATGTAAGGTAGACAGATATCATCCATCACAATGTTTCCCTGTACAGTCATATGCCCGTTAGGCAGACACCACCCAACCCTCGTTTGTGAAAACTAAAACAAAAAGACGAACCACAGCACGGAGCAAACGGTGCACCGTGAGCCCGTCTGTGAGCATGCGTCCTGTCTCCCCAGGACCACACGGGCTGCACCATGACCAGGGTCAGCACTGGACTACACATGGCGCGTGTTTAGACTCTGCTGCATGTGCAGTGTGGCCTGCAGGGCTGTTTACCTGATCTGCCCTCGTACCAGTGGTCTGTTCTTCGTCCGGTTCATGTTGGAGTCAAAGGGTACCTCAAAATACTGTGGAGGGGAGGGAGAGAGAGAGAGAGAGAGAGAGAGAGAGAGAGAGAGAGAGAGAGATGTCAGACAGCACCCTCAGGGCAGGATACACACACACACACACACACACACTAATATGCATTTATAAGCAATGCATCTTATACTACACATTACAGTGGTTTCTCACACCACTCGTGACACTAATCACTCTAAGCACCATTAGAGGAGACGTAAGAGCTAAGCCACATGCCTCCACACTGAACCTTGTGTCCCCAGTGTCAGTGTTGAGTCAGATGCATCGCAGCTCCCACTGGGGTATGTCAGGAAACCAGGCTTTCTCCCAGAAGCTGCGTCAGCCACAGAGCTCTCCTAAATGAGAAGCCCACACTTGTCCGTCGAGGGTTCGCTCAGACACAAGGGTTCCTATCCATCTACACTCACATCTGTTTCCACCAATCATTCACTGCAAAAGATGCCTGTCAAACCAGCGTAGGTTTACTGAATGAGCATCTGTAGGGGAAACGTCTCACAGGCAGGTTAAAGGTGGTTCGACAAAGACTGTAGCGCACACTGTTCCGGAGACACCAGACACATCTGAGGATCAGGGCTCTTTGGAGCTACGCACCAGAGGTACGGAAGAGTCAGTAGGTGCACCATGTCAGGCTGATGTGTGAGCTTGAGTAGAAGACAGAGGGCAGGTAGGGGCTACTCTACAGTGCAGCAGGAGACTATAATGAGAAAAACTACTTATTTTTTTGTTTTATGGTTCTTCTGGAGAGTGTGTCTAAAAGCCACCCCCGGGATCCGGCTATATGAGGCTAAAACGCAAACACATGGGGTGGCTGAAGACTCGAACCAGTTAATCTCTGCGCATGTGTGCACGCCTGCACCTAATGAAGAAAACAGACAGCTTGCTCTTCCCAAACAGTAAATCCCAGGATCCATTACTCCTGAAATATGGCCCGCATAAAATAACTAATAAACAGATAATCCACTTTTCTTAATTTACTGTCCATTTGACGCAGGAAATGGCCCCATGCAACAACAGAAAAACCAACAAAAAAACATCACCCTTGTGGTCAGTAACGTGTTTTATACTGGGTACATGTGCATGTTGTTAGGGATGCTGAAGAATGGGCTATACCACACAAAATGGAGGAGCCTACATGATCATGTGGTGTATCTAGGCCTGTCTGCGCACCAGTGCTGGGATTAAGTGAAGCGGTCCAAACTGCAATGTGCCATGGATGATGCCGTTTGATCACGTCATACACGCTCACTTTCTTCCTCATATTCATTTCAGCGCTGTTGAATCGGATCATCGTGATTGACTCCACCCCCAAAGATGTTAAAATACACTGTGACGATGTCTAAACGTGGAGGGGGCAAGGGGGGGGGTCCAGGAGAGATTGATGGTTTTTCATTTTCTTTCAGCAGTTCTTGGCTTTGTTGCCGGACACGGGCCAACGTCATTCGAGATGACTGGGTAGTGCTCCGCTGGGCTGGGGTGGGGGGACGTGCCAGACCCCAACATGTGGAGAAGAAATGCGGAGCGGAGGCTCTGTGAAGTCTCCGCCTAATTCCCAGTGCCGGCGGGGAGGGGGCGTCGGGGCCAGCTCCAGGACAGCTGCGGCCCCCACCAATGGGAGAGCGCAGTCTGAGGCCGAGGTGTTAATTCTATTTCCTGGGTCAGGAAGCGTGTTGAGAGGTCAGCGAAAGAAATGGAGGCTGGAGGGTTCTGGCTTAGGGCTGGTCCTCCAGAGAAACCTGCCCGGCCCCTCTGCTCCCAGGAAGCGCTGCAGGTCTGTGGGTGATGTGTTCTCAGTGGTTGGAGAAAAGCCTCTCGGCTCAAACGCTATGTAAGCGTGCGTGTTAATGGCATGAGAAGGACGTGAGAAATGCAGTCCATTGGGTTTGGCCAACCAGGATGATCACTGTGCAGATCATCTGAAGAATCAGACGTACTTCAAAGAGACACGCACGTTTAACACGTTCAGGTTACAGCGGAATGGAATTTAACAGTACGGACAGGCAGGAGAGAGAGGGAGAGAGAGAGGGAGAGAGAGAGAGAGAGTGGGAGTGAAAAATGAAAATTTAAAGTCCCAAAAGGTGGCAGCATCAGAGCTGGAGGAAGTGAGCAGCGCTCAGGTCCGGCTCCTCTGCTTGAGGTCCACACCCTCCTGTCAGGCTCCTACTCATACAGACGTTCTGGTTCAGATCAGGACTCTCGCTCACCAGCTCTCCAGTGTGGTCTCCTCCGTCTACTGATTCCAGCCGCACGGGCTATAGGAGGCGACTACGGTCCAAGGATCGTTTTTCAACTTGTGTACGAATACGACCTTTGCGAAGTTTGAGATTAGAAAAAAACAAAAACACAAAAAAACTGATGGAGTTCATGCGTCTTGTGATCTAGAGAAAGAACGAATGTGTGTTCGTGCACAGCATCACTGTGAGCAAAGTAAGGCCGACTGATCAGGGAGACAGATGCGGGTGCATGGGAACCGTAGCCACGCACGCACGCACGCACACGCACACGCACGCACGCGCACGCACACGCACGCACGCGCACGCACGCACGCGCACGCACACGCACGCACGCACACGCACGCACATGCTCGCACACGCACGCACACGCACGCACGCACCCCAACAGTACACGTTGATTTTTCTGTCATCCTGGTCCTGTGGGTTTGGTTCACCACACCAGCATGAACACACCAGACTGCAACAAATCAGCACCCATGTAACCAGCAGAGGAACAACAGTCATGTACAACACAGACGCCACATGGTTCTACTCCCACGATCCTCCATGACCCACCACTCGTCCTACAGGCATTACTGAAGCTCTTCAGCCTGTGGCACTGCACTATGGTCAGGTTCACCATACACTGCACGAAGGAGGTTACCATGACAGCCACATGAAAATAAATCAAAGAGCGTGATCTGTCTGGAACAGGTCAGAAGGTGGATGTGCGGACTGCTAATGTAGCGTCTCTTCTTGGTAAACAGCGCAGATGAATGCGGACATACACACAGTAAACCAAAACCAACTCGCATGTAAGCAAATGTAAGTCCGGTCAAATCATAGCTGTGTATACAAGACCAGCTGTATAAATGAAGTCAGCAGGAATCTCCTGACACAGGAAGATCTGTCCGCCACTTGTGAAGACACCTCCCCAACTGCCCAATCACTAGCGCGATCAAGTCCAAGGCTCAAATGAACAGTGATACTCAACCGTCTAGGGCTGCTTTCAATCAGGTCCCATGTGCCCAGGAGCAGTTTCTGGAGTTGCAGAAGTGTGACTCCATCTCTGCTAATTCAAGACACTGTCCTGATGCGTTTCAGGGGTAGATGATCCCCATGAACGCAGCAGGACCCTGCAGAGGACAGACGCAGCCAGACAGAGGCAGACCCTGGGAAGGCTTTGGGTAGAAAGCATCCAATCATACGCACAAAGACAAGCGGGGGGCGGAGCCGAGGTTTCCCTTGTGCAGGACTCCAGAGTCACCAGACTGTGGCTGCTTATGTGCAGTCTATGGAGAAGCATCTTGGTGGCTCAGGGCAGAGCAGTGGCAACACTCCAGCTTAAACACAGCGAGGCTTGGATTCATTCAAACCAAATCTCGCCTAAGTAGGGCTCTACTGTTATTTCTCTGGTATAACCACAACATCCGCTGACACGGAGAGGTGTGTGTGTGTGTGTGTGTGTGTGTGTGTGTATGTGAGGCACACACAGGCAGCCGAAGGATGGGGGGCAAATCCTTTCCCATTCACTTTTACAAGTCAACCAACAACGGGAAATGTTGACAACCAATATACTGAATTATCAAACACCATGGGCCTCTGGCCTTTTGTGTGTCTTTATAATTTAGCTGAATAAGTCATTCAAGCAGAACTGATTCAGTCACACATGGTCACACACCCTTAGAGGGAGCAGCAGACTGTGGGCAGCTTGCTCCAGTGTGGCTTCATGGGACAGAAAGAGAAAAGGCACACACTTCGTCTCGGTTCACTATACTGGACTTCCTGTGTGGGGGGGGGAGCTATTCACACATTAACATGAAGGAGTGTAAGAGGGTCCACCCAGGTGGTTCGGCACCAGGCTCTGCAGCTGTGACGCAGGACTCCCCACCTGCACCGCTGTGTTATCTGGGAACAAGGACTTAACTCACAGACTGCTGAGGAGACGACGTGTAATTATGGAACCAGTGAGTCAGAGGCAGAGAAAACTAGCTTAGTTAACAAGAGCCCAAGTCCCAGGACACAGCAGACAGGCTTCCCGTCTCCGTGTACCAGCCTTCCCCAGTACTATACTGGGACTCCCCCAGTCGCCCTGGCCTACCCTCGCTATTGTAAACTCATGTGTTGAGGCAGGAGCGTCAGAGCGAGAGAACACACCAGTGTGCAGCGTAGGACTCCCAACACGGGTCTGGGAATCACAGCGCTCCACGGGCAAGATGAGAAGAGCAGGTAAGATGCATTCCAGAGATTCAAGAGATGTTCTTCTCCAAAACTCCGAGCTCAGGCTGCGGTAATTTGCACGCTCACAAGGAGGAGTCAGTAATCAGTAAGCGTAAGAATCGTGCTTCAACCCCCCCCCCCGAAAGCCTGTTAAAAGGACGCGGAGACAGCTTGGCTGAGGGCAAACCCACGAGGAACTGCCGAGTCGCAACAGCCCTTCATTAAAGAGCTCGCACGCACCACACTGCGAAAACACACGGACGTTATCGCCACCCCCCAGATGTCTTCACACCCCAAGAGGGCAGAGGTTGCCCGACAGCTCTGTGCGCTGGGAGCAGCGCTGCCTTCAGCTGGGGAGGCTGTGTGTGTACAAGCTGGCAAAGGGTCAGCTGGCGGGGTGACAAGCCCGATTACCCGCTAGAGTGATGTGCTAAACAGCAGACCTGATAATACACTAATTACTGATGTCCTGTTACATGCTATTGCTGATTCATTTCAAATCAATGCACGCTTTGGTCTCAGAAACGATTCTTGGGTTAGTTTCAGAGAAAAGGAGATGTTATCCACTGCTGACTAATATGCTTACACTAAAGCAAACAAAAACAGAGGGCCCCTAATAAAGACGCGGAGACACGCATGAAGTTTGTTTTTCATACTCAAACATACCAAAGGAAAAAAGCAAAGGTGATTAAAATCACCTCAAAAGCTGCTTCTCTAAATGAAGTATTTCAAATATTCTTTGAAGCTGCACATTAGCCCTGATCGACATGCTCTTCCAGCAGGGAACACAGACAGCACATTCCCCACCACGTCCCAGTTGCCCAGGTTTGCGTCTCGGTCTGGTCCCAGCTCTACCATCTGCAGATGTTTTCACCACACTTGCTCCAGTTAAGACAACATTAGGAGCCATTTCACCATGGCGACACAAGATGGATGACGGTAGTCTGTGCGGGCTGGGAGCTGGAGTCAGAGGCGTATCCGTGGTGACGCGGGGGAGAGAGGAGCTAGTCCATCATCCCTAACCTGGATGTCAGATCAGATCACTCAAGCTAATGTTAGGCTAAGCTGTGCCTTCTTCTTCCATGTCACGATGGAGTCGTGGCACAGCGCCACCTGCAGTGAAGGAGGGCTCAGGTTACAGCACTACCAACACCACAATGGCTGCAACGTGCATGACGGCCAAGATGAATGTTCAATTGACGTTTTTACCGATTACTTGCGTGCTGGCCCTTCTTGTGATGATGAACACGGGCGAAAGACATCATGTGACTAATTGTCATTCTCCACGAAGCCCACAGGAATGACATTATTCCGAGTCTGTGCACGGCTGGAAAGAAAGTCTTCGCGGTCTGTCCGGTGGTATTTGGGCAGGGTCAGGACTGTCTGCTCTGGCTCTGGGCTCCAACACATTGGATTTGAAATGAAACAATGATTACAGAGCTGAAGTGGAGACTGTCAGCTTTAATCCAGCACTATATGCATGCGTGAACTGCTGAACTGCGGAGGAATTACTGCCTTTTTTTACACAGTCGTTCTGTTTTAGAGGAGCGAGAGTAACTGGATATTCGGCTGGCCGACTCCTCCTCCTTCCCCCGTGCCACTGGACCATTACTTCATGCTCAGGAAAGCCAACGAAATGTCAGAAGCTGAGCTGAGATGTGCCATTTTCACCTGCAGTCGGTTTCTGACACACAGAGACACGAGTCAACACCAGTAAAGCAGTTCTACATGAGTCTGCAGAATCCACACAGCTACACTGAGATCACACCGTGAGCAAATCACTAGTAGGAAAAGAAAAGAAAGGCCAGGAATGGCTAAAAGGTACACAAACGCACGCGGCTTTCTGGGACTACAGTTTTAACAGATAATATGAACTCGCAGCAAAGTGAAGAGGTATAGAGAGAGAGGAGAGAGGTAAGCTCATTGTGATCAGTCTTCTGGGAAACAGGCATGGCTCTATATAGCTGTCAGTAGACTTGGCTCACTGGTTCTTTATTGATGTGCCTGCCAAGGGCAGCAGCAAAATCGATCCTTAAATCCCCACAAGCTTCTCAACAGCCCAGATCCACCCAGATCCACCCAAGTGCCTCCCAACTCAGCGGACGGCCCTTCCACTCAGCAGCTGGCCCAGACCACAACGTTAAGGCAGCCGGCGAGGTTTCTGGGTGAAACGAGGGCTTGTTCCTGACTGGTGATGGCAATCATTCCACCAGAGGCTCGTCAAGCATGCGTTTACCGAAGGCAAAACCCGTTAATGGAATAAAGACGTTAATGGAATAAAGACGTCCAATCAGAAGCCTCCCTGCTGAAGCCCATGGGATGCTGTAGACCCTTTGCAACCAAGTACTAACCATGTTGATGTTAATTTGCCCTTTTTACTTCTGACCCACACAAATGTCCCCCTTTAGGCACTAAAAGGTTGTGATTCCTGAACAGATCACACAATGGGGACACAAATAATTTCACATTAAAACTTGCACTTTAACCCCAGTCATTGTTTTATTATGAATCCAAAGCACTGAGGCACAGGGCAAAAACAACAAAGACTGGGGTCCCTGTCCAAACACGCAGCCTGTACCGCATTGTTTAGCCATTTAAAGAGTGCTAGGGCTTCCTGGGTACTCCTCACGCTCCAGTTTAACGGACTGCTACCACAGCCATGAGAAGTCGATGTGTACACCGAGGTCTCCACTAAGAGGCCCATTAATCATGAGCCCACTGATCAGTGCTCAGTTTAAGTCTCTTGCAAACTAAACACAGACGCCGATTAGGTGATACCATTATTTTCACTCTCGAGGTAAACACATTCATTGTGCTAATAGGACGAGTTCCTTTCTGTGGAGAGAAGGCTAGTCATGTGTGTCTAACTCTGATAAGTTAGCTTGCTTTTAATGAGAACATTCCGGGCCCGTTCCAGATAACCATTAGGGCTATGTACTCTGGACCAGTATCTGCTCGCAGCCGAGAGGATAAGCGAAATATGCAAACTCCACTTCCCATCAGAAAACTGGGAGGGGACAAAGTGGACATGTTTAGAGACCAGGGAGTGTTTGTGAAGGTGCTGGGACTGGAAGGGCGGAAGTGCCGCAACTAGGGGACAGGATGAGGCCGCAAGCGGCAGCTGGGGACAGGATGAGTGAGTGTTGAGATTAGCCGCGAGTGTCCCTGCCACGGGACGCAGCACTGGACTGCAGTTTGCTCCTCTAAACAATAATACCCCTAATGGAAATGGAAGTTCATGCCGACTGTGTTTGCCCAAGTCCATCTAGCCCGAGCTGCCCTGCAGGCGTGCATGCGGACACGCGGAGAGCCACCCTAAGGGGCACCTTCTGATATGCGCCTAGGTGCCTTCTCTAGGAACGTCCTCAAAAGACGCCTGGTTTCCTTATCAAGCGTTTCATGTCAGCACCCACTCCGTCTACACGGGCGGCGTGTTGGAAATGTCAGTGTTTGAGAAGAAATGTTTATATGCAAGTGAAAGGGTATTCTCAATCTCTGGGTGTTCCCATTCCTGTTGAAATCTCTTTTTCACTAGTCACCTTTCAATCAACCTTTCTGAAAAGACTCCCTCAGCCCAAAGCAGACCCCCACACAGACTCTTACAGAAACATCTTTTCAGTGTGTAATCTTGCTTCCTCCTGTCCTCTGTGTTATCTGCTGTTTATGGGGAGGACCAGTGCATGCTGGGACACAGGCCCCGGCCACGCACGTCACCGCGCTTCCTTTACCATTCAGAGCGCGGCGTGTGACCCCCAGGCGGGCGGTGGAGACCGAGACCCCGCAGCACGCCTGCATTCCGCAATCAGGGCGGCGTCTCAGGTCCCTCTCCGTAGACCACCTGCGTACTCGTAGCGGCAGACAAGTGACTACACGCATGCGCCTGAGCACACAAACACACATAAGTGCACAAACAAACAGAAGAAGCAGAACAGGTTGTTGTAAGAAGGAGAAACCCTGTAAACCACCACAGAGCTTTTTGATAGGAAATTATGAGAGAGATTCACAGCTGGAGATGGGGGGCCATATATGCAACAGGCTGAAGAGTCCTCAGCATGAGTGGGCGTCCCTCAGAGTGGCCCCACATGCCCCACATGCCCCGGTGAGTGAGCGGCACCCCTCACACTGCCTCCCTGGCCGCCACAGAGGCAGCAATTATACAGCAGACTCTAATTGTGGATCCTCAAATCCAACTAACAGTTCGCGGGGTGGAAAGATTCGCGGCGGCCTGTGATTAGCCTCCCGCTAATGGCCTGGGTTGAGTTAAAGACGTGAGGCAGGCACGGGGGGGGGGGGCTTTGAGGACATGTGAAGGCAAAACCGAGGAAGAGGCGGATGAAGGATGCAGGAATGGCTGCAGCACGATGGCGCCGACGTGCCGAGCAAGCATGGCTTCTTGGAAGCATCAGATGCACCGCATTTCCCATCATCCTCTGCTTTCCCTCGCTCTGCATCTTGGCTCCAAAAGGCACCCCCACGTGTTCTTTACACATCACCCAAGCAGCGGTACCCTGTCAGCTCACCTGACTATCAGAGCCAGACATCAACCAGCTGACCATGAAAAGCAGCAAACTGCCCCCCCCAACACAAACCATGTGGGTCACTGATGGAACACAGGGAGGAGACAACCTGGGACTCCCGACAAAGGACTGACAAAGAGAGACAGAGAGAGAGATAGCGATAGAGATAGAGAGAGAGATAGAGATAGAGAGAGGGATAGCGAGAGCGTGCAAGTTTGTAAGTGAGTGAACAGACGTATGCATGAGGATGGCCGAGTCTGTTTGGTCGGGCAGCCTGACAAACCTCCCCACACTGCACAACACCAGCCACGCCGCAGGAGTGAGGATCAGGGACTAATCGTCACACACACGTCTGTGATTTAGGAGACTTATTGTGACACCCACTTGCCCAGTCACATTTTAATAGCACAAACAAACAAAACCCCTCAGTCAAAAACTCATTTCCAGGATCTCCAGGAAAACTAAATGAAGACACGTTTGACAGGGAAAATAAAAGACTTCACTTGTTCAGCTTCACATCTTACAATCGGAGTCTCAAATCCGGTGGTGTCCTCTGCAACCCGCAAAGCATTTCAAACTTAAGAGACGTGCGTGCGTGTGTGTGTGTGCATTTGCACATCTGTGCGTCTGCACTTCTTCTGCAGTTCCAGCACTGAGGCCATGCCGGCTGTGGGACCCAGCAGACCTGTAAACAGCTGTGTCATCTGATGCCTACAGATAAAACACCATCATAATCCAACAATCACAGCAGTGTCTCATGGCCAGTGACAGTTGTGCCATTATGCCTTTGTCTTATAGCCAGCGACAGTCGTGCCATTATGGCTTTGTGATGTCTCAACAAAGGAAATTTGAAAGAGCTCTGGGTGGCCTGCAGGAGCCAAGCAGGCAGAAGCTCCAGCCTCCACCAGCACAGACGACAGCGGCGGGATCTCAAAGTCGAGCAGGTGAGCACAGCACAACAAGGCATCAGCCTTCAACTCCAGAGACACGCAAGACCAAGAGGGAAGGAGCACAGCACATGAAAACACGCCAGTGAGCTTCGTAAAAATGTCTTTGATAAGACCCCCACTCACACACACACACCCCCATGCCCACGCTCACACCCTCCCTCACACACACACACACCCCAGCTGAATCGCCTACTGAAAATCTGGATGCATAACAAAGAGATTTTTGAAGCTGCTTGTTTTTGATCAGACAAGTGAACAAATCCTCTCACGGTCCTCTACTCCAGCGTCAAAGCGTCAGGATAGGAGCCCTCACAAAGTCTCCGCCCCCGCACATCAGTGGGGCACACACCCACCAACCCACAACAAAGCGCACACCGCTAACAAAGTGCTTCCTCTTCCTACTCAGGAAGTAGACGCCCATTCTTGACACCATCGCTTCCTAATCCCAGCGAGTCAATGAGAAGGTCTGCAACTTCTGAAGCGCGATGGGGGGGGGGGGGCGGTGTGTGAGTGTGAGAGGAGTAGAAAGTCTAGAAAACATCTAGTTCAGAAGCATCATCCAACACAAACATCTAGTAGAGGAACATATACTACAAAGTGGATGTGGAACAAAAACCCAGTACTGGTAAGAGATCATAATGGGTTTCACTATTTAAGACGTATTATTAGCTCACGAGAGACATCTCAGCTCACGCCCACTACACAAATTTTAGTCGTGCTACGCTGAACAACGTTTCTCTGCACGTGGACTGCTGACGTGAGCATCTTTGCCGTGCGTGTCTGATGAGAGCTCCGCCACCACGCTGCAACTCTGACATGTCCCGCGTAGAGAGGGGAGAATCAGGACAAAGCCCTGAAGGACATGAAGAGGGGACGTCCAAGTTCTGCTGGCCTCGTTCCTCCCCTCCCCTCCCCGACACACACACACACACACACACACACACACGAGTCAGGATCTACTCAGCACTGTCCGCTTGCCACACAGGCCCATGGACACAGGCCCATGGACACAGGCCCATGGACACAGGCCCATGGACACAGGCCCATGGACACAGGCCCATGGACACAGGCCCATGGACACAGGCCCATGGACACAGGCCCATGGACACAGGCCCCATCACCACCACCAGCACACAGGTCAGTCTCACCAGGGATGAGACCACTGGTACTCCTGCAGACAACAGCGATGCACTAACCCAGTTACCAACAGCCAATTATCTTGCAAAATAACACTGCTTGACATAAGATACAAATAGATACACACACTGCTGAAATATTCACATAAGGAGCAAATGAGAAGATTGTGGATGCGTGAACAGGGCCGATGGCCCAGGAGACTGCAGCACTGTCCAGGACACCCTGCTGGTTTCTGCTCTGCCTGGCTTTCATTTCTCTGCTGCTTCCACACACTTGTGCCACAGACTGAGTTGCGTTAGCTTTTGGCAAAGAAGATGGAGTGGTGTCAGTGTTTGAGATGTACTGGTGATTAACTTCAACTCTTCAAGATGCTTTACACTCTACACACAAGATCTATGAATTAGTCATTTAAGCTGATGGTGTTTGAATGTGCCAAAGTAGTTCCACAGTGCGTGTGTGTGTGTGTGTGTGTGTGTGTTGGATCTTCTACACATCAAATTACAATTTCTAAACAAGAATAATAAATACGCAAAGCATTCATATTTGCTTTAATTATTAATTTGATGTCAAATTTCAATTTAGTTTAAATTCAATTTAATTTCAATAGCTAATTGAATAAGGTGAATTCATTGATCTTGTGGAAATGGTCTAAAAGTAGAAAATGTAGATTCCCCTTACTGACTGCATTTCATGAAGCAGATAAAGATCACGGTTGCCAACCAACTATGGAGGACAACTTTGCCAACATCTAATGCCTTGGCCTGTAGTAACTTGGCATGTGTGCAAAGACAAAAGGGCTTGCAAAAGAATACTTTCAAAGACAACCCAGAGAGTGAGTGTGTCCCAGACAACCCAGAGAACGAGTGTGTCCCAGACAACCCAGAGAACGAGTGTGTCCCAGACAACCCAGAGAACGAGTGTGTCCCAGACAACCCAGAGAACGAGTGTGTCCCAGACAACCCAGAGAACGAGTGTGTCCCAGACAACCCAGAGAACGAGTGTGTCCCAGACAACCCAGAGAACGAGTGTGTCCCAGACAACCCAGAGAACAAGTGCGTACTGCCTCACTACAGCCCAGACAGGGCAGCGTGGAGGGAGACTGTCTCTTCCTCAGACTCCTGGACTGGAAAGCAGGCAAACAAATTCAGCCATGTTAAGCTGATTATAAAAGCAGAAACTACTGAAATTACAGGACAGAAATGCGCTGTAAAGAGTAATGAAGGCTAAACAGGGGGACCATTATGCAAAAAATAAGGGCAAATGCACTTGTGTAAGTGCAATAAAACTCTCAGAAAAAAAGACCATTAGACCCACAAAATCCATCTATGGAGAGAAGCCATTCATCAACATGGCCACTACCACATCCACTCACTAAAAATCTTCAGCAAATAACTGAAGTCCCGACCATCAGAACAGAAGTTTGATGAAGCACTCCCACTTGAGGGAAGAAAGGAGATTTTGGACTTGAAGTTAAATCAAGATGTACCAAAAGAGATAACTGGGCATGTGGTTAGACGTTCTCATGATTTATGAGAATTAAATCCCTTGTGTTGTGTAACTTCAATTCAAAGCACTTTTTCCAAGCGTAGCGACGTGCCAAGGAGACGCTCCGACAAGAGTCCCGTTTTAGCTTCCTAAAACGTACTAATGCTCACCAGGCTCTGTGAACGAGCATCTCATACCATCTGCCGTACCAGAAAACCACTGCCCATGATCTTTTTTGTTCAGTTTAATAGCACTCCAACAAAAAGCACCCAGACCTTCCAGGAAGGATGATTCAGCAAAGTTCTGAATCACCGTCGGACCAAAACCCACTCCTCAGGGGCTACGTCCGGGCCCCGAGGTGCTAAAAGCCTTCGGCGAGTTTGGCTCACGGCTGACCTCCATTTTGTTTCTCAAGGGCCGTGGTGGCGCTACCCACAAACAGCTCTAAAATTAGCATTCAGCACTAGCTGGCAAGCATGCGGATAACAGAGCTGCTTTTGTTAATTAGCCACGGGTCTCAGGAGGAAATGGAGGGGCTCCTCCTGCTGATTTGGCTGTTACCTTCCCTGGGAGCTGGAAGGAGGTCACAATAGGAGACTTGCTAAACTCTGACCTTTAACCCAGATGGGACGATTCCATTGAAAAACAGCTGACATTTGAGAATTTACTAAATTATTTTCATAGTATCCAGTGCCAAGACACTATATATTACAGTAAGTGTAGAGCTCCCTTCTCTTAAGGTGGGGAGGAGCCAAGAGGTGGTGGGGAGGGGAGAGGACTCTGCAATGAAACAAAGAAACACCTTCAACTTCCCCAGAAGCAGAGAAGTGCCAGATAAGGCAACACAGACATCATCCTGTCACGTATGAACAAAAGATAAACACGAGTAAACATGTATAGTTCAAGCAAAGGTAAATAATATTCTCCATATTACTAATTGCAGATTCAAACAACCGATTTATACAATTCAACCGATCGTTAGCTCTTCAAACAGACAGGTAACAATTACACTAATATCATTGACACAGGGATTATTAACCGCTTCTCTGTCCCTGGACCAAGAACAAATTGAAAGAAGGAAGATCTTGCATGTAATCCCTCACAAAGCAACTGCTACAGGCTTAATTTTCATTCATTTCAGGCTCGGCCTAGTTAATAAACAAGAACATCAAACGCTCCAGCGCAAATCCAACCCTACAGGTGACAGACCAACCACGGACCATCTGCACTACACCACACCCAGGCCTCCTTCTCCTCCTACGAAGGAACATGCTCGTCTGACAGAAGCCACAGAAGACGACAGCTAACTCGGTACGTCACACACCTGCTCACACCGAGCTTCAGCGGTGTGCTGAAACACGGCGCTTTACGGATCAGTCTTGTGCCGCCTCCAGACCCCTGCGCATGCGGGAACGTGGCAAGCGGAAGAACAAAAGACCCTGGCCTCCGATCCACCGGGGGCTGCAGGGTGAATGTTTACCTGGCCTAGGCAGACAGAATATGGCCAGAAGGTATATTTGATGAGAGGAACAAAGAGAAAGCAAACAAATCTGATGAAGTGCGATTCATCACACAATCCTCCAGCTTTCGACAGGGATAATTTGACTTAAAGAATGTTGTACAACTCAGCACGACACGGGAGAGAACGAACGCCAGAGAAAGATCAACAAGAGAGGGAATATAGCAACCCGAGGCCTTCACAGAGAGCAGCGTTCTGGAACCCGCCCCTGCCGTCAGCCGTGATCTTCAGCGTCGGAGGAGCACAATGCATTAACCTAGGAGGTCATGAAAGACAGGTGGGCTCCTAAATCATTATCTAAAGCAACTTTTAGATGTTGAAAGAGGACTTTTCTGGGGAAGAGAAGACGAGTACTCCCTGTTGGCCCTTTTAGTTCAGCAAACAGGATATTGTGAATCCCTACTAAAAGATGGTAGAGTTTCTGAGTAAAAGCTTCAGAGACAATGGGGTAGGACCGGAGGCGCATATGACTGGAGGTATGTAGGTAGAGAGAAAAAAAAAACCAAGCACTGCATAAACAGAAAAGAATTATCTCAGGATGACTAACTGTTGTAAACATATCACGACCACTTTGGTTTTGGTTCCGTATCAAAATTGAGCTCAAATGTCCAGGCCTTCCAGCGGCACCTCCGACCCAAGGCCTGCCGTCCTCAATCAGCACAGCCGTCAGTCGGGCGGTGAGGCCCTGGTTCTCCTCGCTGACAGCTGTTCTTTGGAGGGACTGAGGACAAAAAGTGCAGTGATGAGAGGTGAAAGACACCTCGCGTGCGAGGACAACCTCTGCTGCACGACCACGCCTTTGATCACGAGCTGAAACCCCCCCACCCTCACACGGCAGAGGCCACCCGTCACCGGGAGCTATTGGAGAGGCGCGCCTTTTGTCTACACCTGTCTGGCTCGCAACCTGCATGCGTGCCGGCGACACCGACACATCGAAACTTCAGAGACTTGCTAACAAGGCGGCAATGAGTGATTTCCTAAACCACGAACTCACACGGGGGGAAAAAGCCCTCAAGGTCGAACCCCACACACACACGGGAAATGCAGAGGAAGTCTTGGGAAACCCCAGCACAAATATGAGGTAGCCCAAGGCAGACCAAACCCACTCATTGCTCATCGCTCAAAAGAACCTGCTAGAAATCTGCCACGACTGCCACTTCCTCTGAGCCCAACGTCCTTTTCACCAGCACATAAAAATGCATCAAAACCAAAAAAAGAAGATTCAATTCAATTCAGATTCACACGCATGTTCAGAAGGCGACAGTTTGGGTTTATCCGGTCCGAGCTACCGTGAGCACCTGGGTCTGGAGAGTCCAGGGGGCAGACGTGGATCTGTGCAGCAGCAGGACACGGCATCCCATCACCAGCCAATGACCTCTCCGTGACCCCTGTCATTCAAAGCACCGTGTAACAATTTTAACCAGAGAAGCGTTCTCTGCCTCTCATATACGTGACACGTGGCCTTGATGCTGGCCAGATGCGCTGCGTTTTATTATGCCTTCTTGGACTCTCCCTCGCTGAGGCAACAGTAACACCACCACGAGCAAACCTGCGGTTCTGTGCACATTAGGGCTATATACGCGATATTTTATTCATGCGGGTGTACTGGGTATGTTATTCCTGGAGTGTGTGAGGACTTATCGCACTAATTCCCTTACTGACTGCAGCGTGGCCCTTTTCTGGTTTATGCAAAAGGTCAGAGAGTGTCCTAGACTTCACATCAGCTCACGCAACTATCGAACTCGAGCAAATGTTATGTGGGGAGTTTACTGGCTCTTGTCAGTAAGACTGCGACTTTAAAAAAGGGGTATATCCTCCCTTGAAGTCTGACACTCCAAAGACAGGCACAAACAGGTACGGTGTCTAACAGCTGAACAGCCGCCATCAAAATCCTTCTCATCTCTTTGTGCCGATACAGGCACACGTCTGGGGTGTCAGATATTCATTCCTACAGCGTCACAGACAAAGCACACTGGCCCACATGGAGGATGTGGTAATGTGCCGTTATGTACAGGCTGACATAGATTGGCACCCTGAGGATTGTGGAGACAAAGTGTCGGAGGAAATTAACTATTAAACAGCCCCTTCTGCTTAAATATTCATTCTGATGTGTCACGCTATGAAAAGCACCCATGAAGTACAGCTCTCCGCCACACTGCCAGGCGATTTGAGCAAACGCACCGTTTAAAAGACCTTCCCGCCACGCACGGGTAGTCTGGCTGCCCTGAACGGAAAGAGCAAAACTAGACCAGGGACTGAAAGCAGCTCGCTGCTGTCCATGCAGGTGAGTCGCAAGAAAGAAAAGAAATAATAAAGGATGGGTGCAAAGGTGGGGGTGTGTGTGGGGGTGTGTGTGCGGGTGTGAGTGCGCGGGTGTGTGTGTGGGTGTGTGGGGAGAAGCAGGATGTTCTTGGTTGACAAAAACAAATTTGTTTGCAATGCAAGAAAACCGCTTCCCAACAGTCAATTACGTAGTCAAAGTAGAACGAACACGATTACGGGTGGAGATAAAAGCTCACATAACCATCTGTGAGTGTACAGAACGAAGGCAGAAAGCAAATCCATTTTTTTATTTCCTTTGGGCGGGGGCGGGGGGGTGGTTGTGCTGTGTAGCATTTAATCTCTAATCGGTGTGGGAGCAAAGAATATTAAAATGGCTTAAAACAAGGATCGGTGATGTGGTTGGAGCCCTGATGTCGTGTCAGAAGCCCAGCAGGTTTTACAAGGTAGCCAGGTACAGCTTCTCCAGAGGACCCGCAGCTCGAGAAGGCCCTTCCCCTGATCCTTCCCCTGCTCGAGAAGGCCCTTCCCCTGATCCTTCCCCTGCTCGAGAAGGCCCTTCCCCTGGTCCTTCCCCTGCTCGAGAAGGCCCTTCCCCTGGTCCTTCCCCTGCTCGAGAAGGCCCTTCCCCCTTCCCCTGGTCCTTCCCCTGCTTCCCTGCTCGAAGGCCCTTCCCTGGTCCTTCCCCTGCTCGAGAAGGCCCTTCCCTTCCCCCCTGGTCCTTCCCTTCCCCTGGTCCTTCCCCTGCTCGAGAAGGCCCTTCCCCTGGTCCTTCCCCTGCTCGAGAAGGCCCTTCCCCTGATCCTTCCCCTGCTCGAGAAGGCCCTTCCCCTGATCCTTCCCCTGCTCGAGAAGGCCCTTCCCCTGATCCTTCCCCTGCTCGAGAAGGCCCTTCCCCTGATCCTTCCCCTGCTCGAGAAGGCCCTTCCCCTGATCCTTCCCCTGCTCGAGAAGGCCCTTCCCCTGATCCTTCCCCTGATCCTTCCTCTGCTCGAGAAGGCCCTTCCCCTGATCCTTCCCCTGCTCGAGAAGGCCCTTCCCCTGGTCCTTCCCCTGCTTCCAGGGCTGATGCGAGGACCAGAGGCCCCTGGTCACAGCTCGGCAAGGTGGGGCAGTTCACTGCAACTGCCCAGAGCCAGCAGGTGGACACAGCAGGTGGACAGGGGGAATGAAGGACACGTGCTGGTGTCAAAGGGCCAGGGGAACACGCACCGCCCCGGAACACACACACTGCCCCAGAACACACACACACCGCCCTGCTGGGCTGATGGGTCCAGGAGGGCAAGACTGCCATTCAGGAGTTAAAGAACAGAGCAGGTCTTATGGCCTGAGGCGCAACGCGTAGATTCTCTCCAAATTTGTGCCACATGGAACTCACATTTACACTGACATTTAAACCCACATGGAAGCAGAGAGGGAAAAAACTGCTGAACATTGTCAGAATAGTTTGAAAACTGCAGGCCACAATCTCTGCAGTCGATAGGCGAGTGTGTTAGGTAGGTCTGAACTAAACACAGTAATGCCGGCGTATGCTGTATGAGCAAGCGTGGGAGGTGGTCCAGGTGCAGGGAGGTGCTGCTCCAGCCCACACGCCCTGACCGTGGCATCAGAACTCGGCTGGTTTAGCAAGGCTTCATTTCACCCCCGGGTAGAACTCCCCCCAAAATGGCACTTTTATTCTGGACAAACCCACTTATAATGAAGCTAACGCTAAACAAGACGTTGAGAATGAAGTCGAGTTTGGCTTTAATGACAGTCATGAATATATAAAGGTGCTTTGGATGTGAAAACACAGCTCTCGTTTATGTTGTAATGTGGGACTCCTTCTCCTTCTCCACCCCCCAAATATGAATATGAATTTTAAAATTGAACGGGACAACATGGAGGCGACAAACAGTCTGCCTGTCTCAGACGGCCAAGATGCCGGGCGAGACGCCTGTCGCCAGAGACACGATCCTCATGGGATGCTGGAAGACTTCTATTCCCTTAATCTACTCAAAATCCCAGCAGAAAAAAATATTGTCTGTATTTCAGAGCAAATATGGAAAGATCACTGGCCAGTTTTCATGCCAAAGATTCCGTTAGTGTCAGACTCGTCAATGTGCAGTCCCTGAAACGGGCCTCGTTTTCAAAGGACTGAGCATTAAAATTTCATAGGCGATGACATTATGGAAACTTGACTCTGAGTGCATAATTATAAACACGTGCCACCGTGACAAGTAAGGATCGATATTGAATTCATACATTTTCCATTCAAATGACAGCAATCTTACTTTAAAATTCAATTAACGTTGAAGCTAACAGAACCAAGCAGGATGTGGGGTATTTTTCTAACTCTGACACAATATGGAACTGAATATATGTCTTTAGCGCACCATAAATGACTTCAAAGGGTGATTTGATACAGGTCTCCTGACACACGCTCCGATCCCAGAGATCAGCTCCCTTGCATTTCTCAACTCTTGCATGCTGAAGGTGAGGTTCCTTAGGGGAGGTAGGATGCTTAATCCTGCTAGGGAATTTCCAGGCCTAATTTAACTCCCATTTCAGCTGGAAATGCTCCAATTTAAACCATGGTTGTTTGGATAAATATGATTAATGAGAAGAGATAAGGCAGATTTGCAGAGAGAAAGAAAAAATGTGTGTATATATGTATATATATATTTAAATATATATTACACAGACACACACATATTAGAGCACCAAATCTAACTCATCTTTTATCTTAGACATACAGTTTTAAAAACTTAAAACCCCTGCTGATGTTCAGTAAAGTCCAATGAACACATAGTGAAAAGTCTATAAATTCTGTAAAAACTAACTATGGTAAAAACTGCAATAAAAATGCAGCTCCAGTCCCTGTATGGGTCACCATGTCAGCACAGCTGCTGTTCTGAGGGAAGCTCTTCTACAACTACATCTCCATGGTGTCTCCTGCTCAACACATCACCCACTGTTCAAAAATATTTACAGTCCCAACAGCTAGAAAAACACTAAAACATTTAGGTCTGTACATCCATTTGTTTGTGTCTCTTGGGGACTGTTCAGTTCATTATTGACTATTCAGAAGGCAAAGTCTGCCGCATCTGCAGGAGAAGAGACAGCAGCTGAGAGACAGACAGGTCCTCACTGGCGTGATGCTGACATGGGATCAGGGAAGCTTTCGTAGTCTTGACAACTAGCTAACCCAGGTGAGGTGGGCGTGTCCGACACACAGCGCTCCGCCTCTGACATCAACTACATTCCAACCTATGCTGACATGTTCAATCAGTAACACTTTGCTTGGAGCCACAGCTGCTAGAACACTAAGCCACAGTGTCGATGCAAACAAAGACGCCACTCACTCAGCAGGAGAGACAGCAGCCCTGCAGACCTGGAGAGGGTGGGTAAGAGGGCAGGACAGGAGGGGTGGGTAAGAGGGCAGGACAGGAGGGGTGGGTAAGAGAGGGCGTGGAGGTGAGGGCGTGTGTAGGTGCTATGACTCGGCACAGTGGAAGACGGACAAACACGCAGATAAAAAGGACAGCTCAAACCCTGTCAGGGATCA
The DNA here is from genome assembly GCA_020368025.1 of Brachyhypopomus occidentalis. NCBI lineage: Eukaryota > Metazoa > Chordata > Actinopteri > Gymnotiformes > Hypopomidae > Brachyhypopomus > Brachyhypopomus occidentalis. The sequence continues at coordinate 6,948,375 of JAGXOD010001379.1, read as the reverse complement.
TGACCTGCGACCTCTGGGACAGCAGTGCAGACTCAGAGTGCAGGATGTGTACATGTTTTTTGGCCGTGGGACAGGAGTCAGAGGAGGGACAGGCAAGAGGAGATGGGCTGGGAGCGGAAGGCTCTCCTCCACTATGGAGGAGACAGGAAGTGCAGGAGCAACGCTCCCTTCATGATGGTTCACATCTATATGCTTATAAATGCAGACAGAAATGGGATTTGACTAACAAAATAAAACTCATTTGTTCCAAGCAACAAATTCCCCCCCTTCAAAAAAACAAAACAAAAAAACACCATTCATGGAGAAAAAGTCTAGAATAAGTCTAGAATAGGTCTACTCTCTGTAACAATGGCCAATCCTCTTTAAAAATGAGCAGAAAATCCTTCTAAACAAAGAGACTCCGTGGCTGTGTCTCTCAGGAGAGGACGATGGCAGACACGAGTGGCCATTGTTCTGGATCCCTGGGTACTTACACCATCCTCAGCAGTTTCCAAAGAGGGCTGCAGTTAAAATAAGCAACCACATGATGGGTGTGTGCCTGCAAGGCTTGGCTCAGGCGTCCAAGCAGGGCCGCCGTGCAGGCAGCTCGCCGTCTCCTCACAGCAAGCTCTCCAGCCCAGCCCTCCAGGCGGTGACGCAGCCCCCGGGGCAGGCTGAAGCCAACGGCACAACACCGCCGCCGTGATTAGAGGCGGCTAATTGGACAGCCCACAACGTCATGGCACAGTGGGCGGAAGCAGCGCGACTTTATCTGGCTCCGCGAGAACACCTGTGACTCATTACGGGGCTGGATGGGAACACCTGGAGTTAGAGAGCTCCCAGAACCCCCGGCAGCGCTCAAACAAGGATGATGGGGAACGTAGTTTATGACGCATGATTGTCATATAGAGGGCAAAGCTGTTGCCTTTAGCATTTAATCAAGCACAGGTGATTACCTGCAGATATTCAAGCAATTTCTGGAGACCTACCACTCACGTGAGCAACACATGCACACACACACACACACACACACACACACACACCCCACCCACCCACCCACCCACCCTTCGGTGGCTTAAGGACTGATGTGGAATGCAGAGGAAGAGGTGGTTAGCGTGATCCACCTTCGCTTTGATATGTTTGGAGCGTTCCTCAAATGAGGAGCGGCGTCTCTGATCATGCCAGACCACTACAAAGAAGGGGCAGAGCTTCCACCAGCACACAGGAGGGCCGCGGTGAAACAGGAAACGGGCAGCACACCGGAGGGCGTCTCTCGCCTCCTCCATCATCGTCCTCCCTGGACTCATGAAACCCAAACAAGGGCTGAAGTGCAGCAGCAGGTAAAGGTGTTTCTAGGCGACCTGGATGTGTCAGGATGCACCGCTGAAGATCAAAGAGTTGCCACAACGACCCCTTTGCAGGTGATTGGCCGACGCCCGACGAGCGGCACGTCTGTGTGTGTATAATTACAGAAGAAAAACGCCCTCTTAGACATAACAAAGCGGACTCAAAGCAGCTCTTAGCACCACACACACTGCTCCATACAGCTGCAGTGTAAACTACCCTACAGTCAGGACAACATCCTGCCAGTGTAAACTACCCTACAGTCAGGACAACATCCTGCTCATCTCAAGCTCAGACCAGCAGCCGTTCCTGCCGTGTGCTTATGCTGACTGTGCAGTGCCACTGAACGCCATGTTCCTGGAACAGAGAGGCAGACATCATTTATAGATGGACCCCTAATCACAACACAGATAAACCTTTCAAATATAGTGTGTGTGTGTGTGTGTGTGTGTGTGTGTGTGTGCGGTTTCACAGCAGACGCCAACAGCCAGCCACAGGAAATACATCTTTATATAACAGGTATGTATCTTCCAATGACACGCGCCACCTGGTGGGCACGCGGCTCGTGGTGGGCACGCGGCTCGTGGTGGGCACGCGGCTCGTGGTGGGCACGCGGCTCGTGGTGGGCATGCGGCTCCTGGCTCTCCAGACTCTCCAGCAGCCCAAAGGAGACTATCAATATAAAACACAGCAGACCAGTTTAAAGGCTTTAAAACCTAAAGCCAGTCAAACAGCTTTTTGGAGATCCTAGTTGATCACTCGGACTCCAAGGTACACTTGGTGTGAACTCTCCTAATATACAGTAGATCTAGTGATTATACATCAATAAATATCCAGTCTTAATATTTAATGTGACGTGCGTGTGTCTGGATACCGTGTGACGGATACAGGACAGCGAACTCATTGTTCTGCTCAATTACCAGGACTTCAAAGACAACACATCAAACAGCAAACCATCGGAGGTCGTCATTCTGCTTCACCTCAGACATGTATGACAATTATACTTTGTTTTTGTTTGCTTTCCTTATTTTTTTAATGCCTAGGAGCAAAATCTAACAATATACGTGTTATCATCGTGTCTCAGCTCTTTGGACTGACGGCAAGATTTGTGAATATGATGCTCCGTGTGCCAGACGTTGGAGTAAAGAGGGCAGGAATCTGCGTGCTGAGACGTATCTGTGTTTACACTAGGGCTTTATTTAATACTGGGCTCAGATTCCGTAGTCACACTGCACACACACACACACACACACACGTGTGCTGTGAGCATGCACAAATTGGTGAACAAAACTTACAGCTCGGAAACAAACCCCTGTAATGCTGAAGAAAAAGGGCAGAGCTATTGAAGCACAGCCTGCTATCACAACATGAACACGTATTTAGTTTCAGAAAGCGAAAGCAAATTGGATTACCAATGTGTCGACTGCAATGACCTGTATCATTTTCACGTAGTCCGCTCTCTCTGCCAAATTAATTAGCTAAAGAGACATTTAGTGCTAGTGCATCGTATTGCAGGCACTGTGCGTCAGGGGAGATATGGCACTGCTCAGCCCAATCCCAGAGGCGCTGGCTACATTTCCAACGGGAACAACCTTTCCAACAGAGCTCTTCATTTCAATTCACCTTAACCTGGAGCCCTGATGGTTGGACAATTCCATTTTGCATGGGGAGTGCTAAAGCTCATTCCGGCTTGTACCACTTCTGGGGGATGGGGGGGGGTTAACTGCTGCTGTGTGTTCAAATCAGCAAATATTTTATAACTTCTGCTGAGCACAAAAAAAAGCTGAACTCTAGCAATGAGTGAAAACTCGATCTTCTCCTCCAGGGAAAACATGAAGTGGACTAAAATGCTTTATAAATGATAACTGTGGCATATTTAAAGCAAACCTGCCTCTAGCATTTATTTAATCAGATATCAGCTGTTTGCATGCAAGTCGTCTTTCACATTGTGACCCCGAGACGTTCAACAACTACTCTAAATGGAGCTCCGGGCTGATTGCGCATTATCGACTAGCCGCTAAGGTGCTTCTAAGTGATGCTCGGAGGAGGAGGAGGGGTGGGGGAGATCAGAGAGCTGAGCCATCCAGCGCCCCCCAAGGGCAGGGCAGCGTAATCACAGCCTTCTGTGAATTACACACCGCGCTCTGTGCCTTAATGGGAGTCAGGCCGGCCCCTGGGGAGAGTGCAGGCCAATACAGTGACGCCAGCGATGCAGCATTTCTGCGTGTAGCGGTGGCACGAAGCGGTACGAAGCAGGGGGATAACCCTGCAACTCCACCAGCAGCTTTACACTCTACCCCTCTCTCTCTCCCTCCCTTCCTCTACCCCTCTCTCTCTCTCTCTCTCCCTCCCTCCCTCTCCCCCTCTCTCTCAATTGGAAAAGCTTTCAGCAGACACACGACCAGAGCTGCACAGTCAGCTGTCCCCCAAACCCCACCAGATCCCCGAACACATTTCTAAGACGGACGGCAGGGAGAGAGAGAGAGTGGAGAAACAAAGTCACTGCACATCCCGCATCCCCCCCGTGTCCTCTTTTGCCCACTTCTGAGTGTGCCGTGAGACACAACACTGAGTGCTTCGTGTTTGTGTAATGCGCAATGGAACTCTATTGGGCATTGCAGAATTCACTGAAGTCGTGCCAGCACTGAAATAAGACCTCATCCATCTCACTGCGATCGACCACAACAACAGCGAAATCACTGCGAAATCACAGCGCAGCCAGAGCCTCATTAGCACAGCTGCAGGGCCCTGGAGAAGCCGCCGTTAAGAGCAGAGGAGCTGTTACAAACACGGCTGCTCTCGAAAACATGCTGAGAAACAGCCCTGGAATTATCAACACCGTACACGACTCCTACCAATCACAGCTCACCGTCGCTCAACCTTGGGCCAATGCGGCCGGCCCCGAGGCAAGCTGCCCTTGGCGGGCATCACCGGGATGGTGTCAGCAGAGCGCTCAAACACGCGGGCCTTGCATGATTAGTGCACACATACACAGTCCAGCACCCTGCTGGTTGCTACAGAGGCATCACACTGTCCACTCTGCCCCCACAGGGGGTGGGGTTCAAAGGTTACAGGAAGTTGTCTGGATTGCATGTGAGATACCTCTGTTTGTATGTGTATGTATGCGTGTGTGACATACCTGGTTACTGTATTTGTGCGTATAGAGGTGACCTCACACACACAGAATAACCAAGTGTGTGTGTGTAAGCAGGTGATGTGTGTGCATATAGAAGTGACATCGAGGTACTTTGTGTATAAAGACATGATGTACCTGGTTACTGCGTGCAAGAGAGAGAGAGAGAGAGAGAGAGAGAGCGAGAGAGAGAGAGACATACCTGGTTAATGGAGTTTGCCATGCATGAAGAGAGCCCTGTTCCAACTGATGCCAACACAAAAAGGACAGGGTCAAAGGGCACTGGCGCCATGGCAAATCCAGCAGCCGTCGTCGTAACCACAAGTGCTGGGGGTCAACAGAAAAGAAGTTTAAATTAAATCAAAAGAAACAAGCAGCTGACATCTTTATTGGATTCTGATGGCATCCATGACTACATGCAGCATTTTGTTACGTACAACAAAAAGTTTGTTAATTAAATCACTTATTTGTTTAAAAGATTACGTGCAATTCCTTGCTAGCTACCAAAGTGATCATGGACAATAAAAATGTAATGAGGATTTGACAACAGTGACAAGTTCATCCATATTCGATTCAGACTGATGCAGATCAAGCAGGATTGTCTGCCACCATGGAGGGTAAAGGAATACATGCTTAAGGAACACGGGGTTAATGAAGGTGGGCTCTGCCACCATGGAGGGCCAGTCTGACTGCACTGTGGCCACACAGCTTCATATACATGTTAAAATTATCTGCCCCCCCCCCCCCCAACCCCCCATTGATATTTAAGCTTTTTTCAAATTTTCCCCAAATCCGTTTATAAGCATACTAGTTTTCTTTAGAACACATGAATTATTGTTATTTGCATACTTTAACAGAAATATTTCAAAAGAAACAAAAAATCACCACGGTCAATATTATGAGCCACCTTACGAACATTTTTATTGAGCTATGCACAAACCACTGCAACTTTGTAATGATGGAAGCTTGTTAAATGGAGTGGCAGCTGAGGACTCTCTCCCAAATAACACAGTAGAACAGCCCGAGTGAGCGTTTCAGCACTCACTTCAGGAAGCATCATGCCAAAAACAAAAGAAATCGGTTTAGATTTTAGAAAAAGAATCATTGATGTTTACAAAACAGGTGAAGGATATACAAAGTTATCACAGTGTTTGGAGTGAGAATAACTGGAGTGAGAAGTATCAAGAAGTTCAAAGAGAGCCACACAACCCAGAACAAGCCTGGCGGAGGCAGGAAGTTCGACATTTTAATTAAAAGTGCGAGATGTGTAAACAACTGCCGTGACACCAGTGAATAACTTAGTCAAGTCAGGAAATGTCAGGTCAAAAAAGACAATTATTAGAGCCCTGCATAGGAACGAACTACGATGATGCAGAGCAAGAAAAACTCCACTTCTGCAAGAAAGACACGGGGCTCACAAAGCAGTGTAGCCGAGCTGAAACTGTAGCACTAAGCACAGTAGCCGAGCTGAAACTGTAGCACTAAGCACAGTAGCCGAGCTGAAACTATAGCACTAAGCACAGTAGACGACCTGAAACTGTAGCACTAAGCACAGTAGCCAAGCTGAAACTGTAGCACTAAGCGTTGGCTTGTTGAAAATGACAAAGCGAAAAATATCAGATTTTTTCCACACAATCTATGTGTGACCTGAGGTGAGTGATTTGATGCTTATTAGTTTGTATAAGACCAAAGTGGAGGTTGCTGACTGGCCTGCACAAAGCCCTGACTTGAATCCCACTGTGGGGTGAACTGAAGAAGGTTCATGCCAGAAGACCATCAAATCTGGAGGAGACTGAGAGCTTTGCCAAAGAAGAATGGGCTGGGATTCCTCAGATGTCAGAGTTGTGGAAAACTACAGCAAACGACTGCACGTTGTTTTCCAGCAAAAAGAATACTAAAAATTATGGCTAAAAACTTTGATAATGGTAGTTTTTGTGAAATAATTACATTTCGGTTAGCAAAGTAAAATAATGTGATCGTTCAAAATAAAACTGGGATGTTCAGAAAGGCTGTGTTAAAAGCTCTCTATTTAATAGCACTTGGGAAATACATTTAAAACAATAAATTTTTCATGAGGGGCTAATCATTTCTCCTCAAGTGTACTGCCCGCTATGATGACTGATCTCCATCATAGCCAGTGTGAACATTATCTGTAATCTGTGATACAGCAGTGTGTGCAACAGTAGCTCTTCTGTGAAATGGGACCAAACTCTCCCCACAGGCACCAATGAACCCTGGTTGCCCATGACCCGGTCTGTCCTTCCTTGGTTTTGGTAGGTACCAGCCAGTACATACCAGGAGCACCACCCCACAAGACCTGCAGTATGTTCTGACCCAGTCGTCCCATCTCAGTCTGGCCCTCGTCAAAGTCGCTCACATCCTCACGCTTGTCCATATTTTATGATTCCAACACATCACCTTCAAGCACTGATAGTCACTGTTCACTGGCCTAATAACCCGCTGACAGTGGTTTTACTGTGGTGGCTGACCACAGTATGTATGAGCAGCCCAAGTATGATAGATTTCTTTTTTTTTTTTTTTTTAAAGAGCTACTTTTCTGCAGATGAAACGCATTTCAAATCACATTGATATCTGTCAAATCACCCAAACCAATTCAGAAAACTGCAGAAGTTTAAACTATGAGCTTTTAACATAATCTACTTTGCCAAAATGGATGACACCAGGCCAACTGTCGAAGGAGAGAGTTTGTTTTAATTACGCAATCCTCAGAATCCTTATTATGAGGATGTATCACAGAGCTGAGCCATGCCATGGATACTACTGCAGAGGTAGCAGGCGTGAAAGGTCACAGTGGTAACCACAGCAACATACTGCTCGCGGTGAGACGAGTGTCATGGTTACCACGTTGGTTGGCCTAAGGTCAAAACTGCAGCAAGAAATGGACAAAATCTTCAACAGTAATATATCACAAGAGAGTGAGCATATGAATCTTACGCATAATCATTCAAAATATAGGGAGGCAGAAGGGCAAAATAAGCTTCCATGATGCCCGAGATTGGGAAAAGCAATCACAAGGAATGCATTTTCACGATTTATGTACAGACTAAAAAAAACGACATGTCATTTAGGAATATGAGAGCGTTACCACATACACACCCAGACAAACACACATTACTTTACATGAATATACCATGTGGTCCTAAAGAACGCTTCAGTCTACTCTACCAAACTGCTCCCGTTCCCCGAGGAATGAGGACAGGCTATTTCAGCTACAGCTGCCAGTTCATCCTACTGTATCATATAGCCGACTCCGTGACACTACTGTACCTTGGACTCAAAATAATCCTGCCATGACTCCAGTCACTAAGTTTCTTCTGCAACACTGCTCATTTTTTCCTCTTTTGCTGATGTTCTCTGTGAAAAAGAACAACCATAGCACAGTGCAAGTCTGCATTAAACACGAACACACCTGTAAGCTTGACTTTGGAGAGCCGAGCGTAGAGTCCTGGTAATTCAGAGTAGGTGACTTTCAGCTCCTTCCACTGACGCGCCTCCAGGCGGGCTTGCCTATCTGCCTCGGGTTCGTCCTCCAGGGCCCCCGGCCCGCTGCTGCCCCCCACAGAACCAGGCACGGGGGTCACGGCCGAGACCTGCTGCACCTGCCTGACAGACGGGTCATCGTGGTCATCCAGCAGAGAGGCCTCAGGCTCCTGCTGGGGTCTGGCTCGCTGGCTCAGACCACCACTGTTCTTCATCACATACTGAAAGATACAAGGAACATGAGTGGGCTACCTAGGCCTAAAACTGCAGCATTTCATAATAGCCTTTAATAGCCTAGGTTATGACTAGAGTATATGTGGTTAGAAGACACTTTGGCAGCTTGGTCATTAAGAAGCCTTTGTAATAAAATACATTTTTAAAAAAAGATTAGTTATGTTTGGCACATTTGGCAAGTTTCATTAAGGCGAGTCCTCATGAGTTGCAGTGGAACAAATTATTAGGTTAAATTAAAATCATTTTGAAGTGATCTTAACTTGTTCGTGCTAACTGACGCTCTCTCCTTAGAGCTCCGCCACCACCTCCGTATGGCCACGGCCTATGAAAACATTACCTGCCGCTTAAGGAAACTCAGGTGCTGGAAGGTGATCCATTGGGAGGGGTCATTTCTGCACAGCTGGATCAGACTCCTCACACTCAGGTGATTACAGGGTGTATGTACTAACAGGTTCTGATTTACACTGGCAACAACCAGACCTACACACACATACACAAACTTTATGGACTTTATCTCCTCTTACATATCGTAACACAATTTCGCATCAACTATTATGTAGTAATACATTGCTAAGTGAATCCTGACATGTCAGTGACTCAAGATGACAGGACATTAAATTGTTACGTAACATTTCGCATGTTCACGTATAATACAAATTACAAGATCATCGTGGGCAGATAACGCATCTAGGATCATACTGCGCTGTTACTGGAACGTCAACATATTACACGTTTGGTAGAGCCCTTATTACATTTAGCTATTAGCATCTAGCTAGCTGGAATAGCATCTCGTGGATGACCATTCAAAGCAAGGCACATTTGCCCAAACGCTGATTTGACAACATCTGTGCGCGAAAGCCCTCCCACTACAACTTTGTTTACACTAGCACTGCGGAAATGCATTAACTAAATATCTGTTCTGTAATATTAGCAAACCAGCAGGATACGGCATTACGGCAGGATAGAAATGATCTCGCGAGCAAAGGAGAAACTATCATTTATAAGTAATATTCTGACAAAGTCTACCTAGTGCTAACAGAGCTAAGGTTGACGGGTCGTGTTTAGAGGACAGTAGCTGCCACAATGGTAGCGACCTCGCTAGTTACTTACATTAGGCTAAGCTAGCTAAGCTAGCTATGCTGGGGTATGGAGGCTAAGCTAATAGGCTACCATGCCACATAGAACAGCGATTTTCAAGATCCACGAATGCAAACCCCAGACATTATTTGCGCGGCTACACATTATTACATCTAAATAATTGAATCTAAAGGATTTGACTACCTGCTACTCTGCAGCACGATGTTTTAAACATGTCTGTCAGGTAACTAACTGACTACCGGTACGTCCTCTTCACGCGCTGCACGCCGCCATTATGACCTCGAAGGAAACTATTTCCGGTGACGTGTCCTTTCGCGTAGCGCGTGTAGATTTAATACTTTCTGTTGGCTGCACTTTTTTTCCACATCGAGCATTAAAAGTGTAGAGCAATTTCCTAACGCAGAATAAAACTACACTTCTTGATGGCTTAAGTGGACCATAAATCTAAAAGTGCTGATTGAGGCCTTAATTATCATAATTTTTCACTCCAAGTGCCAGGAATCATCTTCAGTCATTAGACTAGTGAAATAAAATAGATTAAGTCGTTAACAAAAGTTTCAATAAAGTAGTAATACTCATATTTTATTGAATGTTTAAGAATGGATATTTGAGCGATGGGTGGTGTTTACCAACATGACAAATGTTAATGCTAAGATGCTTGTTCTGCACTACACTATATGTCTATGTTCAGTCTCCAGATCTGACATTCAGGTGACAAATATTGGAAATGTATAACTATTTCATTTTCCTTGTCTTTATTTCATCCAATATCTGCTGCTATATTACAATGTCCTATCATGTTGTTATCTAAAATCTGGGCCACCAGACTACCCCTGTCGCATGGCAATAAATCTGGGTAGTGGACGGGATTCGTTTAACTCTAAATTGCCATCTAATTCAAAGCCTGGCCCTTTGCCTCTACGCCCTTGCATGTCCTCTGTGCAGTCCCTCCATGTGCAGTTATTTATGTGATCATGCTGGTGGCCCAGGCTGCCAAGGACCTGCTGTCTGATTACTGGCCCTCATCACTGCTGTGACTATGGTCCTTCGGTCAGCTCTGTCCATGCTGTTATCAGACACTGTGCAATGCAGGATCTCATAAACCAATATGAGCAGTTGGGACTTGGAGGTCTTAGTGGGTTCAGCATATCACAGCAAATATAAAAGTTAAAAAAGACTAGAATTTAGCATCATATGTTGCGATAGTTGTAAGTTGTACATTTTTATAATAACCAGTTTTAGACACACTGCTTTCTGCATTGTCTGCATATGATAATCCCTGCATTCTCTCATTTGCATCCAGCATATATATGGGACAGTTGGGGTTTTCTCTCACCAGTAAATATGGGGTTAGTCCTTCGGATTCTTGACTGGCTTCCTCTGGAAAGGCTCTTGAAATGCTCTGTGCTGGAACTCCAGACATCCCATTTCCCTGATTCATCTCATTCATTATGGTGGCTTCCTGCCCAGCCCTCCTCTGCTGGCAGATTCCTGCAGTAATCCACCCCTCCCCATCCAGATGCAGTCCTGATAAATGTCAACAATGCCCAGCAGTGGGCAATAACAGCCTCGGCGCACAGAATCCTGCCATTATCCTGCCAGATGCGAAAATCTGATTTTGTGATTGACCTGACTGACCTCTCTCCAGGGGAGGGCTCGAGCCACACGCCAGGGAGGCGTTGAGCCGCTGACAGGTATTGTGTGACTTATCAAATCTTGCTGCAGGGAACAGTAAGCTATTACTGTGCACCCTTGCAGTTCTGGTAGTTTGTGTAACATGTGCGTGTATGTTTGTATTGGGAGTTGTTGTTTATATATAGATGTATATGAATTCACCAAACACAACATGTTTGGAGACATTCACATTTATTATTTATTAATCAAGTTATTTATTAATCTCGATATATTAGTTTGGTACATGATATATGTGGAAGTCATATACAGTAAAGTGATGTAATGTGGGAGTCATAGATGGAATGAGAGAACGTAACTAAGAAGAAATCACTGTCGGAGGCAGAATACGTAAGAACACAAGCACACCCATTCTCAAAAGAGACTGGCTAAGCAAGACACAGTGGTATTAAAGGTAATTCCAAGGTCACAGTCTTTAAAGCAGGCCAGGGTAAAAACAACATACCTGCAAGACACAGAACCAAACTCAAGCATATTCATCTACAGGATAGCTATGCTTATCACAGCAGCCATTCAGCTCAGATTCTACGCTGCAGCATCATTTGTATACATGAAGTCTGAAGCTGGATCTCTTTGTCCTGAAACAGAATAAATGTTTCCTGGGGCTGCATTTCATTCTGAGCCCAGTGAATATTCTGAGTCAGTGCTCATCATCAGCGATATCCAGAAAATGTCCCCTGTCTGAAGAAAATGTCTGAAGGCCACTGGCTGCAATGTAAAAATTCACACAGATCCCAGAGTACACACAGATCCCACAGTACACACAGATCCCACAGTACACACAGATCCCAGTGTACACACAGATCCCAGAGTACACACAGATCCCAGAGTACACACAGATCCCACAGTACACACAGATCCCAGTGTACACACAGATCCCAGAGTACACACAGATCCCAGAGTACACACAGATCCCACAGTACACACAGATCCCAGAGTACACACAGATCCCAGAGTCCACACAGATCCCACAGTACACACAGATCCCAAAGTACACACAGATCCCACAGTGAGCTAAAAACTTTGATTGCGGCCTTCAGAGCTTTAGTAGAATCACTAAAGAATTAGATTCTAAAACATTATTAATATCCCTGCACCTCACAATGGCCTCTTAACAAACCGCTTAGCGACCAGGGACACAAATGCAGTGAGTCTCTGTGCTTCACTGAAGGGCACTCAGCTCTGTGAAGTGGGCAGCAGTAGATTGTATTGTCTTTAAGACAGAGTGGGAGACCTGAATGAGATGTTAGGCACATGCGCGCGCGCACACACACACACACACACACACACACACATCCGCATGCACATACACATACACACATGCCCAGAAGTGCTTGTTAGTAAGACTGATGTCCAAGTGCATACTTAAAGTCTCTGCAGTTGTCTAGGTCACTTAAAAAGTGCCTCCCAGCAGGTCTTGGCCCCAGTTGGGAATTCCATCGTTCACGTTAATGTAAACACCACGTTCTGCCACTCTGTAGTATAAAGGTGGAGAGGTGACACACTGAAACAATTGAGTTTAACTCTGGGCCCCAAGTCACGTAAGCTTAAACTTGAAGAGCCATTAATGGACGTCAGAAGAGGCTGAACCCTTTTCCGTGAGACCTCCCCCACGCGCCCCTCAAAGCGAAGCAATGTCAGATTTGACTACTGTCCAGCACGGAGGGGGCGGGTGTGGTTGCTGGGGGTTGTAGGCCTCCTCTTTAAGACGAGCATCTGTGATGAGCAAATACCGGGGGACCTGTCGGCAGCCCTGCAGATTTACACAGTGTGTCCTATGGGTTTCAACAGGAGCATTAATCCTTGAAGGGCTGGTCATCTGAACGGCTGTGGCCACAGCTCTTGGAGAGAGACAGAAAACCCAGACAGAGACAGACAGACAGTGCCTCTATTTGGCAAGCAGGAACAGATGCCCTTGTGTTTAAATGTTTATAATTGATTTTCAAGGGCAGCATTTTGCTGTCAGAGTTCAGCTAACAAGCTACAGGCTGGTGCACTGATACTCATCAAGTGTGGGGTGTCCTAAGCTCCTCCCCCCCACCCGGATGGCACCATTCCGGAATACCGGGATCAGTCAACTGGGTGGAATTAGCTAGAGGGATTGCCTAGAGGTTTTTCTAGAGCTAGTGAGATGAAAAATACATTGTGTGCCTTTTACTCCCAAGAATTTAAACTGGTAAAATGTTTAACCTCAAAAGGTGGTGGAGGTGCTTGACACTCCAGACAACTTGGAGAGACAGTCGGTGAAAATACTTCCACTTCACTGCCCTGCAGGTATTCCCTGCCTGTGAGGCTGCATATAGCATGTTTACTTCTAAGCCACTTCTTTCTTTGTGAGCCTAGGAGGCTAAGCCAGTAATTGGCTATGGATCATCAATCTCACTAAGCTAACCCTATCCCTGAAAGTCCCATCCAAGTTGTAGGAAGACAAATGGGAATGGGTCGCCTCCCAGTTGCCAGTAAGCAGACCCTGGGTGGAGAGCAGGCAGATATGTGGTTTGTGAGAAACCGCAATGCAAAGTCCTGTTGGAGTGTCCATCTGGTTCATGTCACACATATGGGCTTTGTGTCAAATGTATATGAGATCCAGTGCGTTCCTATGAGTTAGTGTGGCAGACAGACAGGCTCACTGTTCGCAGACGTTTGGGTGGAACACAGACATATTCCAATGCCCGTCACAGTCCTCAAACAATTCCTCCCTTCCTGTTATGTAAATTTCTTCAGCATGGTTTCTGCTCTCTGCACGAGATCGAAAGTCTCCTTAAAAAGCAGAGTTCTGAGGAAAAATGAACTGCTGTCTGTCCTCAGCCCAATCCATATTTACAGCATTTCCTAAGACATGTATGTGATTTACTGACTGAAAGTGCTGGTCAATGTCATCTTTAATTGTGCCTTGTGTACCTGGTTAATACCCTCAGGTCTTGAGCCGTAGTTGGAAAATAGAAGGAAAAGTATCTTATTTGTTTTAAACCCAAATAACATCCAGCAACTCCAATAGCTGTAAAATACACCCAACATCAAAGGTCCTGCACCCCATCTGCAGAGTGAGGTTGGTCAGAGCTGGGGTGCTGGATCTCAGGGTAGGCTGGGATTGGCTGAACTCAGGGTAGGCTGGGATTGGCTGAACTCTGGGTCTATGGTTTGCTTGCCACAGAATGAGCCAGGAGGCTCACAAATGTCCTAGCAAGAGTGAAGGAGTCGAGTGAAGGGGCAGGAGTGAATGAGTCAGGAGTGAATGAGTCAGGAGTGAAGGAGTCAGGAGTGAAGGAGTCAGTAGTGAAGGAGTCAGGAGTGAAGGAGTCGAGTGAAGGGGGCAGGAGTGAAGGGGGCAGGAGTGAAGGAGGCAGGAGTGAATGAGTCAGTAGTGAAGGAGTCGAGTGAAGGAGGCAGGAGTGAAGGGGGCAGGAGTGAAGGAGGCAGGAGTGAAGGGGGCAGGAGTGAAGGAGGCAGGAGTGAATGAGTCAGTAGTGAAGGAGTCGAGTGAAGGAGGCAGGAGTGAAGGAGGCAGGAGTGAAGGAGTCAGGAGTGAAGGAGTCGAGTGAGAGGGGGCAGGAGTGAAGGGGGCAGGAGTGAAGGGGGCAGGAGTGAAGGAGGCAGGAGTGAAGGAAGGAGTCAGTAGTGAAGGAGTCGAGTGAAGGGGGCAGGAGTGTAGGGGAGTGAAGGAGGCAGGAGGAATGAGGCAGGAGTGAAGGGGTAGTCGAGTGAAGGGGGCAGGAGTGAAGGGGGCAGGAGTGAAGGAGGCAGGAGTGAAGGAGGCAGGAGTGAAGGAGGCAGGAGTGAATGAGTCAGTAGAAGGAAGGAGGCAGGAGTGAAGGAGGCAGGAGTGAAGGAGTCAGGAGTGAAGGAGTCGAGCAGGAGTGGAGGGGGCAGGAGTGAAGGAGGGAGGAAAGGAGGCAGGAGTGAATGAGTCAGTAGTGAAGGAGTCGAGTGAAGGAGGCAGGAGTGAAGGGGGCAGGAGTGAAGGAGGCAGGAGTGAAGGAGTTGAGTGAAGGAGTCAGGAGGTTTCTGCAGGCTGCTCTCTGTCTCATGGGGTTACAGCAACGCCTTTATCTCCCTGCCCCATGGAGATACCAGACTCCTCAGGTTAGCACTTCTGCCTTTAGCCCACCTCTAATATTTAAAACCCTGACGGCATTTGCAAATTTGCCAGAAAAGAAAAAAAGCCTGGACACTCACGGCTGCTTGTTTACGGCCCAGTCCTGCTGTAAAAGGGAAACAGGCAGCACAGAAGGGCACCAGGCAGTGTACAATTCTTTTCAGTATCCGAATGTAATCAGCTGTGTCATTGAAGTTGTAAATCTGGAGTTCGGCAATGGCTGGAGTCTTGGGCGGCCATACGCTTCTGCCGTGTGGCGTACGTGTCTCGGGGCCATAAATCCCAGAGCATCTTTACGGAATCAGATTGCCAGTGTATATTCTGGGAGTGAGGGCGGGATGGACCCAGATGGACCCAGATGGACCCTCAGATACTGCAAGGCTTCTGCGGCTTGCAGACAGAGTCTGTTTTTCACAGTAGACCAGATCTGTGTTCCCACAGTAAAGCCTAGTCCTCACAGACAAATGGATAAATTGGAAAAGGCCATTTTTGTGTTTTGGCTACACTAGCTGATTCAGTCTGTTTTCGGGAAGTTCCCTGTCCACAATAAAATGGTGGAAAAGGTTACAGGTGATCATCCATTGAGAATACTCACCATGATATTACAATACCTACTTGTGGAGCAGAGTGCAGCAATGGTTAGTGTTGATATTACCTCATGGTGGGGTTTGCTAAAAGACATATTTGTTCTAATCCACACGACCACACCAGAGCTGTGTTTCTAATCCACACGACCACACCAGAGCTGTGTTTCCTAATCCACACGACCACACCAGAGCTGTGTTTCCTAATCCACAC
>JAGXOD010001379.1:6590000-6927500 GCA_020368025.1 Brachyhypopomus occidentalis | reverse complement strand
CCACCCGAATCCTCCACCCGCATCCTTAACTCCCTCTCCTCTGCTCCATCGCCTGGCTTTATAGACGCTCTCCTCTGTTTTTTACCTTAAATATTTCCTGATGGCTACATCCATCCCAGCCTCCCCATCAGTCTGTGTTATACTGCACCCTGGCCACATAGAGCCCATAAACTGCACTCGCAGTACAGGACTGAGCCAGACGATAAGCACAGTTCATGGAAGCATTGGCACCAGGACACAGCCGTTAAAGGCAGTGAGTTAATAGCATCTGTGGAGCAGGGAAACAGGTCAAATGAAACCGAAGTCTTCATTCGTACACTGGATTGGTAGACCCGGTCCTGACTGCTCTTGGACACTGCCTCCTCCATCTGCCTTGTGGGAACTTTCAAATGTAGTTACTGGAAAGATCCAAAGAGGTTTAAGGTGAACTAATGTCAAGACACTGTTCCATCCCGGTGGATCAATACTTCAAGGAAACCTCACAGCCGCTGTTGTGGCGATGAAAGCAAAATGCTGGTTAATACTGGCTAAATGCTGGTTAAACACACTCAGTCTCTTGGTGGGTGTGGTGGGGTGCAGTCGCTGGACACAGGTATCACGTTTAACATCCCTCATATATCAGTACGTTAGCTAAATAAAAAGGGAGTGGTACAATGGAAGCTGGCAGAGAGAGGCGGGGGAGGGGCAGAAGAATCATTGTGCTAAGAGGATCTCCCCTGATGCTCCATGGGTCCCATATAAGACCAGACGGTGAGACGGCATTACTGCAGCCCCTCAAACACTCTACTGAGCAAACCATAAGGTCAATGAAATTATTTATTACAGTTTGACCTTTTACCTCTAGGAAATAGGGCTAAAATACCCTGGAGTAAAGGTTGCACAGGAGATAAACAATATTAAGCGTGTTTGTCACCACTACGACCGAAGATCCGTCCACTCCCCAAGATTACAGAGACTCTCATATGCTGTTTAGGAGATTAATGAGAGTAGAAAGAGAGTGAAAAGAAGGTGTCTCCATCAGTAACGCTTTGTGCTGTTGTCCTTCAATGTCAAAAATGCCGCAGTGTTTGGGAGATGTTGGCACAGCTACTGCCAATGGCATCCCTGTGGACAACAGATAAATGGCTCGATCCTTAATCTTTTTCCCCAGTTATTTTTTCTTCCTACTAATTTAATGCTACTGTACAGATTCTATACCACCCACACTCACTCACACACACACACACACACACACGCACTCTCTATCTCTCTCTCTGCAATGAATCAATCACTCTTAATTGCTCAATTACTCTGGTACAAGACTTAAAGAATGAGGGCTGGAAACAGGCGAGCTTCATATGTTCCAGGTCAGTCTGCTCTGCACTCTGCTCTGCTTTAATAAACAGATAGAGCAGTGGAGATAAAGCTCCTGGAGGACACTGGGATATGAGCACTGTCTAATTAATCCAAACACTGTGAGCCTGTCCTCTTTACACACACACACACACACACACACACACACACACACACTGGATTGTTGAGATGGAAGCAAAGCATGCATATAAACAAGTGGTCGTATAAAAGACATTAGGAAACTAATGTCAATTATGGGCCACCGAAAATGAGCCTCAGACTGTTAGGGCATGATTAATGATCCGAAAGCGAAATGACATACCAACTGGTTGGATGAAAAATTACTGTCAACATCTCTTGTCCTTGAGAGAACTTCAGCTGCTTCAATGTTCCTGGCCTCTCCAGATGCACAGCCTAGATCAGTCTCTGCAGGTTGATTAAGGGGACTTACGATTATCAGCATTGAACAAAATAATTAGTATCTAATTACCGAATACATTTTCTGCACAGCACAAACATTTATGAAGACTAGACTTACGCTAATGAACCTCAATACATCTGCTTGATAACACTACCACATTACAGCAAAGTTAGGGTCACCATAGAAATAATCAACAATTTGGAAAAAGCACAACAGTGAATAGCTATGGTCATTTGTAGAAACAGGTATTGACAAAATTCTACTATAGTAAAACAAAAATCCCACTGCTGATGTCCACTCTGATTAACCCGGGGGAGGGGTGGGGAGTGGGCGGGGCATTGCTGCTTAATGTTAATGATTTATTGTATCTCTGTCCTTCAGCTGACTGTAACTGACACACGGATTTTGACAGGAAATTGCTTTTAGCTGCCAGTCGCAATGGCGCCTTTCTCAACACAGGCATTCATTTTTCATTCTGTCTTCTGTGCAAATGAAAAGAGAGACAAAAGAGCAGCAAAATAAAGAAAGGACACAGCTTAGAAAGACACGAGGAAGCCAGTGATCACGGTGAGGACGCCAATGAATACGACAACGAGGATGCTGAAGAAAGAATACAGCTTAGAAATACATAAGGACGCCAACGATCACGGTGAGGACGTTAACGAGGACACCAACGATCACGCCGAAGAAAGAATATAGCTTAGAAAGACAAATGGACTCCAACGATCACACTGAACTGGACTCAGTCATTATGGGAGAGCACGTAATGCTGTTTAAATGACGCGGATGCAACTCCTGTGACTAGGAAACCTGTTGAAGACTGTAGGAAACCGGATCTCTGTGTTCTGATTTCCACATTCTAGCAGCGAGTCTTCCAAGTGCTACACAAGAGCTGATTTTCTTATAAAAACTCTCCCCACAGCTGCACGGCTGGCTAGCTCACTTTCATAGTTCAGGAAATGCTCATTTGATGAGTTTGAGGGAAAACTAGACATTCCAGCTCTTCTTCTGTGCATGATCTTGAGCTCAGTTTACTTCGGCGCTGAAGCTTCGAGTCCAGAACCATGATGCCCTTCTCTGTCCTTACCTTTCATCCATGCATCTGATTCCCAAACTCACCATGCCAGCCATATGCGCCAAAGAAACACAGACGTTGGCACAGAACTCAACGGCTCCAAGAATTCAGAAAGACCTGAGGTAAGGAGTGGATGAGGTGGCACTCTGGATGGTCTGGAGATGGTTCTGGACCCTCCGTCTCGCTCTATCATAATGACAGATCTGCTTCTTTGCTCGTGCCCCCCTGTGGTTCCAGAGTCGAGAAGACAAGCCCAACTGCAGATTCCTCCTCACTTTACTGGCTGTTGTGAGTCTCTAAAGTAGCTCCAACATCCACAGCACGAACACAGTTTTTCATAAAGTTGATGGAAATTTGAGAGCACTTGTACGGATTCCTCTGCCGCTGAGCGTGCTGATTTTGGCAGCCCTCACTGATATGCATCTCCTCTGCCCATCTCTCACTCTCTCACTCTTTCCTTCTACATTCTTTCTACATTCTCCATGTGGAGCCCTTGTGTACTCCTAAACTTTGAACATAGTAGGTGTGTCCTTCAAATCACCCCTCTTCCCTTCTGTTCTTCGTCCCCAAGGCCAGCGTGTGTTCCCGTCTGGGCGTCTCCATGCCGTCCTACAGGGAGTCATAGCCATGGAATCTGAGTAGATGAAAAATGAGCTCACAGTGAGTGTCACTTCTGCGGCTGGAGGGACAGAGGAAGACGTGGTGAATTAGGCCTGATAGTCATACATCACCATCATTTCAGACAAAGTGTGAAATGTCGTATGAGGTGCCAAACGCACCTGTTCCATTCAGGGTAAAGTGGACAGTCTTCACACAGTAACGTAGAGGGATGGAGAATCGTTTTTATGTATATGAGAGGCGTATAGCGTTACTTTGGGATTTATTTTATGGGTGGATAAAGAGATGACTCCACCCTTTGCATGTAGACACCTCTGATTGGATGATTATCAAAGTCCCTTTAGCCTTTTGTGCAAGGCAAATGGCATCAATGTAATGTAAGACACAGGTAGATTGAATGAAGTGTCTTAAATCTTGCTCTTACTAAGAAAGACTATTATCAAGTCTAGACACAGTTGTCTTAAAGAGGAGTCTTTCGCTTGGATAAGGTAGGGAATAGCTATGACTAAGAAAGACTATTATCAAGTCTAGACACAGTTGTACTACTCTTTGTATGACTAAGAGGAGTCTAGGGTTCGGCTTGGATAAGGTAGGGAACAGCTATGACTAAGAGGAGTCTAGGGTTCGGCTTGGATAAGGTAGGGAACAGCTATGACTAAGAGGAGTCTAGGGTTCTAAGGTGACAGCTATGAAAGAGGAGTCTAGGGTTCGGCTTGGATAAGGTGGATATGACTAAGGTCTAGGGTTCGGATAAGGTAGGGAACAGCTATGACTAAGAGGAGTCTAGGGTTCGGCTTGGATAAGGTAGGGAACAGCTATGACTAAGAGGAGTCTAGGGTTCGGCTTGGATAAGGTAGGGAACAGCTATGACTAAGAGGAGTCTACCATGAACCGTCTGCAGAACGGACTGCAGAACATGGGAAGCCTCCTCACCAAAGGCCTCTTTGTAGTACTTGTTTGAAATGACACCTGATCAGGCCAATCAGTGATATAGTACAAGCCCCGCTGGGCCGCCCACTGTTAAAGGCTTTTAGTGCTTCACTACAGATATGAACATTTCTTATCTGGTATTTGGATGTTGGCTGAGGCTCTCTTCTGATTGCACAGGTTGGTTGTAATTGGTCATAATTAGTCATAATTGGTCATAATTTGTCACAACTTCGCTGAAGATATGAATGATAAGATTCCTAGTAGCTAACCAAAGATTATACTGGACTGTGGGAAGCATCTGACTACACAGCAGACCATACAGGCATTATACATACAGGCAATATAATGTCTGTTCTATACTTCTAAAAAAACTATTTGGCCATGACTAATGACCAGTGTAAGACTGACTGACCTGCATCACACACATTTGTACCTGAGCAGAATTTAATGAAATGAGATGAACATATAAGAGTTAGAGTTGTTTTCTTCTTTGGTAAACATAGAGCAAGGGAGGTTCAGAATAGGAACGCACGACCATCAGCTATATTCTTGCTGACTTATATTTCTTAAAATATAAATATTAATATTGCTTCAGTGTTCAGTTCTGACAGAAATTGATGAGTCCTGTCTAAATGATGTGTAGTGTAGGCCCATGATCCAGATGAGCACACATCTGTAGCCATGCACCAAATGAGCTTGTTAATTACTAATTAAGCAGACCACAAAGAGGACATGGTGTTCATTTCCATAGACAGACACTTTAGCTTTTTCCACCGTCATCAATATTGATACACGGTGTGTTTGATATATTGTAATATATACCAGTGATGTATGTGGAAGAGAAACTTTGAGAACTACATCAAGCTGATGTTTTTTTTTTCTCCAAGTCTGTCTTAAAGGTGCAGGCTTCCCCTTGCACTGGGTGGCATGGGCCCATGTTTACAGTGCTGACACTGCTTGTAGAGTGTGGGTACAGAGTGGGTATGGAGTGGGTAGTGGATAGAGTGTGGGTACAGAGTGGGTATGGAGTGGGTACGGAGTGGGTATGGAGTGGGTAGTGGGTAGTGGGTAGAGTGTGGGTACAGAGTGGGTATGGAGTGGGTAGAGTGTGGGTACAGAGTGGGTATGGAGTGGGTAGAGTGTGGGTACAGAGTGGGTATGGAGTGGGTAGTGGGTATGGAGTGGGTAGTGGGTAGAGTGTGGGTACAGAGTGGGTATGGTGGGTGGGTGTGGGTACAGAGTGGGTATGGAGTGGGTACAGAGTGGGTATGGAGTGGGTAGAGTGTGGGTACAGAGTGGGTATGGAGTGGGTAGTGGGTAGAGTGTGGGTACAGAGTGGGTATGGAGTGGGTAGTGGGTAGAGTGTGGGTACAGAGTGGGTATGGAGTGGGTAGTGGGTGTGGGTAGGTGGGTAGAGTGTGGGTACAGAGTGGGTAGAGGAGTGGGTACAGAGTGGGTATGGAGTGGGTAGAGTGTGGGTACAGAGTGGGTATGGAGTGGGTGGGTGGGTAGTGTGGGTACAGGTGGGTATGGAGTGGGTAGAGTGGGTATGGAGTGGGTACAGAGTGGGTATGGAGTGGGTAGAGTGTGGGTACAGAGTGGGTATGGAGTGGGTAGAGTGTGGGTATGGAGTGGGTATGGAGTGGGTGGGTAGGAGTGGGTACAGAGTGGGTATGGAGTGGGTAGAGTGTGGGCACAGAGTGGGTATGGAGTGGGTACAGAGTGGGTATGGAGTGGGTATGTGGGTAGAGTGTGGGTACAGAGTGGGTATGGGTACAGTGTGGGTACAGGTGGGTAGTGGGTGGGTACAGAGTGGGTACAGAGTGGGTAGAGTGGGTAGAGTGTGGGTACAGAGTGGGTAGTATGGGTATGGAGTGGGTACAGAGTGGGTATGGAGTGGGTAGTGGGTAGAGTGGGAGTGGGTATGGAGTGTGGGTACAGAGTGGGTATGGAGTGGGTAGAGTGTGGGCACTGAGTGGGTATGGAGTGGGTAGAGTGTGGGCACTGAGTGGGTATGGAGTGGGTATGGAGTGGGTAGAGTGTGGGTACAGAGTGGGTATGGAGTGGGTATGGAGTGGGTAGTGGGTAGAGTGTGGGTACAGAGTGGGTATGGAGTGGGTATGGAGTGGGTAGAGTGTGGGCACTGAGTGGGTATGGAGTGGGTAGAGTGTGGGTACAGAGTGGGTATGGAGTGGGTAGAGTGTGGGCACTGAGTGGGTATGGAGTGGGTAGAGTGTGGGTAGAGTGTGGGCACTGAGTGGGTATGGAGTGGGTAGAGTGTGGGTACAGAGTGGGTATGGAGTGGGTAGTGAGTGGGTAGAGTGTGGGTACAGAGTGGGTATGGAGTGGGTAGAGTGTGGGTATGGAGTGGGTAGTGGGTAGAGTGTGGGTACAGAGTGGGTATGGAGTGGGTAGTGGGTAGAGTGTGGGTACAGAGTGGGTATGGAGTGGGTAGAGTGTGGGTAGAGTGTGGGCACTGAGTGGGTATGGAGTGGGTAGAGTGTGGGTACAGAGTGGGTATGGAGTGGGTAGAGTGTGGGTACAGAGTGGGTATGGAGTGGGTAGAGTGTGGGTACAGAGTGGGTATGGAGTGGGTAGTTGCAGCATATATTAATTAAAGGAATCTCATTAATCGTCATTTGCTGTATGTGAGGAGGCAGAAGGGACAGACTCCAGACACCACTTCATGGTTTTGTTCTTTTGAGGGGCTCGGCGTGTTTCTAAGCATGTGCTGTGGTCTGAGGGGATCTCTCCCTGCTGCTGACAGAGCTGGTCACATTCCCATTCAGCCAGTGATTAGTAGGAGTGGGGGAAGGGCTCCATTACACCATATGTACCAGAGCAATGGGCCGTTGTCTTAAATAAAGAGTTAATGTTTCTCCTTCCTATTAACTCACTCTCACTCTCCAGCCTTACTTCCTTCTCCCTCCCTCTTTCTCCATCAGACGCACACGCACAGACACACACACACACGTATCCAGTGTGTGGCACTCTGACTTAGTTAATCCCACTAGGGGCCATTATTTTCATAACACCATTTAATTTTTAATTTTTTTTTTTAACTGTCAGTAAGGTATTGCAAACAGATGCTTAAGCATAATATTTAGAAGAGGCGGCATTTCCATCACAGCCAAGTGCATTTGTGTTTGCATTGTAACACTTTTTGTTTTGGAAAAACACGCTGTCAGTGGCCCCTCTGGCTTCCCACGCAGAGCTGCAGTTTCTGCTGAAAATGACCTGCCTCTCAGGATACAGTCTGGCATGTGTGGTCACAGCCCAGAAGAAAGAATTCGACCTTGGGCAGAGGGCAATTATACTGGGCAAAAAATAAGGTTTTAAGAGGTCACATTTTCAGCATCTTAACTTAATTTTCCTCCATTTCTGTCGCATAAAACATGTGGCAAAAGCTTGCTTGGATCATCTGTATGAATCAAAACAACCAAAGAAGAGCATTACAGGGTATTTGTGCATTAAACAACACCACTCTCACTCTCTCTCTTTCTCTTAGGGGATAAGTACCACTTAACCATCAGATTACAAAGCCATTAGAATGTAAACCAAATTTGCATTGTTGACACAATGATGAACACTGTTGCCATCCTATGCTGAGACTTCAGACTCTCTGGTTGTAAATGTTCTCAGAACAGATGTTCCCCATTATTGTGTCTGATAATGGCTTACCCTTCTCACTCACACCCCCTAGGCCCGTTATATGGACTTACGCTGGAGTCTGATGGCACCTAGTTCAAACCTAAGGCACGCGAAGCCTATTTCTGAGAGGCTGCTCAAAGAGGCCTTTAAACCACGGAGGGCCATCCATTCACACACGTGAGGGACCATGTGGAGCACAGAGGAAGGTTTGTAGCAGCTTTACCCACTGTCCATGTTCTCACTGTTCCAGCTGTGGTGCACTGACATGTGGAAAAGCCTTTACATCACAGGCTGGCTCCCCACATCAAAACAGCCTACTGGATCCTGCGTCAGACCAGTGGCAGAAACATAAAGAAAAATGAGGGAACGAAGGAAGAGCCATGAGGGAACGAGGGAATGAGCGAATGCCAGTATGGTGTGCACAACCGAGCCCTCTCCATCCTCCCCATCGCCACCCACAGGTGACTAATTGTCATGACGCCCATCAACAAGAACGCTGGCCAGCAGTGCAGGTATGGGGTTTGTGTCGGAGGATCGTGGCAGCTTTTCTTGGGCGGGTGGCACGGTAGCAGATACATGTGTGTCTTTTAAGATGACCTGCATGAAGGAACTCTGGGTTGGTGACCTGGTGGCCACGGGTTGTGCCGCCTTTAGGGGCCACTAGGGGCCACAGGTCACCCCCCTGCTGTGTTTTCGGTGAGCGATGCGGCTGCGCCACACCAGGCTTTACCAGGCCTGATGTATAGTGCTGGTGGCAGGCCTGGAAGATTGCAGTCTTAAAGTCCTGCTCTCTGACGACTCCTGATGGGCTTGTGGATGAGGTGAAACGTGAAGGGATAATGTGACAGTGCGGATGATGCCTTTAGATTACATGAATTCAACCGAGAGCCACTCCTTGTTCTATACCAAAATGAGGACAAAATTAACCACAGACGTTTCTGGAACGTGTGTGTGTGTCTGAGCATGCATCTATGGCATTTTAAAACCCTGAGAGCAATTTTGCGGGTCTACAGCGTGTAGTCATAATATTTTAGCTTTAAACTTTCTTTGTCAGCTCTTTAATTTCTTATTTTTTGTGTTATTGCCTTGGGGATCAAGACTAAGTGTCATGGAACAACACAGATCATATTTCAGAGTGTTACTGACTGGGCCTTCAAACCACTTCTCTAGACTTTGGTTAGTGTTTTTACATACATACTTACATACAAACACCGATTTCCATCTTCCAGGAGCATATGCCCACACACATGAACATACAACAACATACATCAACATACATCAACAAACATCAACAAACATGAACATACACGAACATACAGTGCATCAACATACGTGAGCATACATCAACATATGTGAACATACACCAAAGTACACCATATGTACCCATACGTAATCATTTGATCATGACACCTCAGCTTAACGCAGGGCTGCAGCCACACGTGCCTGAAAGCCTTCGACACTTCCAGGCCAGTAGGTCAGGCTGCCTCATTGGCTTTCACTCGGACTCCATATTACCACGTTTGCTGATCGAGACAGGAGTCGAGGAACACAAGATGCACCACGTCTCCACCCAGTTCTGAAGGACTCAATTGCTATCTCTGTAACAAGAGACACTGACAATCAGACTTTCTGGACTGGAGGAAAAGGCAGGGTGGTGAAAGGCTCAAGGCTAAGTACAACTCTGCAGGTCTGATTAAGGAATATAACCCCTCAAGTCATGAAAGCCAGACAGTGATTTATGGGAGAGGTAATTACCTCAAGGCGACACCCATGTCAATACAACAGCAGGTCCAGGTCAGATTCTAGCAGTGGCTAGCTGTGTTAATGGGCTGAGGCAGGATACAGAAGGCTTTCAGTGACCTTTGGTTTGGTGGGAACAGCAATATTTGTAGAGGACTACAGGAGAGGACATGGAAACTGCACAAGAGCAGTACGAAGCCTCAGAGTTGGGCATCTTTGGCCCAACGTTGTGGCATTTGTCAGACGTAGCGACATGTGTTGGCATGGTAATGTTTCATGCCTGCTTCTGTTAGATCTGTAGCAGCAGTACAGTGAAGCAGCAAGAGAAGAAGAAGAGCAGGATGCCACCGAGGAGAAAATGCATCTTGCGACATCACTGCCCTGAGCATGCTCAGCTCTTCTGTGACATCACTGCCCTGAGCATGCTCAGCTCTTCTGTGACATCACTGCCCTGAGCATGCTCAGCTCTTCTGTGACATCACTGCCCTGAGCATGCTCAGCTCTTCTGTGACATCACTGCTCTGAGCATGCTCAGCTTTTCTGTGACATCACTGCCCTGAGCATGCTCAGCTCTTCTGTGACATCACTGCTCTGAGCATGCTCAGCTCTTCTGTGACATCACTGCTCTGAGCATACTCAGCTTTTCTGTGACATCACTGCTCTGAGCATGCTCAGCTTTTCTGTGACATCACTGCCCTGAGCATGCTCAGCTCTTCTGTGACATCACTGCTCTGAGCATGCTCAGCTCTTCTGTGACATCAATGCTCTGAGCATGCTCAGCTTTTCTGTGACATCACTGCTCTGAGCATGCTCAGCTCTTCTGTGACATCACTGCTCTGAGCATGCTCAGCTCTTCTGTGACATCACTGCTCTGAGCATGCTCAGCTTTTCTGTGACATCACTGCCCTGAGCATGCTCAGCTCTTCTGTGACATCACTGCTCTGAGCATGCTCAGCTCTTCTGTGACATCACTGCTCTGAGCATGCTCAGCTTTTCTGAGACTGGTCTGAAAAACACTTTTTCAGATTTTTGGCACATTTGTTTGAAAATGTGTGTGTTTTGAAGTCTGTGTATTTGTGAATGTGTGTGTGTCAGAATGTTTGGTGAGAGGTAAAGATTAATGACCACCACCAAATAACAGAGTCACAGAGGAATGTGCTGTCTCATTGTCTTCTTTTAAATGTTTTAATTTGGTTCTCTCTGCGGTTTGAGAGACAAGCACACCCAAACAGCACTTAAGCAATTTAAATTCCATCCACCGTTACTGTGACTTTCATATAAACTCTGCAATTAAGTGCATGCCAGGGCCCAAGCTTCTCCTCACGTCCTTCCAGTTTCCTGTCGGTGCTGGAGTCACACCCCTTAGTTTAAGAGCAAACCTGATGAGAGAAATAACCAGTGAGCTCTGGGGTCAGAGGACCGGCTGTTCCAACAACCCTGTGTTGGCGAGGCAGTCTGGAGTTACTGATGTGCCATTAGCAGGTGATTTTCTCTAATGGCTGATGGGTGGCAGGAATCTGTTGTCACGCTAATGAAAAATGATAGTGGTGATGGACTGCAGGGGTGATTAATGATTGAAGAAGCACCTCGGCCATGCTCCCAAGTGAACGCACCATGGTGAACACGCCATTGTGAACACGCTATGGTGAACACACTAAGGTGAAGACACTATGGTGAACATGCTATGGTGAGCACACCATGGTGAACACGCAATGGTGAATATGCTATGGTGAAAATGCCATGGTGAATATCCTATGGTGAAGACACTATGGTGAACACGCTATGGTGAATATGCTATGGTGAATATGCTATGGTGAAGACACCATGGTGAACACGCTATGGTGAACATCCTATGGTGAAGACACTATGGTGAACACGCTATGGTGAAGACACCATGGTGAACACGCTATGGTGAATATGCTATGGTGAACACGCTATGGTGAAGACACCATGGTGAACACGCTATGGTGAAGACACCATGGTGAACACGCTATGGTGAATATGCTATGGTGAATATGCTATGGTGAAGACACCATGGTGAACACGCTATGGTGAACATCCTATGGTGAATATGCTATGGTGAAGACACCATGGTGAACACGCTATGGTGAACATCCTATGGTGAATATGCTATGGTGAAGACACCATGGTGAGTTTATAATACCCAGCTATACTGCAGATCCAGTGTCTCAGTGCTGGTTCCAAGCTCTGACCACAACACTTTTTACAGGCATTACATAAGACTACAACAACTTCTCAAAATCCTCAACAAGCACGTAACTGTAAAACTGTAAAAGATGCCGTCATTGTTTCCGGGGAGTAAATGAGGTGAGAAATGCACCAGGTTTTATAGGTTGTGCAGGACGTACCATTGAAGACCACATCCATGTCGTGCTATGCTTGTCTCTAATGCAGAAGAGAAGCCTTCCATGCCAAGACCTCTGCAGACACCCTCTTCACAGCCAGCGCTTCTCCCCGCCTTCATGCTTCTTAAGTGGAGCCTTCAGACGAGGCTGCTCAGCCTTCAGGGATAGTAAAGGCTATTGGGGGGGTTGGTGGGGGGGTGGAGGAGGTTGGTGGTGGGGGGTGGTGGTGGGGGGGGGGGGGGTTGAGGTGGCACTGATTTACAGCTGGACTTTAATTGGGTTGTAAAATCAAATCCAGAGTTGTTTCAGGAATGCCAAGATGTGATTCCTGCTACACAGTTTACTGGCGGAACCCGATAGTCAAGGACACAGTGTGAGAGGGTGCTGTGTGTGTGTGTGTGTGTGTGTGTGTGTGTGAGAGAGAGTGAGAGAGAGAGAGAGAGAGAGAGAAATAGCAATGCCAGATATGGGTTTTACTGTGAATTAAGGACTGATGTGACTTGTGTACTATAAGATACAAGATGCAATTGTTAGAGCAGAATGCATATGCGTATGTGTGTGTATGTACGTGTGTATATGTGTATGACTGATTTGCACAGAAAAAGCAAAATAGATTAGTGGTTTTACAGAATTTGCTCAATCATCTACTCTGTTTCATGACAGATGTAAACATGGCCACACGTTCATTACAGAGCCAGGGGTCGTGACAGATGTGTTTGCACAGGAATGAGAAAGCAGCATTTAAGAAAGAGGCAAGCAGACTGAAGAAACTTAGGAGCCATCTCCAACACATCTCCATCTCCATCTCCAAGAAACCATCATCACATCACAAGATGTTGAAGAGCCACCAGCACCATTCCCGTCCAGGGTCCATGAGCACAGAACTCCTGCAGAACTTCTGCAGAACGTCTGCAGCACCCGTATGCGCTGGGCACAATGGGGCTCTGCTGTAGACTGTGGTCAACACTGCGGTCTGAGCAACACTGTGGTCTGATCAACACTGTGGTCTGATCAACACTGTGGTCTGATCAACACTGCGGTCTGAGCAACACTGCGGTCTGATCAACACTGTGGTCTGATCGACACTGCGGTCTGATAGAAAACAAGTCGAGTTTCTTCACTCATGCTGGATTTGCGTATGCTACGCTACGCTGCCCACCGCTGAAATCAAGCACTCAACTCAACTTGATCAATTCAAACAATTACCCTTAGATAATAACCTATTCTAAAAACAATCTTATCTGAAAATTTGTATGAAATGGGGCTGCAGGCAGAAGGAGCTCCGAAGGCATTTGAGTCTGTAATGTGTGTAGTGAACTCCTGAACTCTCATTATCCTCCTCTATAAAATGCTGTTCGCTCTCCAATAATTTACATCTGTGCCCAAGATATTACTGCATTATCTCACTCATTATTGTGGACCGTTAGGCTACGCTTGATTATTGAAGGCATTTTATCTCATTGGATGCAGGGATCTGAGGGTGACTCTATCAATGGAGTCATATACATTTACTGTAAATGTTCAGTAACCTAAAATG
Organism: Brachyhypopomus occidentalis; assembly: GCA_020368025.1. Classification (NCBI taxonomy): domain Eukaryota; kingdom Metazoa; phylum Chordata; class Actinopteri; order Gymnotiformes; family Hypopomidae; genus Brachyhypopomus; species Brachyhypopomus occidentalis. The sequence goes on along the minus strand of JAGXOD010001379.1, from coordinate 6,913,830 downwards.
AACTCTGCTGTAATTAGGTACACTTTTTTTACACTCTCTCTTTCTCTCTGTTTACCCCTCCTCTCTTTGTATCTCTTTGTATTTTCTCTCTTTCCCTTTCTCTCTGTCTCTCTCTCTGTGTCCCGCTCCCTCTCTCAGAAAGAATATCATTCTGTATTTATCTACTTATTTAATGAGGAAGCTAGAAAGGGAGAGGAGGAAGAAGCAACGAAAACAAAGGCAGCGATTAACAGGACAGGAAGGGCTGTTTCTCAGGCAAGGGTTAGTCTCAAGTCTATAAAGACTTTCAGGGTGAATCACCACTGAAATTACGATTTCAGGACTTCAGGAGTTTAATCCATATCCATGATAGCCAAGAAAGCATCAGGGTGGACGAGGGAGACAGGGGGGATGAGAGAGACAGGAAGGATGAAAGAGACAGGGGGAATGAGAGAGACAGGGGAATGAGAGAGACAGAGGAATGAGAAAGACAGGGAGAATGAGAGAGAAAGGAGGGATGAAAGAGACAGGGGGAATGAGAGAGACAGGGAGAATGAGAGAGACAGGGGGAATGAGAGAGCACCACTATTTCCAATTAGCCATGCAAATCGTGAAGCTGCAGGACTGAGCTTTGAAAGTAAAAGTGTGTGTGTGTGTGTGTGTGGTAATCTCTTCGAATGTGGCTGGCTGAAGGTGGGTCGTCATTTTCAGCAGAGTTGAGGAGCGTTTGTTCCCTGACACGCCCTTCTCCTCAGCGCAGTCACTCAGTTCACACCATTTCCTTCTTTAAACTTTGCATATTTACACTTGAACCTAGAGTGACTCATCAATGCTTGTATCAGTTTATTATACCTCAGTTGTTAGATATACAGACATTCTTTTTTGTAATCAAGGTAAAATATAAACACTTCATTGCTGAATGCAGATGCAGGGCACTGTGGATCTGGCCCTTCCTCACTCTCCTCCTCCTCCTCACTCCCTCATCCTCCAGTAAGGCTCCAGCTCCTCTGTGTCAGCGCCCGTGCCCCCGCCCGCCCGCATAAGCCTCCCTTTGTGGTGGAGAATGCGTCGGTGTTCCAGCCGGCTGCAGCTGAGGGAGCAGCCCCTAGTGTTCATGCGAGGAGCCCTGGATGTAACAGGAGCTGTTTGCACCCTCAACCTGGCCAGATCAAAAGGCCACTTAAGCAGGTACTAATTTGGCATGTCAGGGCTGAACTCCCTTGGGCCTTGGGGCCTGGCCTGCGATACGCAAGACGTGCGCAGATCAAAGTCAGGGCGCTAATACCTGCCCGATGCTCCGGAGCACGTGAGCGATGAGCACGTGAGCACGTGAACGATGGGCGGGTCTGATGCAGCTCTCCTGGGAAGGGCAGATACCACAGCATTCTGTCAGCCGCCGTCTGGAGCCCCAGATCCAGGCCCAGTGAACAGACATACGACTTCACGCTGGCTGCAGGCATGTCAGGCTTCTTACTACAGGAATCACCAAAGGAGGGAGGTCAGCACTCTAGATCACAGTGAACGCAGCCTCGCTGGAACTGTGTGGATAAATGAAATGGGTGTCAGTCGATGCAAAAGGTTCATGTAATATGAATGAATGAACAAATGGATAAACTAATGAACAAACACCAGGCCCCATAGACTGATGAACTGACAGACTGATGAATGAAGTGTGTGTTACCGTGTTTAGGTTTGCTAGGACTACAGAGTGTCTCATAGACAGATCTGATGATGATTGGAGCTGGCTGGACCTGACCAGTCTCTGCAGGATGGGCTGCTCAGATGGATCTGGGATCTGTGATCTATATGTATATGCTGTATATCACTCCCCCTTAAAAGCACCTTGAAAATACTGGCACTAATAACATGCAGTTATAACCACACTGGGGATAATTTCCAATGCATCTATACATTGGTAAAGTGATAAAGCACACTGGTAAAATGTGCCATCATAATGACAGAAACAACCTAAAAAATGTCCAGTACTCCAGCTATGAAAAGCTATGAACTACAGCCATACCTCTCCGTACAATATACCACAAAACACACAAAACTAGGCCAAATGGCTTCTGATTGGAAAAACACACATTCCATCCATCACCGTCCCAGGAACATCGGTGATAAATTAGATCCTATTGGTTCATGTAGCTTATTAAGATGTGCGTGCAAACAGCAGAAGGCACCAGGGTCAGTACCAGCACATCTGATAACAGGCCCCTCCCCTCCCAGCTCCCGTCTCCAAACACAGCTTATTACTGTGGGAAACCCTGGAAACACATGTGCTTCTATAGCGAGTTTGGACCATAATGCATCTTAAACTGGGGACCAGTGCATTCCCAGTATCAGCTGTGGTCAAGCAATTGTTGCTTCATCGTGGTTTATTTGCCTTTCCGTGCTGCGGTCCATGCTCTGTAAAACTCGCGCTTCAGGACCGATTAGGATGAACGGGGCTGATTGAAATCTTCAGGGTAGATACCAAACGAGGGAAATGAGTTGAGTGCAAATGAAACCAAATACCAGAACTGCTTTGACATTTGGAGAAAAACTACAGACAACTGAAAATCATTCTCAGCATTCTGAACACATTCCAGTTGGATCATGAATCCAGGCTATGGTCCGTGAGGCATGGATATTCATGAAATTTACTAACTTCAAAATGATGATTATAATTCACAAGCAAGAACACAGACCCATTGATATTTTAGTCCACAATGCACTCATTGTGCCTGCATAACTATCACAGTATGGCGATGACTTTAATCACTAGTGGCGACAATTCAATCTTATGTTAATTGTCATAAGTTTCCCTGTAGTGTTTATCCAGGGTTGGGGACCGTCTGCATAGGAGCGCCACCCAAATAAAGCATGAATGAGCCGTTTCCCTCTTACGGCTACAGCCCCATAAAACACTAATGCTCAACACACCCAGGCCCTAAACCTGGGCCAGCCACTTCAGCTTGTGCTTCCTCATCATCCTCATCACCACCTGCTTTATGGGCCCGGCAGGAGAGCAGTGTGTAGCCCATCCGGCCACCTCGCCCAGCTAGGGCGCCAGGATAACACCCTCTCTGTTGCCTGAGCGTCTGGCTGGGCCAAATACTTCCAGACGAGGCCCTACAAAAGCAACAGATCAGGGCCCAGGTAGATAGAGTTAGAGAGAAGGGAGCTTCATGAGTGCTTTGGTGGAAAGGATTAGCAGACTGGGGGGAACACTAGGTGGAAGGTTAAACATCTGCATGTATAAGACGATACCAGCATTGAATATTACTATATGCTCAGCATGTCTCTCTGTGTAGCACAGGGTGTCGTTAACCTGCGAGGCTGTCGACGCAATGGTCTGGAATGCTCTCTCATTACTGCAGTATTTAAGGTGCCGTGTTAATTACCTGAGTTTTCTGTGTCCTCATGTACAAGCAGGCACTCTCTCACACACACACACACACACACACACACACTCACATGCATACTCATTCCTTATGTCTCTCATTACCATCTCATAAGATCATGTATGGGTCCGGGTGAGTCTAAAGTAAACTCAGCTGGCGAAGGAAGATACTCCGCTGCACAGCTCAAAAGGACCACAAAGAACCCGACCAGAACGCACAGACCCTGATCAAACCTCACAGAGCCTGATTAGCCTAAACAGAGCTCAATCAGAGCACTGAGAATCTGATCAGAGTCCGATCAGAACACGTGGAGACCGCCCAGAGCCCGATCACACCAAATAGAGCTTGATCAGACGTCACAGGGTGTGATCAGACCACACAGAACCCGATCAAAGCCCGATCAGACCACCAAAATCCCCACCAGACCTCAAAGAGCCCAATTAGATCTCATATAGACCAATCAGACCATACAGAACCTGATCAGAGCACAGAATCTGATCAGACCCCGATCAGACTACACAGAGCACACAAACGACAGACGGCGGTTAAACCCACCATTGCAGCTCCTGCGGCTGGAGCCAAACGTGTCGCCGGCCCATAAATCTATTTAACGCCGATCATAAGTTCTTTACTGCCGCTCTGTCTGAAATTTCCAGCATAGTGGTGTTTGGTGTTAAAAGAGAGTAACCGGGACAAGTCCATGAAAACGATGCTGTGTTGCGTTCCTGACCAAGGCGGTGGAGCTGGAGGTAACTCCAGACAGCTATAATGCCTCTTAAACCTGGCTGATAGCCCAGTCATTATGGGATCAGGGAGGGCCCTCACTCATCAGGGAAGGCCGTCACTACCAGCCTGTGTGGGCAAGGCGGGGCCGGCACTGCCGCGTGTGCATGGGAGGCTCGTCGGGACGGAGCCCCTGCTTGGAGCCCCTCCGGAGCAGCCAAACTGCCTCCGCTGGGGGGGGGGACCCTGTCATGACCACAATTAAACTGACTGACATGGTGGTTCAACCAAGTCTGAGTGGCAATCCCTTAAAATCCACTGGGCACCACTGTTTCACTGACCTGTCAAAACATGAGGAGAAAAGGCTGCGTTGTTTGGTGACTCCACAGCCAAAACACAGGAAGGATGTTGAAAAGGAAATACAACAGGTCCCTAAGAAGTCCCTCTTGTTTTGGAAGGCAATTGCTATGTGTCAGTCACGGTAATTATTACCCTGTTTACTTTAACATTCATCTTAAGCAAGGCTGAAAGATCTACTTAATTTTTTTTTTCTAGTTTTCGTGACATTCTGAGTGATTGTTGTACTCTCGCGTACTGCCCAGTTCTCCCTTCAAGCAGTCACATCCTCCCAAAACAGTTTTGCTTATGCTAAACATTTAATTCCAGACAGTAACATGGAAGTGAAGAGGGAGGTCTGGTGTTGAACGGTTAATTCTGTAAGCAAAACCAAAAGTCCTATGGGCCGCCTCAGTCTGCACTCCAGCTCTTGTGCGGCATTAATCAGCCCCAACAAACAGGCCATCTCCTGTTCCCCGAGGGCCCGCAGCCAAATTTCCTATGTGAGCGTCGCCCAAAAACCGTGTGCCCGAAGAGCCACCAGGTGTTTGCCACCTATGACATCATTGACATCGTTGCCTGCCAACACAGCACAGACTGTCAGGGGTGATGTGGAGAGAACACAGCTCACAGGGAGAAAGGAGATGTTGATGGATGCCACGCGGGGAAGCCGGACGTGAGCTCATACACTGCACTACAGTATAGCACGTATTCTCACGTGCAGGTGGAAAAGGAGAACCCGACAACAATAACAGCAACAACAACAACCCTCACAGCTGCCATTCCCAGTCTAGACCTGGAAAAGCATGTGAGAATGTCCAGGGTGAAGGCAGGCGTCTGCGATAGACACAGGGTGTGGTTGGGGGGGGGGGGGGTGGAACAGGGTGAAGTTTAGAGGGGGGGGGGGGGGGAACAGGGTGCGGTTGCACCTTCTGAGAAACAATGACGGTTCCCTGAATCCCACCCCATGATTTTCATATATTTCGAACTTTGTGAGTCCAGCCTGTGCCCTGCTCCAACAACTGGCTGTTTGTGTGTGAGCGAAGCTGTGAGCTCAGAGCTTATTAAAACGTCACAGAGCCCCTGAACTGCATATTTATGCCCTGCTAGCTGCACAGCGGCAAGCCCAGACAGGGCCATTGTGAGGAGGCAGAGTCCGCTTGGACAGACTGTGGCTGCCAGAGATAAGCCTCACGGCTCGGCGCAGGCCCTGGCCCAGGAGCCTGCGTGATTGATGCCACTCCGTTATTACCCCCGTGTGGGCAATACACTCACAGAGGGGGGATGGGCATATGAGCCTGACTCTAAATTAGTTGTGTCAAAGTAGGCCAGCTGCTTCATCACCCATATCACTTCATCAGAAAGAGACGACATTGTGTGTGACATGGGTGTGTGTGACATGCGTGTGTGTGTGAGGTGTGCGTGTGGTGTGTGTGTGGTGTGCGTGTGGCATGTCAGTGGGATGGTTGAGGAGCAGGATGAAGATGGGGGCCTTTGGCTGAACTGTTCCCACCCTCAACTAATCTGTCCCTCAAGCGTTTAGAGATTCTACGCTGAGGAGAAGAGATGATCCAGCGTCTGGCCCAACTCTCTGGAACAAGCTGCCTTCCCATATTAGGATTACTCAATCTTTAGACAAGAGTGTAAAGACTCTTTACTGTAGTCCTAAACTCCTTACTGTAGTCCTTAACTCCTTACTGTAGTCCTTAACTCTTTACTGTAGTCCTAAACTCTTTACTGTAGTCCTTAACTCCTTACTGTAGTCCTTAACTCTTTACTGTAGATATGGTGTAATGACTGGAACTGTTTAACTGTGTGTCATGTTTTATGATTGAACTTTTACTGCTATGTCCGCATCTTTTTACCTTTGATAATTGAATATTAATCCTGTACAGCACTTAGGTCACTGTGTTTGGGTGGAGAGGTACAGCCACAGGTGAGAGAGGAGCTCTCCTCTCTCATCATGGAGGTGTTAGGTGGATGAGGGACAGTAGAACCACACCTGTCTCAGAGCCTCCACCCAACCATGCAACTCTGAGTAGGAAAGTGGGGAAATGTACAGAAGCAGGACTATAAATATTCTCTCTCTCTCTCTCTCTCTCTATATATATATATATATATATATAGAGAGAGAGAGAGAGAGAGAGAGAGAGAAGAGAGACTGAAAGAGAGAGAGAGAGAAAGAGAGAGTGAAAGAGAGATTTGACAGATGTCCTCAATCTGTCCAGAGGAAACTCTGTGTACGTCAATACTACAACGTAGTACAATACTAGTGTACTACAGTACACTGCAGGTACCAGGAATCTCCCTCAGATTTGGATATTATATATAGCTGATTGAGTCAGTTCATCGCACTGCACACAAGGGACACAATTTCTTGCTTTATTAAACTGCCTTACTGTTAACAATGCTACATTAAAACATACGCCCACCTCAACTATCAAACAAATCTAGAAAATATTTTTTTTTTTCCAGAAACAATCTAATTGTTTAACATGGCTGCACTTTGGGGACTTCCATAGGGTGATTATGCCAACTTCATTACCAACTTACAATTAATTGTTGCTGTGGCTCATAGGAAAAGGTGGAGGACTGCTAAGTGGCTAAGAGAGACGCTAAACCCACGCTCGATTACATGAGCAGAATTTCCTTTTGTGGACTGGTGTTTTGGTAATAATAATAATAATAATAAGTTAAATTTATATAGCGCCTTTCTCATACCCAAGGACGCTTTACATCAAGAGAAAGGGGGAGGAGGGGAGGAGAATCAAATAAATTAAATAAAAGAAAAAAAAAGGAAATTAAATAAATCAGTGATCAGCAGAGAGAAAGTACTGAGAAAAGAGATAAGTTTTAAGTTGAGCTTTGAAGGAGGAGAGTGAATGACAGTCACGAAGAGATTGTGGTAGTGAGTTCCACAGTTTGGGGGCCATGATGCTGAAAGCTCTCCCCCCAACAGTGACCAGTCTGAATTTTGGAACAGACAGGCAACCTGCGTCCAGAGGACCTAAGAGTTCGGACAGGGCAGTACGGGTGCAGGAGCTCAGCTAAGTATGCAGGAGCTAAACCGTGAAGGGATTTGTATGTGAGCAAGAGGAGTTTCCACTTGATCCGAAGCTGGACAGGTAGCCAGTGTAACTGTAGTAGAACTGGGGTGATATGAGCTGATTTTTTAGAATAAGTGAGTATTCTAGCTGCTGAGTTTTGTACGTATTGTAGGGGACGGAGAGCTTTGTTTGGAATGCCAATAAGTAGAGAGTTACAGTAATCTAATCGGGATGATACTAACGCATGGACCAGAGTTTCAGTATCTTTTATGGAGAGCAAGGGTCTAAGACGACAGATATTACGGAGATGGAAAAATGCTGATTTTACCAGAGCCTTAATATGTGATTCGAAAGAAAGGACAGAGTCAAAGAGTACACCCAAGTTACAGACTGTTGGTAGAGGTTTTACAGTCACACCATCAAAGTTAAGAGAGAAGTCAGTGAGATGTGAAACCACAGACTTGGGGCCAACAAATAAAATCTCAGTTTTATCAGTGTTCAGTTTTAGAAAATTTCTCGTCATCCATCGTCTGAGGTCTTGGATACAAGACATTAAAGCAGGGGGTGGCAGGTTAGTGGACCTTTCAGTGCTGAGATAGATCTGAGTATCGTCCAGCGTAACAGTGAAAATGAAGTCCATGATGGCGGATAATCTGACCAAGAGGTAACATATAGATGATGAAGAGTAGAGGACCAAGGACTGATCCCTGGGGAACACCTTGTGTAACTGTACTGATTGTAGACCTATGCTTACCAAGGGCAACAAATTGAAATCTATTAGAAATATAGGAGGTGAGCCAGGCGAGGGCAGTGCCAGTGATGCCAATAGCTGAGTAAATATAGTAAAGGGATAGGAGGCGGGGCTCTCACTATGTAGATAGTGTCAAACTCTGTAAGCGCCACAGATGTCAGGTACCCCCCTCTGTAAGCGCCACAGATGTCAGGTACAAACACTTCCTCTGACACCTCACCACACTGTCGTACCAGACAAACTCACGACAGCAGTTGACATACTGTACCACAGTCAAGTGCGTGATTAACAGTTGCAGGTACTGACACTTGCTATGTGTGTGATCTGAGGATGTGTGGCAGCAGATCGTTGAATGGCAGGTGGTTCACGCAGGAAACGCAGGTATTTCATAAGTCACAAGAAAAGTATGCGGAATGGTGTCAAGGCGGAGTGGTGGCATACAAATCATTACAAAAACATCACAGGCCTACGGCAGAAGAGGACTCCACTGCTGCGCTCCCTTCACTGGCTTCCTGTGGCTGCTCGCATTCAGTTTAAAATTCTGATGCTTGCCTACAAAGCCAAAAATGGACCAGCTCCTCCATACCTTATGGCAATGGTCAAAAGTCGATCCGCACCTCGAGCCCTTCGCGCTTCAAGTACGGCTCGGCTTGACCCGCCATCCCTCAAGATTCAAGGAAGACACGCGACAAGATGCTTCTCTGTCCTGGCACCCAGATGGTGGAACGAACTTCCACTGGCTGTCCGAACAGCGAACTCTCTCGCGGTTTTCAAACGCAGACTGAAGACCCATCTCTTTGTAAAGCACTTATAAGCACTAATCAACTGAAGCATTGGTATAAAGCGTAATTGCACTTTATCTTTAGGAACACTATAGTATTGCACTATACTGCATGTAGTCTTGTAGGTATTTCAGTCTTGCTAGGTATTGCACTGTGTCTAATCTTATTTTGTTGTCTTCTTTCTAGGCATCAGCACTAGCAACGGTTTATGGCAGTGCTTGACCTCAAGTAGTTTGGACTTAAACCTGTTTATACTAGATAGAGATGCATATTCTGACTGAACACATAGTACTTTTGTAAGTCGCTCTGGATAAGAGCGTCTGCTAAATGCCGTAAATGTAAATGTAAATGTAAGAGGAGTGTGTGAAGGCGTGCGCGTTCTTGTGTACCTGGTCTGCAGCGTGTCTTCACCACCCAGCGTCTTCACGTTTGTATTGGCACGCGACACGCTCGCTCCCCAGACACTAAAGCGGCATAATTTGTCACCGCCATATGATTACCCAGCGAGGCTAACTAGGTATCTTTCACGCATCGGCTGATATTAACAAGTCATGGGCGGCAGAAATTTAATTATACTGTTGGGGTCTCGCAAAAACCGCTAGCTGTGTAAATGAGCGCGCCGCTCACGTCCCGGCTAATGGCATTAGACTAGACGCTGACGTTAACTAATAGTCTTCATTATATATTTTCCGTGTGGCCAGGCCAGAGCTTCTCGTGAGATAGGCACTAGCAGGGAGATGAAACTTATACTTAAGGATGAAAAATGCTGCAGCATCTGCTCACAAATGAATTATAATAACTCTTCATCGCCATGCTGATATTAAAGACAAACTCTTTCAGCGTTTCTTTACACTTTACTGTCCGCTATTGAAAAATCGGCGGTGATGCTATTAGATTTCTTATTGCATAATAATTCAAATCTTTTCCAGTGAAAAAAATCATACAAGGGGGAATCATACTAGCCAAGCCTGCCCATGCAGCCATAAACTCTGGCCTGGAGAGAGAGAGAGAGAGAGAGTGTATGTGTGTGTGTGTGTGTGTGTGTGTGTGTGTGTGTGTGTGTGGTATTCATGATTCCAAACCAGTTCTTCTGACACAGTGGCAAAACCCTGTGCAGGACAGTGATGGAGGACCAAGGCCAGGGAATCCAGGTGATACTCACCTGGGGAACAGTGGGTAATCGCGGTAAATTAACCTCACTGCACTTGTCATGTAAACTATCTACATTTAACTATGTGCATACACACACACACACACACACGTTTCCTGTCAGTTGCCAGTCCCCATGTCCTGCCAGCTCGTCTTTGCAGACTATCACTGTGTTTCCAGTGTGATGTCCCAGCCCAATTTTACCTTCTCCTCCATCTACATGTTATTATCTAAGCCCATGAAGCCTCATAGAAGGAAGGCTTACAGAGACGACAGGAATATAATGAGCCTTACACCATTAAGTCGTTAGGACTGACAGAAGTAGACTCTAGTCGCTCTGCTATCTCGAAGAACGTCCCCTGGTCCTGCCTGACTGGACAGACTGCACGATGTGTTGATCTTGGCCATGGTCTTGAATCTCAGGAGTCAGAACATTTTGAGAGCGGGAGGCTGTTTTTCAGCTGGGGTCATGGTACTTCTGAGCTTAAAGAACACCTGGTTAAATCCACACAGACATTTGGCAGAAGAGAGTGAGAATGAGAGAACGTGAGTCAGAGAGAGAGAGACAAACAGATAGAGGAAGAGAGAGACAGACAGACAGCAGGAGAGAGTGAGGAAGACAGAGAGAGGCACATAGAGGAAGAGGGAGAGAAAAGAAGAGAGAGAGAGAGACTGATGTCAGTCAGTAGGATCATGATTACTGTGGTAGCAGCTTCTTGGTTTTCATGGCTTCTTCTCTGACAGTTTGAGTGAGGACGAGACATCTGGCGTGGCTCAGATTCCAAGGCTTTGCTAAAGAACGCATGCTGTTAGTGTGGGAGCTGGGGGGAAGCGTCCCGTTCTGCAGGGTTCAAACAAAAAGAGCTACAGGAAGCTTCAGTGTGCTGTGGTCTGTGTCCGTCCTCTTACCACTTAAAAAAAACCCAGCGTTCCTTAAAGTGAAGCCATATGAATTTACTGTGAAACTATTTCAAACTGTCACAACTTCATTTCCTCTCATCACTGCTCAATAATTACTAAACTTACAGTTTAAAAGAGCAACAACAAAAAAGATTCTTATTTCTACTCCTTCTCCCACAGACAGCCCATTAGGCTTCTAATCCTTCTCCCACAGACAGCCCATTAGGCTTATTTCCCTTCTCCCAGATACAACCTTTTAGAACTGCTGCCCAGGACAGAACAGTTAGATGAAGAAAGGCAAGCTAAGACAAAGCGCAGAGTCCTCCTGCAGGAAATGACTGCACACCCCTTACTTTGTTTTGTTTTTTTTAAATAAAGAGTCTCTTTATGCACCGCTTATTATGGGCTGGTGTCGTCACGGCGCTGCTTGCTCGCACATCCACTCTGATGCCATGGCAGCCATCACTGGAGGTCCACTGCAGACTAACAGACAGGCAGAAGGGTTGAAGGTGGCCCACGTTTGTTTATGTTGGAGGGCAATCCATCTAATGACAGCGTCATCAGCTGAGCAGAGGGCCTCCTCGAAAAAGGGGAGGGTCACCAAGGAGTTTCACACAGAGGGGTTGGGAAAGTCATACCATAAGGCAAGCCCATTAGTATGATCAATGGAGAGAGAGTGGGAGAGGGGAGGGACAGAGACCAGGGCAGCGGAAGAGAGGAAAAGAGCAATAGTGTGAGGGAGGGAGAGAGATGGAGGGAGAGAGAGGGGGAAAGAGATGGAGGAAGAGATGGAAGGAGAGATGGAGGGAGATGGAGAGAGAGAGGAATATGGAGTGAGGGAGAGAGATGAAGGGAAAGAGGGAGAGAGATGAACGTAGTGAGGGAGAGAGATGGAGAGAGCGAGAGAGATGGTGGGAGAGAGAAGAAGGGAGAGAGGGATGAGAGGAAGGTGAAGGGAGAGAGGGAGAGAGCATGCAGAGGGTAACACACGATTCATTTTTTTCGTATCAGTTTAAAAACAAACTTTTGTAGAATATGCTAGTGTCATTCCTGGGTGTTCTCAGATCAGTTTGTTAAATCAAATGACAAAGTGAGGGGATCTCTCAGTCCATGGTCTCTTTGAGCATACATTCTGTTCTGAAAATTCATTTGGCATAATTGTTGCCATTGTCTTGATACAAGCCTGAGTTACAAGCAGGAAAGACCTCAAACCCTCTGAGGCCCCGCTCCATCCAAGGCCACACCCCTCCAACAACCCACAGACTCCTCCTGCTCAAGACTCCTCCCTGATCCCTTTGATTCCAGCTACAACTGGTTTGGCTGCATCATGCTGCCTCTTAGTGGATGGAATGTGGCACGTAATCAGCATCTCTCTCTCTCTCACACGCACGCACGTACGCACACACATACACACACTTAACTAAGAGAATCATCCGGTATGCTATAATTTCCTTAGTCTACAATTTTCTGGAGCCATATATCAGAGTGGTGGGTATGGTAAATGTAGTTATTTTTTAAACCATAAATTGTGTGTAAACAAGCCATGGGCAGTTCAGCACAACTAATCTTAATCCAAACATTAATCTAATCACTTAGCAGCAGCTCAGATCTGTCCTAATTCGATTAAGAGCATGAGTTATTTGCATCTCTATGGACACAAATGCAAACTCTCGTTCTTGAGCATGGACGAGGACCCTTAAACCAGCCCTGCAGTGATGGTAGTTGTGGTACTGCTACATTTGTACTACCACTACAGTAACTAACCCTGGACTCCATAAACAACTGACAACTTCTCCCTATACTGAAGGCTGCACTGCCTGGGTTAGTGGTCTTGTGACTCAGTATAAAGTGGTAAACAGTGTCCTACAATGATTAAAGGGATACTAGACAGTGTGACAAAGAGAAGAAAACATGCTTACCAACTGGTGCTGGCTTGTTTTAGCCGGCAAGAACTTTTCGCTGAATCACTTCCACCAAATCCATTTACCAATGAACTATGTTGTTACACACAAAGCAATGCCATAATACATAACTGACCCCAACCAGGGACATCCAATTACATAAGCTAATTTACATAAGATAATTTACATGAGCTAATACCTCACAAGTGTCAGTGGTGCTTATTCCTGAAGTTCATCAGGAAGTGGAACGCTCAGTGCTGACTTGAGCTCTCTCCGCCCTACCTCACACGCCCTTTGCCTCCTGCTGCTGGGATGCCCCTGAGATGTGTTTTTCTGGCCCCGTGTCCCTGGTAGTAAACATGTCTCCTCCATGCTGAGACGTCCCTGAGCCATGCATAAACCTGTCCATGGACCACGCACAGTGCCGTGGACACTAAACGGACTAAACGGACATCCACATCCCGGGTTTGTGAGATTTCCGCCCGTCCTTGCACTGTTTACTGGCCATGAAGCCTCCTTGACCCCATTGAAAACGCCATGAAGTTTTCTTTCAAGTATTGTTTGTAGAACTCTTTACACCATGCTGTGGAATTTGGAATCCTTTAAAATATGCAAATATGCAAAAATATGCAGCGGTTGGGGAACATCTAAACTGAAAACTTAAAAATATAGGCTATTTCTGAAATGTACATATAATAAGCAGTGTATACTCTGTATTGTGTATAATGCTTTAAGAGTAAATATCTGAACATGTCTCCCAAATTCCATATCAACATCAGCTGTATATAGTGCTAGTAATTTGGACGTTTGGTTAAGAAGCGTGCACGTGGTCTGGCTATGCTCATGAGTGGACTTTTGCTTGTGCACTGTGACCTGAGGTGTGTTAGACTGGAGAAACAGAAGAGCAATGGGGCAGAACCCCCCCCCCCCAAAAAAAAAATGCCACTGCTTCAAGAATGAGATCCAACACATTTACAGACAGCGGAATTAGTGGAGTGCAATAATCACTACCTAAAGAACAATCCTCCCCTGGCCAGAGTGACTTTTGGGTCCAGCATGTGAGGCATAGCCCCCTCAGCAGTGCCGTTAACCCCACCCCACCCCACCCCACCCCGCCTGAATGGGCACCCGTCACCCCGCATTCCTTCATCATGAGGCCAACGATGACAATGTAAAATCATTTGACCCCGGGGGCAGGCTGGGAGGCCACGCCGGCCGCGCCTCCTCTCTCACTCTCGGCCTCCTCTGGGGAGGCAGGGCAGGCGCACCCCGGGCTTGTAAAACGCAAGGCAGCCCCTGCTTTGTGTCGGCAACACAGAGACATCTGGTGTAAGCGGGCCGGCACTGTGATGGAGGTCTCCGCTGCTATTCTGAGCTGGTGGGCTGTAGTGCATTCACCAACTCTGCAGTCTTTCTCATGCTAATGGCACAAACTGCACGAGCAGATGTGAAACATTTGGTTCTGTTCTTGTTCACTTGTAAAGAAATAATGTGACTTTGTTACTTTTAGTTTGCTGCACACTGTTCCACTGCTTATATAAAAAAAAACAGGATGCGTGAATGGCGCGGCGGCTAGAAAGACCTCATCCTGGGCGGCCGTGAGGAGCGGCAGACATCCGGGGAGGCAGAGTGTTTCCAAACAGCAGAAGTGTTGTCAGTAGGCTGATCGAATGATGCATTAGTCAAACTGTTTAGATGAAAGAGTGCGGAAGAGTGTTGTAGGACAAGAGGACACGCGGAGTCAACCAAAGCACCCAGGAGACGGGGGTGCGCTGGAGGGTACTGGGACGCTTTTAGCTGTTGTCATGCTGTAATGTAGATTTGCATTCTTCTGATTAGCACAGTATCTGTATGCACACGCCTGTATTGTGTGCAAACTGTGCACTACAGAACTGTCGACTACATGCTAGTATTCTGTTCAGGATTACACAAATGCATGAGAAAATCACTGAGGTACACATTTTTTATTTCACATACTCAAAGACAAACATTAAAAATAAATAACAGATGTGAGTCTATATGATACTTCCTCAATGATACATTAAACCATTTTCATTGGTTTATGGAAAAATTGCAAATAGGTTCCATGTTGAAAGTACAGTAAGTGATAAAAAGTTCAAGATTCTGTGTATTTTATTTTATTTATAACTGTAAATATAGTTTTAACTGATCAGTTATTGTAGTTCGTGAACTTTTGTAATGTAGTTTTCAAAAACTTTAACCCAGTTAAACATTCACTGGAAATACTGAATGATCGACTAAGTAGCCTACTTTATTTGACTGGCACCAAAGATTGAGAACGCGATATTTGCATCCGACGCCAGTATGACAGTTCTTCAGAGGGTATGACAGGTTGGTGACAGTGTTACCGCCCACTCAGCATTTCATTGGTCACTGTTAAAAAAATTCCACAAGCTTTAAAGGGATTGATCGCAAGTGATTGGACATCAACATGTCTATTATTAATGACGACTTCCAGAAGTTAGGCGCAAGCAACACATGCGTGGACAGACAGTGGAGTTAAAGTTTAGAACAACCTGGAAGATCGTTATAAAACGATCTTGAATTTGTTTTTGCTTGTTTGTTTTTGTTTCGATAGATTATATTTCAGAAATTTCGTTTGCAAATTTAATAACACAAATAAGACAAGTTTAACTTGGTGAACTATTATGCAGGATCTAATGTGCACATAATATTTGAACTCTGCATGTTACAGTTAAAGCAACAGTGCTAATACACATGTAATACTAAAATATTTTCAGAGAATAATAATATACTATATGCGGACCTCGGAAACTGGACACGCGTGGTTATATTTGAGACCCACACGTGCGAAATCTAATCCACTTTGGATCCGTACTCGTTGGATACCCTCCTGCGTTTTTGATGGCAAGACCTGAGGATGTCTGTCTAGCATGGCTGTGGTTGCGACCAAAGCGACCCGTGGACCGACATGGCATCTAACACCGTCGTCTTGGATCCCCGGTCTAATAAGAGCATCTTCAGGAAATTCGCGGTGATGTTGCTGTCCATTCTCGCGTCTCTCTACTTTCTCCACTGCTTCGCCGAACGCTGCAGCACCATACCGTCTCCGGTGAAAACCTCGGAAGCTGTAGTGAGATTCTTCGCCTCGGATCTAAACCACTTGCGGTCTCTGAGGAGGAAAAGACTACTACAGAAATGGACTGCGAAATCGGTCGTTAGGTACCAAAGTGTCGGGCATCGCTTCGACAGTGTTATATACGGCGGAGGTGAAAATGATTTACCTGGATTAGAAGAGGATCGCGCGCTACTTGACTCCAACATGAGGCTTCCTGCTCATTTTGACGCGGACTTTGAGTCGAAACCCTCATATTTTGGGACGGACAAGCTCAGTCCGCTTGGTGAAGGGACCAAGAAGCTGCCACAAACTATAATAATCGGTGTGAAGAAAGGCGGGACGCGCGCTCTGCTGGAGTTTCTTCGCGTGCATCCCGATATCAGGGCCGTGGGAGCCGAACCACACTTTTTCGACCGAAATTATGAGAACGGACTGGACTGGTACAGGTAGGCTAAATAATTAATTACCAAATGTCTTTATTATTCTTATCATTGTTAATAATAATAATATTATTATTATTATTAATAATAATAATAGGTATTTTTCCAACGAGGGCCTATTAATAAAAACGGGCTTATTATTATCTATAAATATGTATATAAATCTTAAAAGAAATGTCATCATATTGCAAAAATGCGTGGCCAGTGCCTCTCACTGGTAAGACATATCCTTCCTTACTGAAATATGATTTCTTGAACTGCACGGAAAGTTTATTTTTCTTTGTGTTTAAGCAGAAGTGCTTTGGTTTCGCTACCGCCACCGCTATCTCTGTTTTCAGTTTTTCAAACTAGATAGTAGATCAATATATGTTGTAATTTATACATACACGCGCGCGCGCGCTCACACACACACTTTTCGGATGGGGAAAACCAGAAAAATCTGAATAATTCGTTCTCTTATTCAGTTTGTTTTATTGGTTATGACAACAAATTATGCAGTTTTGAAGTTTAAAGTCTTTTTTCAGATCAGGTTTTTACATTTTAATTTCATTATTTTAAAGTTTCACGTTAGTAAACTGCAGGAAAAAACACAAATTTGATTCGGTTTGACAATAGTGTGGCATTTTTTAAGGTAGATCAATACTGCCATTTATAAATGTATTTATTTTGAACATTTTACATAGCATGTCACAAATACTTCACATTCATGGGACTGTTTTAACGCATTAGTGGATTAATTATGAACTCCACTGAACGGTAAGAAGACGATCCAGGCGGACAGGGGAATCACTCGTCTCTCAGTATTATAAGTATTATAAGGCGAAAATTCAACCTCGGTTGACTTCTAAATTAACATTTGTCTTTACTGTGAATCACATTTTTTCGCATCTCTACCGATTCTTCATATTAATGTTTTGAATTTGTTCGACAAGGTATAACATTTGAAAAATTGAACACGCAAAAATGCACCGAAAATAAAAATCCTACTTTCATTCTTTCATTCTTCCTGTGCTGCCCAGTACGATCGATTTCTGCTCGTGATCTCTGATGGATTTGTGAGTGTGCCTGTTGATTCTGGGATCTGCCTACTCGCGAGACAGTTTAATAGCCGCTGTCTCGGGCTGCTCTGCATAATGGGTCACAGGTCTCTTATTAAGGGAGCTTAAGGCTTTAATGAATGGTTGCCTGTCACTCTCTTAAGGTATAATTCACCTTTAGATTAAGGAACCATCTGCTGCACACTGCAAAAGAGTGTGAAGGAACTTCCTTCCAAATACCCCTGTCTCCTCCCCTCTTTTGCCCTGGGTCATACAGAGCTCCCGAACACCCTGCTCTCTTGCCCCCTTCTTGCTCCATCTCTGTGCCTCCCACCGAATATTGACTCTGTCTTTCTGCCATCCCTCTCTCACACTCTTCTATTTACCTATTCATCCATTGTGCTGTTTTGTGTCTGTGAGAGACCCATCAATCCTTAGCTGTTGCCAAGATTCCGTGGAATGTGACGCAGGATTCTGAAGGCGGGCCTCACAGACCGATACACTTAATGGGTTCCCCTTTTAAGAAGAGAGGGGTTCCCTCGAATTAAAAATGACACAGGAGGGAAAACAATGTGAGCGGAGCCGGCTGGGTGCATCGGTGCCAAAACGCGTAGTTCTGGGCTCCCAGGGCCCGGCTGTTAACAGAGAATGGTAATACAAGGTGATGAGAAGGGTCTAGTCATTAGACGATCCTGCAGGGGTATCAGAGGGGTTTAGTTATTAGGCTATCGTGCAGCAGAATTCAAAGGGTTAGTCATTAGGCCTTCCTGTATGGAGATGAGAGGGATTTAGTTATTAGGCTATCCTGTATGGAGATGAGAGGGGTTTAGTTATTAGGCTATCCTGTATGGAGATGAGAGGGGTTTAGTTATTAGGCCTTCCTGTATGGAGATGAGAGGGGTTTAGTTATTAGGCCTTCCTGTATGGAGATGAGAGGGGTTTAGTTATTAGGCTATCCTGTATGGAGATGAGAGGGGTTTAGTTATTAGGCCTTCCTGTATGGAGATGAGAGGGGTTTAGTTATTAGGCTATCCTGTATGGAGATGAGAGGGGTTTAGTTATTAGGCTATCCTGTATGGAGATGAGAGGGGTTCCTGTATGGAGATGAGAGGGGTTTAGTTATTAGGCCTTCCTGTATGGAGATGAGAGGGGTTTAGTTATTAGGCCTTCCTGTATGGAGATGAGAGGGGTTTAGTTATTAGGCCTTCCTGTATGGAGATGAGAGGGGGGTTTAGTTATTAGGCTATCCTGTATGGAGATGAGAGGGGTTTAGTTATTAGGCCTTCCTGTATGGAGATGAGAGGGGTTTAGTTATTAGGCCTTCCTGTATGGAGATGAGAGGGGTTTAGTTATTAGGCCTTCCTGTATGGAGATGAGAGGGGTTTAGTTATTAGGCCTTCCTGTATGGAGATGAGAGGGGTTTAGTTATTAGGCTATCCTGTATGGAGATGAGAGGGGTTTAGTTATTAGGCTATCCTGTATGGAGATGAGAGGGGTTTAGTTATTAGGCTATCCTGTATGGAGATGAGAGGGGTTTAGTTATTAGGCCTTCCTGTATGGAGATGAGAGGGGTTTAGTTATTAGGCTATCCTGTATGGAGATGAGAGGGGTTTAGTTATTAGGCCTTCCTGTATGGAGATGAGAGGGGTTTAGTTATTAGGCCTTCCTGTATGGAGATGAGAGGGGTTTAGTTATTAGGCCTTCCTGTATGGAGATGAGAGGGGTTTAGTTATTAGGCCTTCCTGTATGGAGATGAGAGGGGTTTAGTTATTAGGCCTTCCTGTATGGAGATGAGAGGGTTTAGTTTAGTTATTTATTAGGCCTTCCTGTATGGAGATAGTTATGGAGATGAGAGGGGTTCCTGTATGGAGATGAGATGGAGATGAGAGGGGTTTAGTTATTAGGCCTTCCTGTATGGAGATGAGAGGGGTTTAGTTATTAGGCCTTCCTGTATGGAGATGAGAGGCCTTCCTGGGAGATTTTAGTTATTAGGCTATCCTGTATGGAGATGAGAGGGGTTTAGTTATTAGGCCTTCCTGTATGGAGATGAGAGGGGTTTAGTTATTAGGCCTTCCTGTATGGAGATGAGAGGGGTTTAGTTATTAGGCTATCCTGTATGGAGATGAGAGGGGTTTAGTTATTAGGCTACCTGTATGGAGATGAGAGGGGTTTAGTTATTAGGCTATCCTGTATGGAGATGATTAGGCTATCCTGTATGGAGATGAGAGGGGTTTAGTTATTAGGCCTTCCTATATGGAGATGAGAGGGGTTTCGTCATTAGGCTACAATGCAGGGAGATGTGTAGACTGCTTAGGCTTCCAAAAAAGCTTTCATCTCACCTTTAGTACTCAGGCCCTCACTGTATATATATATATATATATATATATATATATATATATATATATATATATATATATATATATATATATATATGTGTGTGTGTGTGTGTCAGCTGTTCAAGAGACAGAACAAAACAATCCTTTCGCAGTTTTCCCTGTTCACTCCACTCTCATGCCAAAACAGGCCCTGGGATTCTGCGCCAGACACAATGATTTGATGGATATATACAAATGGCTCAGAAAGAAAGAAAACAAACATGGGAATAGTTTTGCTTCATAAATCCCCTCACCCCCACACACCCCACCCACAAACCACCCACCCCCACTCACCCCCAAATGCCCCACTCACCCCCAAATGCCCCACTCACCCCCCTCATCTCCCACACCCACCCCACCCTTCGGTGGTAATAGTCCCTCTCTTTCACCCCAGTGCTAATGTTAGAAATGCCCCCCTCGCTTTTTTGCACTAATCACTGTGTCCCATTTGCTGGAATTATGGGTCTCTATTCAGAGTGAACTGTGAAGCCTCCAACACACACAGACCAATCAGCATCGCAAGGATGACGGCCCCTTTGTCTCTCATAATGGGTGACTGGGAGACTGAGAGGGAAAAACACACTGGACCAAGTGTTGTGTGGGAACTGGGGATGGAAGTGTGTGTGTGTGTGTGTGCGAGACACTTGCAGTTGGATTGGTTGTGGATTATAGATTATACATTTTCTCGGTATCTAAGCCCTAGTTTGAGAAAAGCAACATTAACCAGAGTGATATTTCCCGTCTGTGCTCTGACTCATCTGACTTTTTGTGTTTTTTTAAGAAATGTGTAAGTATTTCTAAGCTGTACAGAGCAGCAGGGCTGACAGTAGAAGGTGGCACCGTGAAGCAGCAGTATTAGTCTCTATACTCTCAACAGCATCATGAAAACTAAGCTTTCAAATCTTAGCATATCCAGTATATGTCTGCACTACACAATCAGTGTAGAGACATTATCATTTAATCCTCATTACTCTGGTGTGGAAGAAGCCAACGTATCACGCAGAATGGAAGCCGCTCATGGTATTTTACAACTGACACAAGATCAGTGAATTCACCGCTGGTTACAAGCATTGCTTGTTCCCCCAGGGTTTTCTTAGGTTAATCTGCCATCTGAGTGTAGACCAGAGGGCCCAACAGGAATAGCCTGACCCTCCCAGTCCTTCAGAGCCAGTGTGAGGTCCTGCTGTGGCCAGTGTCCATTATGGCCCGGTCTGCTCCAGCAGCCGGTGGAGAGACTCTCACCTGTTGGGGCCACAGTGGGAGGCTTTAAACAGGCGGAGTGGTTGTGTGATCCGTGTGTCAGCATCACAGCACAGAATCACGACCTGCTCAATAAAGCATACATGACCTGCAACTTCAGAGGTCAAGCTGCAGACCAACATATTCCTGCCCTGCGTGACCTCTCACCTCTGGCTTAGGCTGAACTGACATCACAGAGAAACTAAATAAACATAAAATGTACCACTGTTGGCCATGTAGAACCTGCTCAGAGTGTTGTTACCAGTAGCTGCAGCACCAGTCATACTGAACTGGAAGGCAGAATCTTTATTTTTGTTAAATGGTGTTATATTGCACTAAATCAGGGGTAACGGTGTTTGTAGAGGCAGCACTGTATCAGAGAGGAAATTCAGTAATAGACCAGAAACTGCAGTTCATGGCAAAGTCAGGAGTCCCGTGGGGCTCAAGGGAATGGGGCAAAACTCTCCGTAAGAGAAGCTGTGTGTGTGTTCGTGTGTGAGTGCATGTGTGTGTGTTTTCCTCCCCATCAGTAGCTCTGTGCTAAGGCTTCTCTCCTGTGGATTTTGAGAACACGTATCAAAGCACTTCCACTCTGGCTTCATTTAAACGTACTCTAAAATCTTACAGGGCAGAAAGTGCTGATCAACATTCTTTGCCCACACAATCAGACCAAATCTTATAAACACTTCAGTTATTATCATGTCCCTGAGATTATAAACACTTCAGTCATTAGATTATAAACACTTCAGTCATTATCATATTCCTGAGATTATAAACACCATATATTATCATATCCCTAAGATTATAAACACCATATATTATCATTTCCCTGAGATTATAAACACTTTATATTATCATATCCCTGAGATTATAAGCACTTCAGTTATTGCCATATCCCTGAGATTACTGGCGCCCAAGATGGAACTCCCAAAGCTATTGACTGTAGAAATAGACAAGACAATGAATCACTGATGCAGTCAGTAGGCATTTCCACACCCCCCCCCCCCCCACCCCGCGCACACACATACACACACACACACACCAGCCTGCTGCTCATTGGAGCATAGGTTTCTCTACCTGCGCAGGGTTCTGAAGATCATGCTGTAAAAGTGTAATGGTAGGATGACAGGAACCAGCTGGCCTATGACATCACCCCAAACAAGGGGAACACTGCCTGAGGGTGCAGGTATCTGTGCGTGCGTGCGTGCGTGCGTGCGTGCGTGCGTCTGTGAACGTATAAGGGCCAGTGTAGAGTTCAGTCAGAACTGTAAGTTGTGTTTTGGGGTTAAGAAGGTCAGTAACACAATCTCAGGAGGTTTCTAACACACTGACACACACACACACACACACAGGCATACACACACACACACACACACACACACAGGATTGCCCTGCAGCTGGGAAAACTCTTATGAGCATAATTGTGATGTGAGACACAAGAGGTCCCTCACCTCTTGTTGGAGGACTATACACACTTGCAAACCCCAGTACACACACACATACACACACACAGATACAAGCTCCTGTTTAATCACCACATACACACAAATACATTCAAAGCCGCTGATCCCCAAGGCCCTTTGTCTGTGTGTGTGTCTGTGTGTGTGTGTGTGTGGTGGGGGGGGTGACTGCATGACAGAGCTGACTGTCAGCAGCTGCCTGGAAGGCATTCCGGGAATCTGCCCCCAGTGGGGCTCTGAAGGGAGACAGCAGGTGCAGCCGACTCCCAAGACACCTCCTCACACACACACACACACACACACACAAACGCACACGAACACACACACCTGACTTCTTCACCTGCTATGCTAGCCTCACTGCCAGGGTTCGTGTCCCTGAGGGCAGCCCAGCAGGGGTCTAATTGATAACTTTCATCCACATGGTGCAAGACACCAGGATCCAAGAGTGGACTAATCTTTGATGAGTGTGTGTATGGAGAGAAAGGATAATTGAAGACTGACCAGCCCTATAAGAGGCAGTGTGTGTGTGTGTGTATGTGCATGTGTGACCATGTGCTAGGGCATCAGTTACACTTGACTCATGTTACACTGTTTGCTGACCGATGCATGTAGTCTTTACTCCAGGGAAAGCTGGCTTTGGAACCAACCTTTCACACTAAAACCCAGCAGTTATGAAATTAATCTACACTACCCTTGTGTGTTCACACATGACAGGAACAATTAGAATGTTTTAGAATGAAGAGCAATTTCTCTATTAACTTAAGAAAATCAAATTCATGGGGTTGATGTAACAAAACATCTGATAAAGAAGCTAATAATAAAGAGATGCCTCCATCCCCGTGGAGCTTGTGCAGCATTGTGCACATGTTCCTTCGCCTCAGTCTTGAACTGTAATCACACAGCTCATAAGACATCTTCACAAACAGCAGCGAAACCAAAACCTCCAGACATCAGCACTGGAGAGGCAGCTCTATAGTCCAGGGACACATGATCTACTGGACGAGTCCTGGATTCATGCCTGTGAATATCAGATTTATTTTCTCCCTCTTGCTGGAGAGGAACAGTTTTCATATGCCACAACGCTGACGAACCTGAGGAGGTTTGCATCATGTCTGGAGAGGAGACTCCAACCTGAAGCTGTCATAGTAATCTACTGTTGTGTTTCACAGGAATACAGAGAGCCCCGCCCAACATGTATGTAGGAAAGGTACTGAGGGTGTTCATAATAATTTTTAAAGCCCAAAGCTGTCAGTTGGTTATACAGTTAGGTGGTGTGTTTCATTTGTGTGTCACTGACACTGTAGTTTTGTGCTTGGGGGAGGCAGTGAGCCTGAAGCAATCACTGTCATTTCTACAACTTAAATGTCAATCCGACAACCACCATGAGAAATGATTCACCCCAAAAAACAAAGCCAAAGTGAAAAAAAAAAAATAACTGCAGAACTGCCGTAGATCAAAGCAGCGGAGAACGTCTGGCTTCACGAGGACCGCAGTCTCACCTCTGCACTCGCTGAGAGCCAGGTGGCAGTGCGCCCAGACAGAGGGGCTTGTGGGTAAACGATACGTGCGCCAAGCACATGATTGTTACTGCCCTCAGAGGATCGGCACGGTGGAACCGAAGCCCTGCGAAAGTGTCATGGTTCTCACTTTCCCACAGCAAACGGTTTTATCACAGGACAGGAGAGACGAGACCTCTGTGCTCATCAGTGACGGCCAGCGGATCAGAATGGGGCAGAGAGAGAATAAAAAGAGAGAGGGAGAGAGAGAGAGAGATAGGTAGAGAGAGGGGGAGAGAGAGGGCCGTAAAACAGGAGGAACGTTTGGCGCTGTCCTGAGTTCCTGCTCGAGTCTGGTGTGAGCTCTTGTTAACGGCAGTGCTGCTGGAGGGAAGTGCTAATGTTTAAGTGCACTCTGATTACAGGTCATAAATTAGACTGTAAACGCTACATGATGCAGGTCAAACTCTCAGCATCCCAGCCAAGCTCGTGAGGCGTGTTTGAGGGGAACTGTGGGTACTCATATGTCTTCTCAGGCACAGTTTTTCTGATGAATGCTTTCTGAAGTGGTTATAGTGCATATTTATGGTGCGGTTGTAGCGTGTTTCTGATGCCATTGCAATTTATGTTTCTGATGTGGTTGTATTGTATCGTGTTTCAGATGTGGTTGTAGCATGCGATTCTGATGTGGTTGTACTGCGTGGTTTGTGCTGCGGCTGTACTGTGTGTTTCTCATGTGGCTGTACTGTGTGCTTGTGGTGTGGCTGTACTGTGTGTTTCTCATGTGGCTGTACTGTGTGTTTCTCATGTGGATGTACTGTGTGTTTCTGTGTGTTTCTCATGTGGCTGTACTGTGTGCTTGTGGTGTGGATGTACTGTGTGTTTCTCATGTGGCTGTACTGTGTGTTTGTGGTGTGGATGTACTGTGTGTTTGTGATACAGTTGTACTGTGTGTTTGTGATGCGGTTGTACTGTGTTTCTGTTGCGGCTGTACTGTGTGCTTGTGGTGTGGCTGTACTGTGTGTTTGTGGTGCGGCTGTACTGTGTGTTTCTCATGTGGCTGTACTGTGTGTTTGTGGTGCGGCTGTACTGTGTGTTTCTCATGTGGATGTACTGTGTGTTTGTGGTGCGGCTGTACTGTGTGTTTCTCATGTGGCTGTACTGTGTGTTTCTCATGTGGCTGTACTGTGTGTTTGTGGTGTGGCTGTACTGTGTGTTTGTGGTGTGGATGTACTGTGTGTTTGTGATACAGTTGTACTGCATGGTTTGTGCTGTGGCTGTACTGTGTGTTTCTCATGTGGCTGTACTGTGTGTTTGTTGGGGGGTGTCATGGTTTCACACTTTGCCTCTCCCTGGGTAAATATATATATATATATATAGCTTATATATGTTGAAGTGGACCAGCTTAATGTCTATGATTCTGAATTTGCCCCTAATAAATCTCACAGTTGTTCAATGCAGTAGTTCACGTTTAGGTTGAACTGTGGCTGAAGTCCCTGTGCTGCTTTAGCCATGTCAGGTCTGTGGAAGTGTCAGGTCTGTGGATGTGTCAGGTCTGTGGAAGTGTCAGGTTTGTGGAAGTGTCAGGTCTGTGGATGTGTCAGGTCTGTGGAAGTGTCAGGTCTGTGGATGTGTCAGGTCTGTGGAAGTGTCAGGTTTGTGGAAGTGTCAGGTCTGTGGATGTGTCAGGTCTGTGGAAGTGTCAGGTCTGTGGATGTGTCAGGTCTGTGGAGGGGGGCTAAGAGGGGGGCTACTGTCTCCCTCCATCACACAGTGAAGTGTCAACTCACAAAGAGACCCTACTCAACACACAAAGCCCCTCCTCAACACACAAAGAGACCCCTCTCAACACATAGACCCCACTCAACACATAGACCCCTCTCAACACATAGACCCCACTCAGCAACGTGTGTGTGCACTTCAGCACAGGAGAAATGCATATTTTTCCAAAAGGTAGTGCTGTAGGGGAAAAAAACAAAAGAGAAACGTGAGAGACGCTTGCTCAGACACTCAGGTGTCGTTTAAATAACCCAGCAGCAGTTGTGCCTTGTGTTGAGGTCATGTGTTCATACAATTCCATCTACCATCATTAGAAACACCAGAATAGGTTTCCCAGCCCTCAGAGCCACCAGACACTCAGCATCTTGGCTCTTCCACCCATCCCAGTGCACATGTCTTACATGCTCACTGGGCAGAATGGTTTGGTTCAGGTGCTGCTAGATGGAGCACAACAATGTGGACTGCCTGGTGAACTGGGCTGTGGAACAGTGGTAAAGTAGGACAGTAGAATATCCTGTACAGAACTCTGGCCAGGTTCTGTACCTCCAGCAAGGTGCTGTGTTCTATATAAACATGTTTCTCTTTCTTAACAGCAAAGTCCCAAACCTTTCATAATGTCCAGTGTGTTGACTGGATGTATTTCTGGTATATTCACTGCATATAACAGCTGTGTGCTGATTTTAAAGCTTCTTTGGGTTCTGAGAAAGCGCTGTATAAAAGTGACTTCATTCATCATTCATTCATTCATACGAGTGTAACTTCATTCATTCATTTGTACATACAAGCGTAACTTCTTAATTTCATAATGTCTTGGAGCTGATCTGAAGTAGTGGTCTATTTGTTTTCTGTATGAGTATTAGTGTTTAAGTATACACAAGAAAATGTGTGTGTTAGTGTTTAAGTATACACAAGAAAGTGTGTGTTAATGTTTATATAGAGTATACACAAGAAAGTGTATGTGTGCGTTAGTGTTTACATATACACAAGAAAGTGTAAATGTGTGCATTAGTGGTCATGTAGTATACACAAGAAAGTGTAAGTGTGTGTGTTAGTGTTTATCGAGTATTCACAAGAAAGTGTACGTGTGTTAGTTGTTATAGAGTATACATAAGAAAGTGTAAGTGTGTGTGTTAGAGTTTAAGTATACACAAGAAAGTTTAAGTGTGTGTGTAAATGCTTATAGAGTACACACAAGAAAGTGAGCAATGGAAGGTTTGACTCATGACATCCACTCAAGCCTGAGACCACTGGGTGAGTCAGACTCAGTCTCCTGTGCTCCTGCTGGGCTGTTCCAAGCAGCAGCCTGTGCTGGAGACCAGGGCACTGAGACTGACCACACACGCATGCGTCAGTGGCCAATCAGGGAGAGCAGCACCTGAGACAAAGCTGTGTAAAGGGAGGCGTACAAGAGGCGTACGAGAGGCGTACGGAGCCCCTCAGCAGGTCAGCCTGCTCTTGGCTTTGGGACACCATAGGTGCGCCAGGCACTGGTTACGCCCACTCCCACTGTAGCGCTGCCTGTGATGGAGGTTTGATTATACACCAGAAGCCTGGTCACAGCTACCTGGCTGGAAAAGCACAGCCTCTTAGTGGGAGCTCCACCCTGGAGGCTGAACACAGAGGGGCTAAGTGTAAGCCAGTGTCAGCCCTGAGGCTCTCTGTGTGTGTGTCTCTCTCTCTCTCTCTCTCTCTCTCTCACTCCCCCTCTCTCTGTGTCTCTCTCACTCCCTCTTTCTCTCCCTCTCTCTCTCTCACTCCCCCTCTCTCTGTGTCTCTCTCACTCCCTCTTTCTCTCCCTCTCTCTCTCTCACTCCCCATCTCTCTCTCCACACTTCCATCTCACTCATCAATATTTGAGTGACCCTATTAGCTCGGCTGCATAATTCACCAGCACCGTGATCACTTCCCTTTGCAAATCTGCTCTGCTTCCTGTCCCTTTCTTTGTTTCCATAGTTACACAACTGAGCACGGAGCACATGCACGCACACACAGACCTACAGACAAAGCTCACAGACCGGTAATTAGTGTAAAACATGCAGACACACCCTTATATCCCTTTACAGTATATCATGCATCACAAAAGCAACAAGACCATCAAGACTATCAAACTTTAATAATGGGTTCCAGGAGGATAGTTTCTCTGTTGTGCGGCTGTGCAGAACATGACGTATGGACCCGCATCACCCACCCCCACGCACAAGCCCTCAGTCTTGTCTGATCTCCCGGGTTATATTTAGCACTGCCCTGCCATGATAGCATGCCTATTTCATCCTCATGAAGACGTTTGTAATCTTTCCTTTGTTGAGTTAGGCAGGTCTGGATGGGGGGACAGTCTGGGAACACACTGCACTGTCACTGCCAGTTCCGCTACTCTGGAAAATCTCTCCATCCGATCACTTCCTGTTTCCTCCCAGTGTTTACCAGATCCTCAAGCGGGCGGGCCTCATGAGCTGAGCAGCGGGTGATTTATTTTTGTTGGCTTATCGTCTTAACTTGACGTCCGCCAGGGACTCTGGGACAACCATAATTTAGTTACACAAACAATTTAGAGAAGTTTTATTAGTGCAAAGTGCTCGCAACGCTGGTCAGAATGCCATTCCCACACAAACAGACGGGTCGTCACGTGTACAGACCGCTGCTGGAGAAGCAACCGTGCCCACAGGCCATTAGCATCCCACATTAGGGACAGGGGGGAAGAACGCGGCTTAGTCCTCCCATCAGCCGTGTGTGTGGGGAGCGTCGGTCACCCACGGTGGAGCGGGCATCTCTCAGGACGGACGGAAGCGTGCTGTGACCTGACATGCAACATGTGCTTTGGGGCTGTTCTGAAAGCCAGCAATATTTAAAAGGGCCAAGCAACAGTAAATCCTGAGCGATAGCTTTCATTAGAGAAATAAATGAAAACCACATCGGTAGAGGTCATGGTCATTTCTCTCCAGCTGATCTGAGAGTGGAAACATTTGTTTTTAGCAGAGGGGAATTGAGATTCAATTATTTTCCAATTACCTTTGGAATTTTTTTTTTGATCTAATTTGCTAATCAGATTTTGATTGCACAGTTCTGCAGTGCATGACACTACACTGCAGACAGGGAGCAGAGAAGGATGTTTTACACAGCTTAGTGGGCGCCTTGTCCATGCATGTAAACATGGATAGATTTTTTTACTGTGTGGTGAACTTAGGACAGCAAAAGTTAAGGCAGCCCTATAAAGCATGTGTGTCGTTAGCACAGGCAGGGAAGGAAGAGCAGTTTACTAAAGAGGACTGAGCCTGGAACCATGTGTGACCATCCCAGCATCCGCTCAGCAGGTAGGGGAGGGGAGGGAAGAGAGGAGGGGAGGGGAGGGGGAAGGGGAGGGGAGGAGAGAGGGGAGAGAAGAGAGGAGGGAAGAGAGGAGGGGAGGGAGAAGGGGAGGGAAGAGAGGAGGGGAGGGGCTGGGGGAGGGGAGGGAGGAAGGGAGGGGAGGGAAGAGGGGAGGGGCTGGGGGAGGGGAGGGAAGAGAGGAGGGGAGGGAAGAGGGGAGGGGCTGGGGAGGGAAGAGAGGAGGGAAGAAGGGAGGGGAGGGAGAAGGGGAGGGAAGAGAGGAGGGAAGAGGGGAGGGGAGGGAGTGAGCAGGACCCTGCAACACACATTCATGCTTCACACACTTAAAAGAGCAACTAGCACTTCCAGTTTTCCCTACAATATGTAAGTGATAATGTATGTGTGAATCGGGCTATGAATATATTAACAGCTAAATAACCACACATATGGGTAGAGTTAATGGGGGTTTTATTCCTTTTTTCCCTGTGCAAATGTGCTTTCCTGAGTGATGCTTTACTGCACGCTGTCTCCATTACATTCTGTACACTCTATTTATTTTTCTAATCACACTTTTTATGTATCTATATTTCTTTCCAGACGCTGTTTGGTATGTACAGTGCATTTGTCATTCAAGGGCTGTGGGCTTGTTCGCTCTCTCCTCTCTCCCTCAAAACATCCACCCATTATCTTTCCTGAGTGTTAATGTGTTCTAGGGGAACGATTATATCAATATTAAAAACTGAAAACCCAATCGCTGATTGATAGTGACTCATCATCAGATAGTGGTTCACCCCCACCAAAACCTCTCGAACACAGATCTGCCCACACACCATTACACACACACACACACACACACACACAAATATTTTCTGTACCAAAAGCTGCATGTTCATTTATGGCCTTATGACTATGAAGGTGTAAAGATGTGCGTATTTGTACACAAATGTATGCACATCAACACAGCCATTTCAAAGTAATCACTAATGATTTATTTTGCTGATCCAACACAGACGGACACACAGTGTGTGTGGGGTGTGAGATGGTGTATGGACATACATAAAGCCAAAGTCAGCGTGTGGTGGAGCGTGTAGCACTGGGCTGCGTAGCACTAGCCGCTCGCGTGAAGCGCTGCGCTAACGGAGTGGGGCTACGCGCGCTCGCTTCCCTCGGTGATCAAGGCTTTTCATCGTTTCGTCTGTAACCTTTTTCTAGCACTTTTTGAACTTCTTGGCCCAGTGACACCAACCATCAGCCTGTGTAAAGCACAGCTCCTCTATCAACCTGATCCGTTGGCTTTGTTTGGAAGCAGAAACGCGTCTGTGAAAGGCCCTTTGTTGGGGCATCACAGCGATCTGCTGGGCCGCTTCAGACGGACCCTTCCTCCCTCTCATGGCACAGACCAGGCTGCTGTTAACAGCATTTCATCAGCCACTTGGTCACAGCCCATATCAGCTCACGCTGAGCTGCTGTGAAGATGAAGCCTGCCTGCTCTCTGCTGACGGCACGGCGGGGGGAGTCTGCACTACTGAAACTCTCCACGGGCCGATTATTCGCCCTCCAGCACACAATCCCCTGCAGCTCCGTCAACTGGTTCTGGTGGGTCTGGACTCAGGTCCTCCTGTCCCTGGTTCTGTTGGGTTTGGACCCTCTCCCTGGTTCTGGTGGGTCTGGACTCAGGTCCTCCTGTCCCTGGTTCTGTTGGGTTTGGACCCTCTCCCTGGTTCTGGTGAGTGTGGACTCTGGATCCCCTGTCCTTGCCAGTCCTACCAACTGCTGTTTGTATTGCTGCACTATAACAAATCATAGTGGCTTTCTTCATCACCTCATCTGTCTTTCCTATTATCAAGCTTTCACTTTCACCCCCACCGTCTTTCTCTCTCTCTCTCTCTCTCTCTCTCTCTCTCTCTCTCTCTCTCATTCTTTCTCTCATTCTCTGTCCAACCCTTCCTCTCATCCATCCTTCCACACCCATTCCTCTAGCCTCTCTTACCACTTTGTCTCCCTCTTTTCTCCCTCACTGTGTTTCTTGGCATCAGACGCCGTGGTAACCCAGCTTCCCCCAGCATCCTGGTGTCCTTGGCCAGCCTGCTGTCGTCATTGGTGAGGAGTGGGAGACCTTCCCTTCCTCTCTTGGGCTATTTACTTAATGGATAATGCAAAACGGGTCTCTGAATGGAGAGAGGGGCCTTCAACCATGTCATTAACCCCCTCGTGCTTCCTCTGTGGCAGCCTGTCCTCCTCTACCTGGATAAATCACTGTGCTAACTCATCATTACAATCTCATTATTTGTTCGGCACAATATGTGACAGGAGGGAGGGATTTTCCCTTAAATATTTAATGCTCCTGCAGGCCAACATGGTAAAAGCAGTACGGGGCCTGCCAGTTTTATAGAGAGAGGGGGGGAGAGAGGGAGGGGGGGAGAGGGAGAGGGAGAGAGAGGGAGAGAGGGAGAATGTCAAGGTGTGGTTTGTATGTTTTTTGTTTTGCATGTAAATTTTAAACACGTTTCAAACATTCACAACAGCAGAGTGATTGTGTGATTGTTTGTGTGTGTAGGTGTGTGTGTCCCTGCTGCATGGTACCACTGTGGAATATGAGAGAGGAAAAGAGGAATAAAAAGATATTGACAAAAAAAGAGAGGATAAAATAACAAGAGTGTTGGGATGAGAGTGTTGTTGGGGTGAGAGAGAGAGGGAGGGAGGGAGAGAGAAAAGGAGAGATGAAGGGAAGAAGAGAGGGTGGGGGTTCACTACACCTGCTCAGGGTGGGGGTTCAGAGTGCTTTTCTGACCACTGGAAAACATATTTTTATGTGAAAGTTTTACACAATACAAAATCAAATTAGAAAAACATTTTCATGTGTGACTGCCTTATACAGCAGTGTCTCAGCTATAGTACTATTATTGTAGACAGAAATGAGAGAGAGAGTGATGGATAGACAGAGACTGTGTGTGTGTGCCTGTGTGTGCCTGTGTGTGCCGTGTGTGTGCGCGCGTGCGTGTGTGTGTGTGTGTGCGCGCGTGCGTGTGTGTGTGTGCGTGCGTGTGTGTGTGCGTGTGCGTGTGTGTGTGTGCGCGTGTGTGTGTGTGTGTGTGTGTGTGTGTGTGTGTGTGTGTGTGTGTGCGCGTGTGTGTGTGTGTGTGCGCGCGTGCGTGTGTGTGTGTGTGTGTGTGTGTGTGTGTGTGTGTGTGTGTGTGTGTGTGTGTGTGTGTGTGTGTGTGTGTGTGTGTGTGTGTGTGTGTGTGTGTGTGTGTGTGTGTGTGTGTGTGTGTGTGTGTGTGTGTGTGTGTGTGTGTGTGTGTGTGTGTGAGAGAGGGATTAAAGGTGGCACAGAGATGGATTAAAGGTAGCACAGAGAGGGATTAAAGGTAGGACAGAGAGGGATTAAAGGTGGCACAGAGATGGATTAAAGGGGGCACAGAGATGGATTAAAGGTGGCACAGAGATGGATTAAAGGTAGGACAGAGAGGGATTAAAGGTGGCACAGAGAGGGGGCATTAAAGGTGGCACAGAGAGGGATTAAAGGGGGCACAGAGATGGATTATAGGTGGCACAGAGATGGATTAAAGGGGGCACAGAGATGGATTATAGGTGGCACAGAGATGGATTAAAGGGGGCACAGAGATGGATTAAAGGTGGCACAGAGATGGATTAAAGTTGGCACAAAGAGGGAATTAAAGGTGGCACAGAGACACAGTCACAATGACCTATGCCCTGATCTTATGTGAGGCAGAAAGGGAGAAACTGTCATCCGCTCCACAGTTGAAGCACTACAAGGAACAGGCAGACAAGTTGAGGAACAGGCTGTGGTCTTGTGGTCCTAGTTTGTTACTGGCAATCACTCGAGTCAGACAGCGTCTGTCTTCCCCTTAGGACAACATTTCTTTGGGGAGTGATGACACTGAAACCCTGTGTTCACAAAACGTACTATAGCAAGAAACTGCACTGAAGCAGAGGGTGCGGTGTACACTGGTATTGTGTGAAGTTGTTAACGTGAGTACATAATGTGTTTGTGCATGTCAAGCTCAGACAGCCTGTCAAAACGCTGCACAGCTGATAGGGAGTGAAAAACCACAGTGAAATTACATAACTACAGATTCCCATTAACAGACGTCCTAGCACACCTGTACACCCCCTGGGGCCAATCGGCATCAAAAGGCCCAGGGTTAGAAATAGAGATAACGAACTCCCCTCTACCAATCAAACAGATAACAGCTGTATACTCATCTATGCCACTCTGACTGGCAGCGTGTGTGTAAAAGGAAGAAAGAAACAAAAATCCATTCCACATCCAAATATAACCGCATACAGGCAGTGGGCTGAACTGGAGAAGCTCCACCTGATGATGAACTGATGATGAGGTGGAGAAGCTCCACCCTGACCTGATGATGAGGTAGAGAAGCCCCACCCAGTACTGATGATGAGGTAGTGAAGCTCCAACCAGAACTGATGATGAGGTAGAGAATCCCCACCCTCAGGCCTGGGAATCGAACCCACAACCCTCCGGTCACAAGACCGGTTCCCTAACGACCAGACCATGACTGCCATAGACCATGACTGCCATGGAGAAGCTCCACCCCTATTTTTTTTTGGAGATACAACTACTCTACTCTGGGACTTTAGCCCTAATATTTATACATCACAACCTTCTGCTGTTTGGTCTGACCAGTAAAACACTTTAGTCACTCATGCTCACATGCACAAACACCCTCACCCTTTCAAACATACTCATGCACACATGGAGCACTAATGCACCCAGAACTCGCCATCAGTCATCGTCAGCCTGCCAGACCGCAAGGCACAAAGAAAGACAACAGCGAGAAGACCTCGAGCAGCGACGGCCCCCAGACATGGGCAGATGATTCAGCGGAGAACAAAGCCTTCGTCTCCACATCAGCACAACACTCCTGTCCTCCCCACTCGGAGGTCTTCAGCATAACTGCTGGGCTCCACAGCGTGTGGTTGTGGCTGGTGACGGGCGTTTTCAGAGACGGCTTTACATCGTGTACGCCACAGCTCTCACAGTGCAGATGTCCAGAGTGTGTCTGACAGGCCAGTGAGGTGCTGCAGGGGTGACCTCTGAACCACGGCCCACATCAGGGCGCTTTGGGACCCGGCCCGGACAGCCAGGTCAACGCCAACGTTGGGGAAATACGACACCTCGAAAATGATCTTGGATTTAAACTCTGAGTTTAGGTGTCTTAATCTCTCAAGCTCCTGAGACTCTCAAAGCTGACTTGGCAGAATAGAGAGCGTGTGAGATAGGGGGAGGGGATTGGGAAGGGTGCTGCTTCTGAAAATAATCCCGGCATTGCACGTAAAGATAATCCCAGTGTTGCGTGTAAAGCTAATCCCAACATTGTCTCCCAATCCTACTCACACTTCAAACTTGCAGCAGCTTAAAACAACTGGGTCAGTGTGATATTAAAAAAAAGAATGCAGGCACAATGTTATCATCCCCTCATACTTCACACACTCATTTTTCGATACCAGATACAGATGAGAAATGCATACACACACACACAAGACAGATAAAAACAGATCTTGCTACTGGGAAGTAACAGGGTTTATATGCACACACACACACTGTGAAAGCCTAGCCACCGCTAAAGTGTTTGGTTCTGTTTGTTTTGCTGCCTCCGGAGGTCACGACAGCCTCCAGGGCTCACAAGTCTAAGATCATAAATCTGCCCCCATATCAGCTCATTGTAATACGCCTCCTCTGCTCCACACGTAGCGCGAGTGTCCTCCTCTCTGCTCCACACGTAGCGCGAGTGTCCTCCTCTCTGCTCCACACCTGGGCCTGGCAGGGCTTTCTCAGACGGGGTGGGCAGCATGAGTGTGGACAGGTAAATGGACAGGTGGAGGTTTTTTCTTCGTCCACAGAGGGGCGGCTAGCTTTCTCCCTATGCAGCAAACCCGAGACTCACACAGGCAAAGCAACTCAAGCTGAGTCACCTCGCTGAAAACTGCTGAGAAATATGGCAGAAGAGAAAGAATGTACAGCAAACACTATAAAGTTAGTGAATATAACCTTAGTGACCTTATGAACAGTTTCTTAAGAACAGTTTCTTATGAACAGTTTCTTATGAACAGTTTCTTATGAACAGTTTCTTATGAACAGTTTCTCATGAACAGTTTCTTATGAACAGTCTCTTAAGAACAGTTTCTTATGAACAGTTTCTTAAGAACAGTTTCTTATGAACAGTTTCCTAGAGCTTCTTGGTTTCTCGGCAGTAAGTCACAGCAGACTTGCAGCATCTGCGAGGCTCATGAACACGTGTAGACAAGCCGTGCTCTCTTACACAGAATACACTCACTGACAGATGCAGTGTGGGCCACACACACTAACAGTGCTCTAGTGAATTACCGGAGCACTGACCTCTGCTGGAGTTCACCCACCTAGAAAATGAACACCTGTCAATATGGTCTTTGGGTAGAGAGAGGATTAAACAGAGGAAAGACACAGAGAAAGAGGGGTGAGGGGAGAGAGAGAGAGAGAGAGAGAGAGAGAGTGGGAGAGAGAGAGAGAGAGGGAGAAGGGTTATCAGACAGGTTTAGACCTCAGCATAAATACTGAGGCCATTACTGGTGTGTTCAGAATGGCAGTGAAGCACATGAGAGATTCATGCTTCTGTGAGCACTGCTGATGGAAATGGATCCACACTTCCTACAGGCTGGACAGGCCAGAGGTCCAGGCCTTTCCTGATCAGGGCCTGTCCTCAGCACAACGCCACCAGCAGACATACCAGCTCGCCTGCAACCCTCCCCTGGCAGAACCTTCTTCTCTCTGATACCACATGCCATCTTTAGGTTTGATCCACAGACGCATGATGAGTGTCGCTTGCTGTCAGAGGCCCCTGATTTACCCCTCGTGTGTGAACCGAGTGGGAATGAGTTAAAACTGCAGGTTAATTTCCTTTAAGAAAGTCCCACAGCTGTAGTAATGTGAGTACGTGGAACTGCTGGTGCTGACCCAAACCTGGCAGAAGACCACGTTAAGGTGAACATCTCAGACTTGAGTAAACTGTGGCTGCAGATTATTCAGAGGTGGGCAGGTGTGGGTCAGGGGTAAACATGCCTCACAGGGGAAGAGTGGGCGGAACACTGGGAGTGCTGGGAGACTCGGTGCTGGGAGACTCGGTGCTGGGAGACTCAGACTCAGTGCTGGGAGACTCAGAGGCTGAGTGCTCCTGGGCTTCCGTGGTGCAGATGTCCTACTCGATGGACCAGGCCTCCCAGTGAGGCAAGACAGCCCAGCAGCGTCTGCTGGGAGCGATAGTCCATGGGCTTAAGAGAGACATGAAAGGCCTCCTCAGGAAGGGCGGTAAATCTCTCCTGCGCTTGGAAACCCAACTCATGTGTTCCATCACCCCAGCCTGGCAGTAACACTCCACTGGAGACAGAGCTGGAGACAGTGGAGCAGCCCTCCACGTTTTACTGAGCTCTCCGGAGCTGTAACTTTGGATGCCTTCGTACATCAGCCTTGCTTGCCTTCTTTCTTTCTTTCTCTCTCTTTCTCCCTCTCCTTCGCTCTCTCTTTCACTTGGTACTTTTTAGCAGAGTCATTTCAGGATTTTCATGCGCTGAAGTTCATTTAACTTTCAAATCCTTAACAAGCTGTACTATTCTTCTCCAGCACACTCTCTCCTTCTCTCTCTCTCTCTCTCTCCATCTCTGTCTCTCCCTTTATTTCTTCCTCCTTCTCCTTCTCGGTCTCCTCATCCCCCCTCCTTCCCTCTCTCTTCCTGAGAAACCAGCTAATACGCCAGACTGTTTCAGACCCTGGAGAATACATGTGTCTTGTACAAGTCTCGTCTAATTTCAGACGCCAGCGCTGATGTACACATGTGATAACAGGGCCCACCGAGCTGCTGCACAATGGCTGCCCACGCTGGCATTTCCAAGTTATTAGACTGTGACGTGATGTTGTTTTGCTCTGGACTTAACAAAAGTAGAACGGACATGAGAGCCAAGTTTCATCTCAGATCTACTGTGCTGGATGACAAAGCCAAATATCATATGTGATTAATTACAGTCCACACTGTCTGTGAAACAGCAGCGCAACCACATCTGTGAGAATTACAATTATTATGTTTATATTTTTTATCATTTGTATTCAGAGCCACATATCAAAGTAATATTCTTGCCTTGGTCATCAGCTGTTAGGAAAAATGTTAAAAATAACATTGTCGCTCAAAGGTTACAGCGCTTCAGAGATCTGATGATTTCCTGGGTTAGGGTTAGGGTTAGGGGTTAGGTTAGGGTTAGGGTTAGGGTTGGGGTAAGGGTTTTGTTCCATCCCTCCACTCTGACCTTCCTGCAGTCTTTATACTGACCTGAAATCAAAACACCACTTTGGCACATCGGGCCTGAGAATGCAGCTCTTGGATCAGTGGCTCTGTCGTGCGGGGTTTCTACACCCCCAGTTCTGTATCTGGGTGGTGCTGTGCAGGGTGAGGAGGTGCGTGTGCTGCCCGGGCGACCTGGACCGTGTTCTACAGCCCGGGCTTGGCAGCAGCCTCACTGAAGCAAAGCAGGAAGAGTATAGTGCAAACCATTAAAACAGCATACTGGAAACCAGTAAAGATGGCGCTTATTAAATATAAAAGGACTGGGTCATGCCTATTTCATGATGATGCGATGTGCTTCGGACCTGGCCAGGGCCGGAACGTGCTGGCACGGAAGACGGGTCTAACTGGTCTGACTGGTCTAACTGGATGTCAGGACGTCCCATTAATTATTTGTGTCCTCGGTGTGATGCCTGTATACAGAAGGTGGAACAGTTCTGAACTCTGCAGCAGTCAGATTTCTCGGTCACTATGACATTGTGATGTCCGCTGTTTCAACCACGAAAGCCCAGTTTGGGGCCAGTGGTGCTCTGTGTTGCTGTACGCCTCCTCAAACTTGGCAGAGCTGCCGCACTGAGGTGCTTTACTGCGGCTTGGACCAAGCGTCTGGGCTCCAACTCATCTCTGGCATTTACATGCTGAACACACAGTGAGACCTTTATATGCAGAGCTGTGATCTCCATCCTTCACAGTGCTGCTAATATGTCTGGGATACCCTGACAACTAAAACCAGCGGTGCGTCCTCTGGGGAGGTGAAGGGTCGGAGGTCAGCTGAGAGGTCGGGAGGCTCAGTCCTGCTCTCTCTTATTCTCCCTCTTCTTCCATCGCCCACGTCTGATCATGTCAAACTGCTGTAATGAACCCAGACCCAACGTTCAGGTGCGCACAGTCTCAGCATTCAGCTGCGCACAGTCTCAGCGTTCAGCTGCGCACAGACTCAGCGTTCAGCTGCGCACAGACTCAGCGTTCAGCTGTTCAGCGTTCAGCTGCGCACAGACTCCACATTCAGCTGCGCACAGTCTCAGCGTTCAGCTGCGCACAGTCTCAGCGTTCAGCTGCGCACAGACTCAGCGTTCAGCTGCGCACAGACTCAGCGTTCAGCTGCGCACAGACTCAGCGTTCAGCTGCGCACAGACTCAGCGTTCAGCTGCGCACAGACTCAGCGTTCAGCTGCGCACAGACTCAGCGTTCAGCTGCGCACAGACTCCACATTCAGCTGCGCACAGTCTCAGCGTTCAGCTGCGCACAGACTCCACATTCAGCTGCGCACAGTCTCAGCGTTCAGCTGCGCACAGTCTCAGCGTTCAGCTGCGCACAGACTCCACGTTCAGCTGCGCACAGACTCCACGTTCAGCTGCGCACAGACTCCACATTCAGCTGCGCACAGACTCAGCGTTCAGCTGCACATGTGGCAATGCATCACACCTCCTGCTTTATTTATCATTTCAACAGATGATGAAAGTGTTTGTTGTGAGCCACAGAAGTGTATCCCTCTAAAAGCCAGACTGTGGCAGGACAAAAGCACTCTCCTCCCCTCTCCTTTATTCCCCTGATCCTGCTCTCACTCACTCTCTTTCCATCTTTCTGTCTCTTCCTCTTTCTCTATCTCTCTCCCTCTCCCTGTCCCCCTCTCTCTCCCCCTCCCTCAGCTTGTGTTCATCTGAGTGTGACTGCCTACCAGCCCAGCTGTGTGGCAGATAAACATTGAGTGTCACACTCAGACATGCTCAAACTTTCACACACACGCATACACACACGCAAGCACACACATACACACTCTGCTGAGGAAAGCATGACTTGGTAGGCAAAATGTCACACAAGCCCAGAAACAGTAGGTGAAAGAGAACAGAGCAGAGTCTGGAGCCCTGATCACATCTCCCAGCCCACCTCACTGCAATACTGCTGTGGCGGCCTGCACACTGGGCCTCCTGTAGGGGGCGTGAGAGGCCATTTCATCAGGCCTAAGGCCCCTCACTTGGCATAGAGGGGAATAAATAATTGAGGGACATTTCTCTACTTGGGCTTTAAAGGGGAAATGATTGCAGTGGCCTAAATGCTGGAGCAGAGGGTTATAAATCATTAACACACTGCTTTCATCCGCTGTAGTCCAGATCACTGTCCAGGAGAGTGTCTGGAAGAGGAGAGTGGTGGGGTGAGAGAGAGAGAGAGAGAGAGAACAAGAGACTGATAAAGTGTGAAAAAAGGGAGTGTGAGGAGAGAGAGAGAGAGTGGCAGGGGGAGAGAGAGAAAGAGAGACTGATAGAGTGTGAAAAAAGGAGTGTGGGGGAGACGGAGAGAGGGAGAAGGAATGAAAGAGAAAGAGAAATTTCTAGATTGCTCTGTTTTCTCTCTTTCTTTAAAACCTCCCAGATCAAAAGTAAAAGCTGTACTGGAGAAGACAAACCAAATATTATGTCTGCTGTCTCTGGCCAGTGGAAGGTTTGCATTGCCAGTGATGGATTCTCCACTAAAGGGTGGAGTGGGGGAGTGGGAGGGGTTCTCCACTAAGGGGTGGAGTGGGGGGGGGGGTAGTTAGCTTCTGTTTCCCACTAAGGAGCTACTACCACAGTGACATTATGATTATTTCTGCACTCGTTTACTTATAAGCTTAAACACAGACTTTTAAATTGTGTCACAGATACTGTGAGGGGATTTATCATTCGTGAATATTTTGGGCTTCAGGAGCATCAAGATGCAATACATGTGTTCTTTGAACAGGGCAGGGAAGGCTGAGTGTAAGGAAAGGCAATGTGTCTGGCCCTCACGGCTGCCGGGGAATCACAGGTCTCTGAGGAGATCTGCCTCAGTTCTCTGGCTCTGCTGAGGCCGGCTGATCTGCTCAGACAGCAGATGGTAGGACTCGCGTGTCAGTGTCGTATTGAATTTGATGCTCTCTCTAATTACATTTGTTTCAGCAGTCAACATCAAGCTTCCATTAATTCACTAAATGCTCACTGTTGGTATCAGTGCTGTCAATGGTTAAGCGATGCTTGCTAATTTATTGAAATGTAATTTATTGTCAGATGTTTAAAAATTTGGAACAGTTCTCACTTTTAAAATATATTACTCCTAATGGATTGTTAGAGAGTGATATTTGTGCTGGTTGGAAAACCGTGGCGTACTGTAAGCCGGTCCTTTACACTCACCTTAAACCTAGTTTTTTTTATCTCTCCCCTCCCCAGAGAGCTGATGCCCAAGACCCTGGAGGGTCAGATCACCATGGAGAAAACACCCAGCTACTTTGTCACCCGCGAGGCCCCGGCCCGGATCTACTCCATGTCCCGCTCCACCAAGCTGATCGTGGTGGTGCGGGATCCCGTGACGCGGGCCATTTCGGACTACACCCAGACGTTGTCCAAGAAGCCCGACATTCCCACCTTCGAGAGCCTGACCTTCAAGAACAGGACCACGGGACTGATCGACACCTCGTGGAGCGCCGTGCAGATCGGCATCTACGCCAAGCACCTGGACAACTGGCTGCAGTTCTTCCCCATGCACCAGATCCTGTTTGTGAGCGGCGAGCGGCTGATCAGCGACCCGGCGGGGGGAGCTCGGCCGCGTGCAGGACTTCCTGGGGCTGAAGAGGATCATCACGGACAAACACTTCTACTTTAACCAGACCAAGGGCTTCCCCTGCCTGAAGAAGGCGGAGGGCAGCAGCAAACCCCACTGCCTGGGGAAGACCAAAGGGAGGACCCACCCCAACATCCACCCGGAGGTGGTGCAGCGCCTACGAGACTTCTACAGGCCCTTCAACATGAAGTTCTACCAGATGACTGGGAGGATTTTTGGCTGGGATGACTGACCACATGAAGCTCGGAAGACCGTACACTGTGAGGCCTAACTGTAGTCATTCCCAACACCACAACGGTACCAACAAAAGAGGGAGGAGCATATGTGTATTATACCATTGATCTCACCAGCAACAAAGACTGACACAGCACTCCTTCTGACCCACATCCACCACCTCACATGCCAGTTCCGATCATCCTCACTCATCCTGACTACATGTGGGCATCAAACCCCATCAGACATTCAGGCTCACAGCACTGCACTTTCCCCGCTTTGTACTTGAAGGATGTGCTGGCTTGCACAGGAGATCAAGCAGGCTTATTAAAGCAGGAAAACCGCTAACCATTGACAGGTGATGGCCCCCCAGGACCACATCCACACATCCTTTACCCCAACTCGCTAAGTCCATCAGGAATTACCGAGACCTACCAAGACACTGCAAGTGCAGGGAGGGGTTTCTAACTTTGAGTGGGTCGAGGACTACGGTGCATCTGCCCTGACTCTGACGGCACAGAAAGCTTTTAAACAGAGTCGGGTTTCACCATTCCTTAAATATGACTATGACGCTGCTTGCAAAGCTTGGCAAAAATTTTAAAGAAAAAAATTAAAAAGATGAACACTATTTTTCTTAAGTTTATTTATTTAAAAAAAGAATGATGTACACAAATATAGTGGAAATCACTGAGAACCCTCCAAGACTAATCAATGACCATTTTACTCTGAACATTTACGGTGCCTGATAGAAGTCATTTGTATTTTGTATCTTACAACACAAATGTGTCAATCGAAGAGTTTCTTCTCTCTTGGGGAAACTTCTCTCTGTGCCCCCCCTTTTGCATGACATCGTTCTCAAACGTCTGTTTTAGAGCTTGGTGTCCC
Organism: Brachyhypopomus occidentalis; assembly: GCA_020368025.1. Taxonomy (NCBI): domain Eukaryota; kingdom Metazoa; phylum Chordata; class Actinopteri; order Gymnotiformes; family Hypopomidae; genus Brachyhypopomus; species Brachyhypopomus occidentalis. The sequence continues at coordinate 6,871,625 of JAGXOD010001379.1, read as the reverse complement.
GCCTTTCTGCCACTCAACTGAATGGTCCCAGGTAGAGTGGTCTGGGAAACATTGGGGTCATTGCATATTCTCTGTTGACAGCGTGTGTGTGTGTGTTTAACACAGAGGATGTTACTGAGCCAGTCTTTGTCTTCATTACAGGGCTAGACCAGCACCGAAGGTAAAAATGTCCATGATGATGCTTTTATTGTATTATTTCTGATTCTGCCACACACTTTCAAGAGATTGTTGTGATTGAATGTTCATGCGTGTGTGTGTGTGTATGTGTCTGTCTGCGTGTGTGTGTGTGTGTGTGTGTGTGTGTGTGTGTGTCACAAATCTATTGTGCCTCATGGGATCACTCACTCAATTTCGAGAGATCAAAGCAACTGAATATTTTTCTTTGCAATATTATATATATTTCTTTACAATATTATCAATCGTATGAATCATGTTTGGTTTTATTTAAACCTTGGTAGATTTTATAAAGCACACTTTAATAAAATAAAATTATGTTTATGTATTACAATAACTGGAGTCACTGTTTAGCAGTATTTTACTGAAATGCAGCTGTAATACAGAATACTGCAATTCTTCTTGCATGGGTGTTTCTCCCAACAACTAGTTACATCTCCAATTATAACACCATATCACAAGTCTCAGTTATGACACCATACGACACTATATCTATCAGCTACTACACCATAACACACTATATCTATCAGCTACTACACCATAACACACTATATCTATCAGCTACTACACCATAACACACTATATCTATCAGCTACTCCACCATAACACACTATATCTATCAGCTACTACACCATAACACACTATATCTATCAGCTACTACACCATAACACACTATATCTATCAGCTACTCCACCATAACACACTATATCTATCAGCGCTACTCCACCATAACACACTATATCTATCAGCTACTACACCATAACACACTATATCTATCAGCTACTACACCATAACACACTATATCTATCAGCTACTACACCATAACACACTATATCTATCAGCTACTACACCATAACACACTATATCTATCAGCTACTACACCATAACACACTATATCTATCAGCCACTACACCATAACACACTATATCTATCAGCTACTACACCATAACACACTATATCTATCAGCTACTCCACCATAACACACTATATCTATCAGCCACTACACCATAACACACTATATCTATCAGCTACTACACCATAACACACTATATCTATCAGCTACTACACCATAACACACTATATCTATCAGCTACTCCACCATACCACTATATCACACTACTATATCTATCGGCTACTCCACACCATAACACACTATATCTATCGGCTACTCCACCATAACACACTATATCTATCAGCTACTCCACCATAACACACTATATCTATCGGCTACTCCACCATAACACACTATATCTATCGGCTACTCCACCATAACACACTATATGTATCGGCTACTCCACCATAACACACTATATCTATCAGCTACTACACCATAACACACTATGTCTATCAGCCACGGTGATCACATGACCATATGCTGAGTTTTCACTTCATTAAAGCTAAGATGGAATTTAATCCAGTACATGGTGCATTTCACTTACTGGCCAATATGAGGACCATCTGTACACCTGCCCAAACATGTAATTATTAAATTAATTTATTATCCAATCAGCCAAATCATGTCAATTAGGCCAAGAGCCTTAATTTGAAATAATAAGAAGAAAGTGACCGTTGGCGTGACCGTTGGCGTGACCGTTGGCGTGACCGTTGGCGTGACCGCTGGCGTGACCGTTGACGTGACCGTTGACGTGACCGTTGACGTGACCGTTGACGTGACCGTTGGTGCCAGACAGGTTGGTTTGAGTATTTCAGAAACTGCTAATCTGGGACTTTCATGCACAACAGATTTTCAAGTTTCCCAGAATGGTGTGACAAACAAAACATGCCCAGTAAGTTGCAGTTCTGTGGGCAGAACCACCTCGTTACTGGGAGAGGTCAGAGGAGACTGGCCAGACTGGTCATGATGACAGGGAAGCTGTGGTAACTCCAGAAACCACTCTTTACAACCGTGGTGAGCAGAAAAACGTCTTGAAACATACAACATGTCGAAGGTCGAGGTGGATGGTCAGCAGAGGCGACAGAGCACATTGAGTTCCGCTCCTGTCAGCCAAGAGGAGGAATCTGGGGCTACAGGGGCAAAAATGTCCTAGAACTAAACAGCTGAAGGACTGAAAAACAAGTCTGTTAAATCTCCATTTCTGCCCAGGCATATGTGTGGGTCCCAGTGTAGGGCAAAAAACATGAATCCATGGACTCAGAAAGTGTCAACAGATAAGACTGGGGGTCTAATGTTGGATGCAGAATGCTTTCATGGCACACCGTGGGACACAATACCAACTGAGCCTTGGTTGAATGCCAGGCTCTGAGTATTGCAGCATGCCACGGTCTATCCGAGTATTGTGGAATTCCGCTGTCCAAGTATTGTGCATCTTTAGGTAACACAGTTTAACAAACTCCTTGTGGTTTAACCCTTTGAAGGACAGAAGCCATCACGAGTGTCCTCTAAAGCGATCCGCGCGTAGCGGCATCCTACTCTGGCTTCCTCCCTTGCACAGATGTGCTGGCATGACACAGAACAGTGCGTGTGTGTTGTTGCTGTGCCATCGAGGGGTGGTGGACGGCGCAGCCCTCAGCAGCAGTCCTGGACTCCACAGGGCGGGCAGTGTGCCTATCTCCACCCATCCACCATCTCTCAGTGTCTGTGCTTATCTGCCCCTCCTCACTGCCAGATGCAGACAGGCGCCTACACAGGAGCCCTGTGGCTCGCTGTGTTGCAGGCTTGTGAGAGTTTGGGTTATGGGTGGCAGAGGGGCCGATTTGCCCACGGCAAGCCGACGCAGCGCTCGAGGACAGAGATGTGGCTTTCTTTGTTTGCTTGGGGTGTTTTTTTGTTTTTTTGTTTTTGGGATGGTCTGAAAACACTGGAACCCACAGCCACTCCTGGAGGGAAGACACATTTTGTTTATAGAGGACAACTTGCCAATTCAATTTCTGTTTGGCCTCGACAGTAGCAACGGCGGTTCCTGTCTCTTCTTCTCCTCTGTTCTCTGTGCCTCCCTCTCTGCGGCTCCTCCCCCCTGTACAGCGCTGTGCTGTATGAAGCGCTCCTTCTTCAGGGCCGCCGTCCCCCTCACCGCACGTCTGTTTGTTTTAGCCTTTGCTTGAGAATTCTGCTGCCGGTCTTTGACCTGCTGAGAGATGTGGGCCCACATGCTGAAGTGCTAAAGGCAGACAGCTCAATGTGTGAACGGGCTGAAATGAAATTCCTGAAAGTAGTCTCTCAGATACTCACCAATCAGCTGCTAAGGCTGTTGTTAGCATCACACAGGATGTGTTAGGTCTGACCCTTGGCCCCGCCCATCGTTACTGCCAACTTCTCACATGGCAACAGCACAAAAACGTTTAAAGGAAACATTTCAAGGGAATACATCAAAACGTACCTACAGGAAATATCTTGAGATCATTTTTTAAATATCCTTATGAAACAATTATCATAGTTTGAAATTATGTATAGACTAATCTAAAACCAGGATTTATTTACTTCAAAGATGCTATTAAATGCAGTTAATTTTTTTTTTAAATCTAAATTCTGTGATCTTGTAACAAGGACATTTATATTAACAATGATGTTTCAGCAAGCTTTGCGGTAAGACTAAGACATGGTTACCTAATAACATCTGTACTGAGGCCAGAGAGTCCTGTTTGTAGACAGAGGAGACTGTGTTTACTGAGCGTGGCTGATAAAGTCAGAAAGCGATGCTCCGGAATCTTCCGTGTTAGACCTCACATGCATAATCTCACATCTTCTCAGACACTACCTCAGCAAGTATTTGTACCAGCTGGGTAGGGGGTGCTAAGGCTGTGTGAGTGTGTGTGTTCACCTACAAGTAATCATCCTCCTTCAGTGTCCCCTCTGAGCTCTGATAAACCCTCGCCATTTTAGGCCCTATCTCCCTCCACACAGGCAGACTGCCTCTGACTGGGACTGTTAAAGCAGAGAGAATGTGTCCTGGAGTGGAAAGTGGGTCCCCAGACAAAACCAGTATCACTCCAACTATCTCCCAGCCAGGGACAGAGATGGACTGCCCCTTTCTGCCTCACGTGCCCCACCCGCCCACCTTACAATGGGGCAAAACGTACTACAGCCATTCTTTCAGCTCTTCATGTTGAAGCAATTACGGCAGTTACATAACCCTGAAGCTACTCTTAAAATCCTTTGGCTGACCTCTCTGGCTGAACAATGTTTCATATTATTGTTAGTTGATATTATCAGTTTATCACAACATAAGACTTTATCCCTGAAGTTTTAACCTGGCTGAGTTGAGACGTCTGAAGAGATGATTCACTCGTGTGTTCTTACTAGCGGAGAAGAAGCATCTCAGGCTGCTGACTGTCTTTTCACGTGACATTACAGAAGCCAAAGCCTGGTGATTGTACAGAGTTTATCTGAAATGAACAAAACACTGGAATATTCTCATTCTCATCTCATTGCATCTTTGAAGGCCTAACCCTAATAACTTCTAGAGTGATCTCAACTTTAGAAACACCTCAGTGTTGCCTGTAAAACACCAGCACTTCCATAATGTCTCTAAGGCAAATGACATCACGAGCACTGCTGAGAGCGAGCTAACACGTTAGCTTGTGTGTCATCTAGACTGGATGACCAAACACTCAACAGCTCCGTTAAAAGCGTACAGAAGTTCAGAGTGCTGCAGCACGAATCCTGACACATGACAGGGAGCACATCAGCTCTTAAAAGCCTTCATTCAGGAATGATTTGAGAATTCTTTAATTCATTCTAAAATGTCTTCGTGACTTTGCCAAAATAAATGACTCAGGTCACCAAACATAAATAAGAACAGAATTCTAGTTTTTACTCACTGTGGAAGATCTGAGAGCTTTTCCCACATTCAGTACTCATGTAATAGTATTACTAAAGGGGGTTTTATTTTGTCAAAACGTGACTGTTCTTTTTATCAGTTTATTTTCTTTTGGTTTTTAAATTAATTTTTAATTAAATACTCCTGTACAAGACATTTTAAGAGAAACTATCTGTGTAAAGCATGGCTTTTTATATTATTACTCAGACAGTGCTGATGGTGCATGGTGTGGTGTAGGACTTCCTACACTGTTGATCCAGGTGGCAGGAGAGGTTATCCTGACCAACAAATGCTACGATAACACGTCAGGAACGATGTGATGGCTGGACTGGAGGAGTAGGAAACGGAGGCAGGACAATGAGCGGCAGAGGGAATGTGAGATGCTGAGGGGAGGTGGTCATACCGCGGGGTCAGGGGCAGATCACACCCCCCACCTCTGCTCTTATGGTGGTCTGTCGCAGTCTGACAGGAGTTTACTAAGACCTGTCTCTGCTGCACACACACATTTACACACACACACACACACACACACACACACACACACACACACACTCCTGCAGTAGTTTGCAGCTGGAATCAGCCTCTTTTCTGTGCATCACTTTTAATTCTACTAACAGGATGAACAAACATGGCTCTATCGCACAGCCCAAAGCTCGTACTGCTGTGAGTTTCCTCCGCAGACTGGACGCGATCGGCATGAGATCAGTAAGACTCCAGCAACACTAGAGCTCTGGTGTGGGGACTCCACAGCTGTACTGAGATCAGTAAGACTCCAGCAACACTAGAGCTCTGGTGTGGGGACTCCACAGCTGTACTGAGATCAGTAAGACTCCAGCAACACTAGAGCTCTGGTGTGGGGGACTCCACAGCTGTACTGAGATCAGTAAGACTCCAGCAACACTAGAGCTCTGGTGTGGGGACTCCACAGCTCTGGTGAGGGGAGCTCTGGTGTGGGGACTCCACAGCTGTACTGAGATCAGTAAGACTCCAGCAACACTAGAGCTCTGGTGTGGGGACTCCACAGCTGTACTGAGATCAGTAAGACTCCAGCAACACTAGAGCTCTGGTGTGGGGACTCCACAGCTGTACTGAGATCAGTAAGACTCCAGCAACACTAGAGCTCTGGTGTGGGGACTCCACAGCTGTACTGAGATCAGTAAGACTCCAGCAACACTAGAGCTCTGGTGTGGGGACTCCACAGCTGTACTGAGATCAGTAAGACTCCAGCAACACTAGAGCTCTGGTGTGGGGACTCCACAGCTGTACTGAGATCAGTAAGACTCCAGCAACACTAGAGCTCTGGTGTGGGGACTCCACAGCTGTACTGAGATCAGTAAGACTCCAGCAACACTAGAGCTCTGGTGTGGGGACTCCACAGCTGTACTGAGATCAGTAAGACTCCAGCAACACTAGAGCTCTGGTGTGGGGACTCCACAGCTGTACTGAGATCAGTAAGACTCCAGCAACACTAGAGCTCTGGTGTGGGGACTCCACAGCTGTACTGAGATCAGTAAGACTCCAGCAACACTAGAGCTCTGGTGTGGGGACTCCACAGCTGTACTGAGATCAGTAAGACTCCAGCAACACTAGAGCTCTGGTGTGGGGACTCCACAGCTGTACTGAGATCAGTAAGACTCCAGCAACACTAGAGCTCTGGTGTGGGGACTCCACAGCTGTACTCAGTAAGACTCCAGCAACACTAGAACTCTGGTGTGGGGACTCCACAGCTGTACTGAGATCAGTAAGACTCCAGCAACACTAGAGCTCTGGTGTGGGGACTCCACAGCTGTACTGAGATCAGTAAGACTCCAGCAACACTAGAGCTCTGGTGTGGGGACTCCACAGCTGTACTGAGATCAGTAAGACTCCAGCAACACTAGAGCTCTGGTGTGGGGACTCCACAGCTGTACTGAGATCAGTAAGACTCCAGCAACACTAGAGCTCTGGTGTGGGGACTCCACAGCTGTACTGAGATCAGTAAGACTCCAGCAACACTAGAGCTCTGGTGTGGGGACTCCACAGCTGTACTGAGATCAGTAAGACTCCAGCAACACTAGAGCTCTGGTGTGGGGACTCCACAGCTGCTGTCGTGAAGTGGACGCTCGCGGCTGAAATACGGCCTGATGGTGTTTATGAACGGTTTGCACGCTGGCTGGGAAAGGAGTGCTGCTTTGTTTGAAGTGTTGCACCCTGGAAAAAAAAAAACCATGCTGCACAGTGAGCAGCAGCTCGGAGCCGACTTCCCCCCCGCACGCTCGCTTCAGATCACTCCCCGCCTTCTCCCTCAGCCATCCTTCCTAAAGCGAAGGAACAGCTCCTCTAGACGGGGACCCTAACTGCTCGTGACAGTCGATGAAAGCCGCGTCCACGGTAAGCTCAGATTTTCCCTTCCGCAGATGAAAAGCAGAGTGACAGCGGCCTAAACAGACGGGCCCAAACAGCCTGGGGGTCGGAGTGACTTTCTCCCCAGGGCCAGGAAGCCAGTGCTGGGCTCCTGGAGGTCCTGTCACTCCACACAGCTCCAGCTGGTTATATGGACACACTGGCATCTCTGGTTTGGGTCTGGCGTTCTGATTTCAGTGCTTTGTACCTTGTTTTTGGTTAGTGTTCAACTGTAGACTGTCACTCATCCTATATGCCACAGTGAGGTTATGTAAGGCAGACTCAGGAAATCCTGCAAAAGACATGGCAGGCCTGATTTAGCTCATCATACCTGCAGAGATTAAACAACTACATCTTCACCAGGTTGTAGCTGACACACGACACCTGACTTTTGTTCTCTCAGTCAAGCTCAATATTCCACCCAAGCAAACACAGATCCAGATAACTGAAATGCTCCTGTGACTGAGACTCGAAAACACAGAAGGGACTGTCTCGTGTGACAGGGTCCTCAAATACACAACCTAAAAAAAAAAAAAAATAATGATAATAATAAACAAGCACTTTTGTTCATGCACTGAGGGAATGGCGGTAGCTTGATTCAAGCACACCATTACTCCAGTCAGAGCTCCCAACATACAGGGCACATGTGCACACACACACTAACACACAACACTCTCTCGCCCTCTCTTTCTCTCTCACACACACACTAACACACACAACACTCTCTCTCCCTCTCTTTCTCTCTCACACACACACTAACACACAACACTCTCTCTCTCTCTCTCTCTCTCACACACACACACACACTAACACACACAACACTCTCTGTCTCTCTCTCTCTCTCTCTCTCTCTCTCTCACACACACACACACAAATGGTGCTTCAATAACAAACCTGACCTTCAATGTGTTCACACAGCACTATTTCCACCATCATTAACATATTTAAACCTACGGAGTGAAAAGTGAAAGCATGAAAGTGTGGACATTACACAGAAGGTTGCGAGGTGGTTATTCTGACCTCAGGACACACCCTGCAATCGCATACACATGAGCAGACTCACCCAGAGTCTGCCCGGCCACACCAGGGCCCAGTGAGTTCAGTAATAAGCAGGACCAATAGTGGCACAGCATTGCACTCAGGCTGCCGAGGCAAACAGGCGGAGGCTCGATCCAACAGCTCCACCTGCAATTATACATGAATCTGAGACAGCAGGCTCCAGTAGGTGGAGGACCCACTGCTGCTTCTGCATCCAACCAAAACGTCCAGGAGACTGTGGAGCTACAGAGCTGTAGCAGTCCCATTACAACTACAGCTGGGGAGGCCACTGTGTCTTACATCCAACAGATTATGGCCTGTGTGGATAATGGTCGTTATGTGAATTATGGGGGTGTGGATGAACTCAGACAAAGTGGTGGGCACACGACAGGTTAACAGCCATTATAGGCAAGAGAATCAACTCTCAGCTCTTCTCTGGGAACGCAAAAGTGTGTGTGTGCACATGTGCATCCGTGTGTTGTGTGTGTGCACATGTGCATCATCCGTGTGTTGTGTGTGTGCACATGTGCATCCGTGTGTTGTGTGTGTGCACATGTGCATCCGTGTGTTGTGTGTGTGCACATGTGCATCCGTGTGTTGTGTGTGTGCACATGTGCATCCGTGTGTTGTGTGTGTGCACATGTGCATCCGTGTGTTGTGTGTGTGCACATGTGCATCCGTGTGCTGTGTGTGTGCACATGTGCATCCGTGTGCTGTGTGTGTGCACATGTGCATCCGTGTGCTGTGTGTGTGCACATGTGCATCCGTGTGTTGTGTGTGTGCACATGTGCATCCGTGTGTTGTGTGTGTGCACATGTGCATCCGTGTGTTGCACATGTGCATCTGTGTGTTGTGTGTGTGCACATGTGCATCTGTGTGTTGTGTGTGCACATGTGCATCTGTGTGCTGTGTGTGTGCACATGTGCATCCGTGTGTTGTGTGTGTGCACATGTGCATCTGTGTGTTGTGTGTGTGCACATGTGCATCCGTGTGTTGTGTGTGTGCACATGTGCATCTGTGTGTTGTGTGTGTGCACATGTGCATCTGTGTGTTGTGGCTGTGTTTGGTTTTTAGTGCACGGTGTGGAACTGATTCTCTACCAGTGTTGTGGAACTGCTGTGAACTGCTTGAAGGCAGATAAATAGTGTCATACTGCAGTACAACAATTTCCAGTCTGAACTCACCCTAATAGTGGAGGTGGAATTAGCATGATTAGCATGAGGTCAGTCTGTTCTGTTCCCATCACCATCACTGGGGGACCCCCCACCCCCAGCCCATTTCACACTGTGCCATTCAGACTCACTGTGCTGACCCCCCTCCCTCCCCTCTTCCCCCCCTTCCCCCTTTCTGCTTTGACAAATGCCCTCTCCCGGGAGTCATGCAGCCTAGCAGCTCTGAGCTGGGTCGCGTTAAAGCCCTGATCCCGGCTTCATAAATACAGCAGGTATGACACGGAGTTATTTTTCCACAGGAGTGGGTTTCTCCCTGGGTGAATGATGAATGCATGTGCGGGAGGGCAGCAGTGTAAACATGCTGTATTATGACTGAGCTGTCTGAGGTGTCAGCCTGCTAGAAGAATTCGCACGGCCGTGTCGTGTTTGGCTAACGCACGATGTGCCACGCATTACTGTCTGCTCATGGCAACCTTTCCACATCTAGATAGACGATATTGGGTATTTATTTGTAAAATTCATAAGACTGTGAGCCACTGACAGGTATGGATTACAACTGCAAGGTCTAAAAAAAAAGTTTACAGGTAACAGGCATCTCAGAGATACTGACAAACCAATGTGCTACATGTTACACACCCTAAATTTACCAGCAGGTTTTGCTGAAATGTCAAGGTGTGTTTATGTATTTATACTGATGTGTGTGTGTGTGTGTGGAGGATCAGGTAACAGATCCCAGGTGTTGGGCCAGAACCCTCAGGTCATCCTCATCCTCTCCGCTCATTCTTTGCTCCGTCTCTGATATCCGATCCTGACCTAACAAAGAAGGGACATTGCCCAGACATAAAGAGCCCTTTTAATTAGCAGCACGCGGTGGATGGTGATGGTAAAGGGCGTGTTTCACTTCCACAGCCGTCTGCAGTTATTGTCTTCCACTTCATGCCCTGTCAGCTTGACATCAAATGTGAATGTGGATTACGATAATCTGGATGCCGTTCCAGAAGAGTGCGGTACGGCCCTTGGGCTCCGCGCTGGAATCATATCCGCCGCACGCCGAGGACCCGACGCAACTGCGGTGTATACGGCTTCATCTGTTTGGGCACTGAACTCGTAGGGTGTGAGGAGCGCAGGCCGACGGTCGTGGGGTTTGGGCTGCTGTGGATCGAGCCTCTGAGAAGGCCGACCTTCTGCTGCTGGACCTGTTACTCTCACTTGCCAGTTCTCGTTATGAGGTAGCTGACCACACGCGCATGTCCCTGCCCTGCGTCCACCGCCGACCTGAGGACCTGCGGGAATTATGACAAACTAGTCCCAACGGAACACGCCTGCGGCGGCCAACGCCGGCGCCGCCCAAATCAATCACCCCTCTGGGGTCAAGGGTCGAGGCTCTGCACCTTCCGTCATACCTACACAGTAGTCTGTGGAGACTTCAGGTTGGCGCTGTGCCTCCAAACTCTCCCTAATGACCCACAGTATGTGGCATGTGGTGGGAAGGTCACACGTGCAGGCAGAGGAAACCCACACTCTGGACTTCCTCCCAATCTGGTTCCAACCAGGAACACGACAGCTCGTCGCCTCAGGGTGGCCTGGAGAGGCCTGCTCGATAAATAAGAGGTCGATAAGAACAATTACAGTGATTGAGGAGTCACATTTGGTCACTCATCAAGGTGCTTTTGTGGACTTTAAACATGACAAATGAGGAAATATGTTCAATATATCACCATAAGTCACACAATTTTTTTTGTGTATTTTAAAAGACACCAAGTACCATTTGTTGGAGAAAGATGAGTGGAAGGGAGAGAGCAGAACCTGGCCTTGTGAAAGTTTATTAATGGGCACGAGGGGACTGTTATGAATATCTTCCCAGAGTAGCCCATTTAAAGCTCTTCAATCACAGCTGAAGCCTTCCATTGCCAGAGAACACTCTGAGGTCTGAACTAAAAACTCTTTACACCCTGGACTTATACCTTGCCCTCTTCAGCACACCACAGAAATTGAGTTTCAAGAATAAAAAATAAAATAAAATAAAAAGCTCTCCCTACCCTTAAAATGCCTGATGAGTGCGAGTGGAGGTACAGCCGTTTCTCTGAGACCCCGGCAGCAGGACTGAGGGAGGACTGGCCCTTCAGTAGAGTTACGGAGGAGTTGATCCTATTACGAGCCGCGTGAAGAATGTGCTTGTGAGACTCAGGGGCTTTTAACCTTCGGCTAGCCCTTCTTCTGAAGCAGCAGCACTACTGGAGGAACCTGATGATCCTCCATCATCCTGCAAAGCATCTTTGGTGGAAGAAGCAGCAGACTGGCGCTCGTGCAGGGACCTGACCTGGGAGTCCTTCAATTCAAATGCATGGAAATCCCGTGCAGACACGCACAGGGAGAAAGCTGCATGTGCTTTGGTGAATCACTGGTGAAAACACTCGGTTCATTTACTAACTAAAGTCATTTGGTTTCGCTGTTTTATTTTGGGTTGGATGGATAGAAAAAGAAGTGAAGAAGTACTGGGGGAATGATGGCGGTCTACTGGGGGGAGTCGGCGTGTGGCCACAGGTGCTACATCAGCGTGCTGAGCTACAGACAGGCTGTATTTGGTTTCAGTGTACGCACACATTTTCACTTGCAAATCGGTCTGGATGCAAATCGAGACATGAGGCGGAAGAAAGTGGCAAAGGCGTTACACCTGAGAAGTAATGTGCTGAGTGGTTGGGCAACGCCCACCACCACATGCCTGCAAAATGACACACCCTCTGCATTCTTCTGGTGTATGAATATTCATTAACAGTGTTGGTGCCATCCACTTCACATTCAGACATAACCAAACGATTTACAGCGAGTGTGAGCAAGTGCCGGTGCTTCAGGACATCTGTGCAGCGTGTGCTTCAGCCTGGGGGTAAAAACCACTATGAATGGTGGACCTGATTCTGACAGCTGCTCTTTGTTATGGGGTATTTGACCAAAACTTCTACACCATGGCACCTGAACTTTGGCACATTTCATGTTCAAAGTAATTATTTTAAAGATAGCTAACAAACTTCAACCTTCCGGGATATTCTTTTTTCATTTTATTTTCAACAGTGTGGAAGTGAAAACTCAGCGGAGAATTTAAGGCTGACAGCCACACTGACGGTGGTTATTACTACCCGAAAATTACTTCCTGTAGATGACCACATTGTGCCTCTCAACACTAGGCCCATTGTGAGACACACACACACACACACCACACACACAAGGGCGAAAGTGATGTCAGCAAGGAGCATAAAGGCTTGTCCTTGACAACATATGCTTGCCAGCAGTGCCCAACACAAGCCCAGGAGAAAATACGGACTTCCTGGAGCACTGGAGGCATCCGTCAGATCCACGTCAGCGAGGTGTGCTGCCTCCCAGCAGGTGTGGGAGGAGTCCCATCTGTCCATGCCCCTAACCAGGCTGCACATATGCAAATGATGTCAGAAAGGAACCCATGGAAATGACAGCACCAATCATGACAGCATGGCTTTAAAAGTTTCTTAATTAGAAATATTTTGAAACGTTTGAGCATTAATGGTAAGAGCATTCACTGGTCTTCCTTCATTATCATGTTGTTGATCTTTTGGAAAGATTAGATTCAGTGAACGAATCAGTAAAGAATTCCTAAACTAAACAGAAAAACTAAGCAGAAAGAGTTTGGGTTTCACACAGGATCTTACTCTCTTTCCAGTATAACTGGGTTCATGCAATGCCGTTTTCTGTTCTTGAGAAGGACTTGAGATCCAGGTAATATTCCTTTGCTAAACAGGTTTACATCAGTGCTGCTAAGATACGTCTCACCAAGAGGCTGCCAGGGACGTCCCCCTGCCATTAACCCCATCGACTCTACCGGATTTGTTTAACTAATCTCCCGTCTCAGGGGGGGTTCCAGTGGTTGGAGGCATGAAACCCATACCCTCACCTTTGGAGGAGAAAAACAACACAACAGCACTTTGCTGTCACACACACACACACACACACACACACACACACACACACACGGCTTTGATCAGCCACCCATAGAGACGAGCAGGACAGACGTCAGAACAGACCACAGCCAATCATGATCTGTGATGCCACACAAAAAGTTTGCATAAGGTTACAATTCTCAATTTTAATAAAGCATATTGCCAAAATATACAGTATCTAAGCCTCAATATATCCATGTTGATTTGATATGGTAATTAATTATATGTATTTTTCTTTTCAGGACAAACAAGGACAGGTATGTCTGTGGCAAACCAAGTTGCACGTTTGTCTCCATATTCCATCTTCATGGAGACCACAGAGCGTGAGCAGTCGGCGCTGTTCTACGCTGTTAATTTTAATCTAAGGGGCTAAAAGTATGGGGGACGAGTGTGGAGAGATTTTAAAGCCCCTCCAATGAGGCATCAAAATGGGTTTTTACTGAGCCATAGCCCTCACCCCCGGCAGTGATTAAAGTCCTGTGGGCATGGCAACCACGGAACATCCTACACAAGCGGCTGGCTGGACCCTCCCCCGACAGCAGCATGGACAAACACACGCCCTTCTTTCCCCCCTAGAGGTCACGGCCTTTTTAAATGACCCGCCCATGTAGGCATGTTTCATAACCCTCTTCTGGCAGCTCCATCCCTGCTCTGCCAGGCTCTGTCAGCTCTGATGAGGAGAGTCCTGGTTTCCGCACTTATCCAGCGCTGTTTACCAAAAGGAAGTTGCAGACAAAGACACTGCCTTGACAGTGACCCATAGCAGACCCATAACCCTAACCCTAGCCCTAACCCTAGCCCTAACCCTAACCCTAAAACTAACCCTAGCCCTAACCCTAGCCGTAGCCCCCACTGCCAGACACTCCCTTTGCCAGCTTCACGCCCATTAGCCCTCTGCGTCTGAAACTCACAGCTCCCCTCGAATCAGCTCAATGCCCCTCAGGCTGCTCTACTTCCCGACAGCCTGAACGTGTCGACCCGTCACCTGCAGATCCGGTACTGTACAGATCCAGGTTTGCAGTGGACACACTGCCTCCAAAGAGCGACCCCCGCAGGACGACTTAGGAACGGCACTCTGCCCAGCCCAGCCCGGCCCGGCCCAGCTGGAGAAGCCTCCTCACAGCCTCTTTTCCACACTCTGGTTCTGCCCATACAGCGCTGGAACTTCCACACGCACGTAATGTAATGATGTAAGCTGAGGTGTGACAGACAGAAATCTACATGGTATGGCAAGTTAGTCTAAAAATATCATGTGGTGTAAACGGAGTTTATTACAAATTACAATTACAATCTATTATAAAAACCTTTACAAAAGCCAAAACTCTAGTAATGGCAGCAAATATCTCACAGCTGTGTTTTGACCTGGATGATCATTTATACTGTTCAAACACAAAACATTTCATTTGCATTTATGTAAAAGAATCCCGATAGTGCTAAAATTTGAGGATGTCAGTGTTGTATAATGCAGTGGTTTTCAAACTGGGAATTGAAAAATGAAAATGTAAACCATCTCGAAAACTACTAAGCTAAAACAAAGAGTGACCATGAGAAGAGACATGTTGACCAAACAAAGAGAAAGAAATCGATTAAGAATCTGGCACGTGTTCTTCTGCTGTTCTGAGCCAGACAATCGAGAGGTTTTTTTTCCGCTACAGTGGCACAGACTGCTGCTTCATCTCACTCCTGTGGCTAGTGTGTGTCCCCAGCACCATCGTCTCACTCCGTCTCCCTGTCTCCCGGCCTGTCCAGATACAGGAGTCTAATCTTTCAAGTGACAGGATTGTTCACTCCATGTCCCTGTGTGGAAATCTAGAGCGCTGAAGTGCAGTGCTGGGGGACACAGAGCTGCAGTGCTGGGGGACACGGAGCTGCAGTGCTGGGGGACACGGAGCTGCAGTGCTCGGGGACACGGAGCTGCAGTGCTGGGGGACACGGAGCTGCAGTGCTGGGGGACACGGAGCTGCAGTGCTGGGGGACACAGAGCTGCAGTGCTGGGGGACACGGAGCTGCAGTGCTGGGGGACACGGAGCTGCAGTGCTCGGGGACACGGAGCTGCAGTGCTGGGGGACACAGAGCTGCAGTGCTGGGGGACACGGAGCTGCAGTGCTGGGGGACACGGAGCTGCAGTGCTGGGGGACACGGAGCTGCAGTGCTGGGGGACACAGAGCTGCAGTGCTGGGGGACACGGAGCTGCAGTGCTCGGGGACACGGAGCTGCAGTGCTGGGGGACACAGAGCTGCAGTGCTGGGGGACACGAACGGGTACAAAGGGTTGAGAGCCACTCGTACAGGCAGCAACAACAAAACAATAACAAACAGGTGACAGACAGAAAAGCATTTAAATCTGTATTCTGAAAATGTCACCTGACCATGAGACCATGCCACTCTAGAGGTAGAGAGAGTCATGCTAAAAATAGTGAATGATGGTAAATATAATGTCCTATAATGGTCGTGCTTACAGTACTGAAGATTCTCATGAGGATTAAGAAAAGGTCACTGTGTGTGTGGCTCTTTCTGTCTGTCTGTCTGTATGTGCCTGCCTCCCTTTGTCTGTCTCTCTCTCCCTCTCTCTCTCTCTCTCTCTCTGCTGTGGTGTTTGAGGCAGAGCTGCAGAATACTGACACACTGATATAACAGCAGAAGAAGAAATCGTCTCTTTCCCGTTTGACAGACTTTACCTTGTAGATAATGGCTAAGTAAAAACCATATGTGGCTGGTTGCGGAGGAACTAATAGGTGTGTGTTCAGTGATTAAAGTAGCTGGATCAAATGCTTTCAGTTTGCAAACTGAAATTGTATGACTATCTATCTTCGTAGCACGGGCAGGAAAAGGCACAGGTTAAAGTGAGCTGAAAGAAAAACAAACATTGCTCACTATGACACAGACGGCAGACAGAGCAGACACACCGAAAACAGAAGAGAGATGTTTGACTGCGAAAGAAAGCAAAACTGTAAGCTAATGGTGGTCATGTGATCCCTGATCTCTCTCACTCCTACTGCTTCTCACTCATCATCCTATCAAACGAGCAACTTCAGTGGGGCATTACTCATTCACGTACATGTTAGACACGGAATTGCATTCTGGGAAAGAGCTGCTGAGGTACTGTTCTATGCAGGCGACCTAAAACAACACCCAGCTTACAGAATATATGGGGCTGGGTTAGGGTTGGGGTTAGAGTAAGGGTTGGGGTTAGGGTTAGAGTTAGTGTTGGGGTTAGGGTTAGAGTTAGTGTTAGGGTTGGGGTTAGGGTTAGAGTTACTGTTGGGGTTGGGTTAGGGTTAGAGTAAGGGTTGGGGTTAGGGTTAGAGTTAGTGTTGGGGTTGGGTTAGGGTTAGAGTTAGTCTTGGGGTTAGGGTTAGAGTAAGGGTTGGGGTTGGGTTAGAGTTAGTGTTAGGGTTGGGGTTAGGGTTAGAGTTACTGTTGGGGTTGGTTTAGGGTTAGAGTTAGTCTTAGGGTTGGGGTTAGAGTAAGGGTTGGGGTTAGGGTTAGAGTTAGTGTTGGGGTTAGGGTTAGAGTTAGTGTTAGGGTTGGGGTTAGGGTTAGAGTTACTGTTGGGGTTGGGTTAGGGTTAGAGTATGGGTTGGGGTTGGGTTAGAGTTAGTGTTGGGGTTAGGGTTAGGGCCAAGGCAAAGGGTTACCACCACACCACCTGTGATTTTACAAAGCAAAGCCGATCCATGTTCCTGTATGTTCACATGTTATGACCAAGTTAAATACAGCGATAAAATGCATTACATTTCTGAATTTACATTATGCTCCATAAAACGACGGCTGCTTCTCTGTTTGGTTTGCTGCGTGAAGAGGAACTCACGCAAACATTCAGGCATGTGACGATCCTGGACTTGAGCGCCACTGGACTCACTCCAGCTCCAGAGGAAGAGCTGCTTTGCCAAGCAACACATTAACTGTGGTCAGCACAGAGGCTGCAGACATGCCACCTGCAGCCCAGTGCAATGGAACATTCACACACATGCACACGCACGCACATGCACACCCATACACGTGGACGGCATACAATTACAAGTGCATCAACGGTGCAGGGGAATAAACAGCACTTCCTGGTACTGTGGAGAAGAACCAGAATGTCTAGCATTGTCCCACGGATGCACAGAGAGAGGGACAGAGATAGAAAGACACACAATGAAGATTGGGAGCCGGAAGAGAGACTCTCCGCCTCTTCCTCTCCTTTATCCTCTCTCCATCCACCTCCAAGATCAGCCTGCTCAAAGCGTCTGGCCTATGAACAAAGGAAGAGCTCCGGATGGATAACGCAGCTTGACCTAAAACTCTTCTTCTTTATCCCAGAAGCCGCAACCCATCCGTTACTATGGCGAAACCACAGCCCAGCCACAGCAAAACCACAGCACAGCCAGGAGCTCAGGATGGCGATGACGACGACTCAGACAGCACTGCCAATCAGGACATCAGTGCACGTCTGTGGGAGGTGCCTGCAGGTCTGCTGCGGTAACGTTACAGTAGATCCTCCAGGCTGGAATAAGTGATGTGGGCGTTACCTGACAGGCCTGGCGTGGTGGCACCAGCAGGGCACTGGAGGCTGAGAGAGAAGACGTTCAGACTGCGCTCACACAGTGAGAAGGTTCTCCTCCTCACCTGCGCCGTCAGCGGGGTCAGCAGGGTCTGCGGGGTCAGCGGGGTCAGCCTGGCACCTCCACTTCTCTCCTCTCCCAGCGCTTAGAATGATCATTCTGATCATTCTAAAATCAACTGCAGCAAAACGGGGACAGATCGTCTGTCCAGCTCATGGGACAAATCATCTGCCCAGTTCTGAGGACAGATCGTATGTCCAGCTCTGAGGACAGATCGTATGTCCAGCTCTTAGGACAGATCGTCTGTCCAGCTAATTCAAAGTTCAAAGTTCCTTTTATTTATCTCCCAAGGGAGAAATTTTTCTTAGACAGAGGACATACTGCAGTACAACACAAGATATAACTGGACAACACCATGTGAACAAATGACGAATCTTGAAAGTGCATTACAAAACAGACACACAGGGGTACAGTCAAACCTTGGTGTTATTTAGCATCTTGATCGACAGTGGTACAAAAGAATATTTGTACCTATTATGCTTACATAACGGAATCCTATATCTCCTACCTGAATTCATAAGGTGATACTCAGAAGACAGCACATGTGTATTATCTAATACAATGTTCATTGCCTGTCTGTATAATGCCTGCTCCAACAGCTCCTGCGGGCTAAGAGGGGTAGGAGTGCCCATAATTTTACCTGCGGTCTTGACCAGACTGAGTATTTGAGTTTTTGATTTAACCGTTAAATTGCCAAACCAACCAGTAATACCATATCTCAAGATGGACTCAACAACAGCTCTGTAAAAAATCAGCATAATACTTTTACAAACACCAAATAGTCTGAGTCGGCGCAGAAAATAAAGACGCTGATGAATTCTCGAACAAACACTAGCCACCTGTGTTCTCCAACTCAGATCACTGTCTATATGAACTCCAAGATATTTAAAAGAGCTCACCTGCTCGATTGTGCGCCCATGAATGGTCACAAGGTCAAGATTGCCAACTGAACGAGGGCCCACCACCATTTCTACGGTCTTCTTTGTGTTTATCTCCAATTTATTTGTGTCACACCAAGCCACAAGTTTACCTACAGCCATACTATATGTGTTTGGGTCAGAGGTACCTGTTAACAAACTCAGGAGGACAATATCATCAGAATATTTTACCATAAATTGGTTTGCCTCCTTACTAACGCAGTCATTTGTATAGAAAGTAAACAAGAATGGGGAACTGACACTCCCCTGGGGGGCACCGGTGCTACATACCGTTATGTCAGATAGCGCACGATTAAACTTCACTTGTTGTGGTCTATCAGACAGAAAAGAATAATACCACTTAATTAAAAATGGGTTTACATTTGCCTGAGCTAGCTTGCTGAGAAGAAGGTGTGGCTGTATAAGATTGAAAGCTGAACTAAAATCAATGAAAAGTAATCTGGCATATGCATTCGGACATTCAATGTGTTTCAAAATCAGATGCATTAGAGTTACTATGGCATGACTAGTACTGCGTTTTTTTGTATAGGCAAATTGAAATTTATCAAGTAGTGGCTCCACTTGAGATCTAATCTTTTCAAGCATAAGCCTTTCAAATGATTTAAAAACATTTGATGTAAGTGTCACTGGTCTATAGTCCTTGTCTTCCTGTGGGCTGACCTTTTTAGGGACTGGGATAATGAGAGATTTTTTCCAGAGTACTGGCACAGTATGAGTATCTATAGAAAGCTGAAATAGTTTATGCCAAACAGGTGTGAGCTCTTCAGCAAAAGTCTTCAGCAAGAAGGCCGACACACGGTCTGGACCCGTAGCTTTGTTGGTATGCATAGCCTTCAAGACTTTAGTCACTGCTTGTTGTTCAATTACAATTCTATCCCTGTTTAAGTCACATATTACATTCTCTAAAACTACGGTACAATTGCTCCTGATTCCTGTATCGAAGCGCATATAAAAATCGTTGAGTTCATTAGCCCTAGCAGTATCATTAGGGGCAGGTAGGGGCTTCCTTTTTTCATCCATGTTTGTCATTTGTCTGATTGAAACCCACAAATCCTTTGTGTTGGATGTGGCTAAGTTCTGTTCTGCCTTATCCTTGGCCTGCCGCCGGGCTGCTCTTAATTGGGCATTGAGGTCCTTTTGAGCCATTTGGGCCCCCATGGAATCACCAGCAAGAAACGCAGCTTTCTTCCTCCTAATACATTCCCTGATACCCTTATTAATATATGGTTTATTGTTTGGATATCTTTTAACAGTTTTTTGAGGAATGATAAAATCAACACAGAATGTAATATAATCTGTGATTACTTCTGTAGGCCTGTCTATATCTGCCCCCTCCAGAAGGATATCCCAGTCTGTGCACAGGAAACAGCCTTTCAGCTCTTCCTTCTTTTCATCTGTCCAGACCTTTACTGTTTTCATTTCAGGCTTACAAGACTTGAAAACTGACCGATATGTTGGGAGCAGGTAGATAACATTATGGTCAGAATTACAGAGAGGTGGTCTGGCTTTGGCTATATAGGCATCCTTAATATTGCCATAGCACTTGTCCAGTATATTATTATTCCTGGTTTTACATTTAACATATTGATAAAAACCAGGAAGATTGTTCACCAAGTTGCAATGATTGAGGTCACCTAGTATCAATATGGGTGCATCAGGTTTGCCCTCCACCAAACGGTGCACCCATTCAGTAATTTGTTTAGCTGCCCTTTTAGCGTTCCCCCTTGGTGGAATATATATTGCACACACCAGGATGTTAGTAAACTCCCTTGGCAGGTAGTATGGCCGCAGGGTAACACACAACAGTTCCAAATCCGGGGTGCATATTTTCGCTCTGATCGCAATGTTCCGACACCAACTGTCACGTATGTAAACACACACACCCCCTCCTTTTACTTTGCCTGAGTTTACATCTCTGTCCAGCCTCACGTGGGAAAAACCATCAATTTGTATGTTGTTATCCGGTATATCATCTCCAAACCACGTTTCGGTAAAAACCATGAGGCCAGACGCCCGAAACTCACAACAGGCTCCAACCTGCTGACGCAGATCGTCCAACTTATTCCTGAGGGAACGGGCATTGCAGAGGATCACAGGCGGTAGCGGCAGTTTATTTGCTCTCCGAATGCGCTGTCTGACGCCGCCTCTCCGTCCCCTCTTCCTGGGTTTCCTCCACCAGCGATGCCTTGTCTCACAGGACAGTAGTATCTCCCTTGGCACATTGTCCAACAAGCCGATTGGCGGTAAGAGACCGGTGAGCCGTGGTTGAAGCAACTCCGTTGAGCTGTAGGTTTGCTGGCCCCTGCTCGCAGTCTCGACGGCACCGCCCCGAATAGTCCAGTGGGACAGCACTAGCCATGCTAACGCTAAAAACAGGATCCTGTTCCGTTTTTCTTCCCCCGTACGCCGTTCATGTTTAAAGCACCAAACAGTACATAACAAATCCAACGCTCTAACAGCCCAACATAGACCGACATTGGCCTGCATAACAACAAACACCCCCACCACAAAGACAGAAAGCAGCAAACATCCTCCTCCATGTCGCCAGCTGAGCAGCGCCATCTTCCTAGGTTCCTAATGGGACAAATCATCTGCCCAGTTCTGAGGACAGATCGTCTGTCCAGCTCTGAGGACAGATCGTCTGTCCAGCTAATGGGACAAATCATCTGCCCAGTTCTGAGGACAGATCGTCTGTCCAGCTCTGAGGACAGATCGTCTGTCCAGCTAATGGGACAAATCATCTGCCCAGTTCTGAGGACAGATCATCTGTCCAGCTCTGAGGACAGATCGTCTGTCCAGCTAATGGGACAAATCATCTGCCCAGTTCTGAGGACAGATCATCTGTCCAGCTCTGAGGACAGATCGTCTGTCCAGCTCTGAGGACAGATCGTCTGTCCTAATGGGACAAATCTCTGCCCAGTTCTGAGGACAGATCATCTGTCCAGCTCTGTCCAGCTAATGGGACAAATCATCTGCCCAGTTCTGGACAGATCATCTGACAGATCATCTGTCTGTCCAGCTCTGAGGACAGATCGTCTGTCCAGCTAATGGGACAAATCATCTGCCCAGCTCTGAGGACAGATCGTCTGTCCAGCTCTGAGGACAGATCGTCTGTCCAGCTCTGAGGACAGATCGTCTGTCCAGCTAATGGGACAAATCATCTGCCCAGCTCTGAGGACAGATCGTATGTCCAGCTCTGAGGACAGATCGTATGTCCAGCTCTGAGGACAGATCGTATGTCCAGCTATGGGGACACAGTTCTGCTGTTATTTTAACCCTTGGGCAGTGGCTGCCAGATGTGGATGTTGTGTAAGTGGTGGTGACTCTGTCCAAACACCCTTTTCTGCTTAGCATGTGTGCTTGTGAGGGTGTGTGTGCCTAGGTTGCTATGTGCTTGGCTATTACTTTATGGCAACATAAACGCCATCTCCTAAAGTGTCTCTGGCTCCGCCTGCCCTGCCTATGCAGTCGGGATGCAGGTGGTTGTTCTCACTAACATGTCATGAAAGACAGAAGTCTTCCGATGAGAATGGGGAAAAAGCTTTTCATGGAATAAGCATTTGTCTAGCCAAAGTTCAACATGCGTACTGAAGCTCTGTAGACAGTAAAACCAACAGATGTTCTCAACAGCCCTTTCATGACTGTCCTGTCAAACATTATGGGACTCAAGAGCAGAGGATATAAAATAAGGATCAATAAAAATATTTTTAAGTTTTCTAAACTGTAAATAAGGCGGAGAGAAGGGGTAACTGAATGCGTTTCACAAGACATTTTGTAAATTCATAGGAGTTCAGTTCAAGCAGGGAATTGCAGTAACCATAACATTTCTCCATAAATAGATTTGTTGCAAATCCTTAGTAGTTTTCCTCTGCATCTGTGTTTGCTTGTTTTAAAAGCTGTCTTGCTAAGAGACGTTCATGCATTTTTGGGCCACATTATCCTATAGAGACAGACATGGAGATGTAGCAAAGATGTATTTAACAGGCAGATGGAGTCTTTCTGGACCAATAAGCAGAAGTGGAGCTAATAGCCTGTGTCAATAACACACAAAACTTCAACTGATGTTTAAAACAGGAAGCTCGTCTCTGTTTACAGTCGAGGGGTGTTCTTCACCACGACACCCCACACTGCTCTCACATGCTTCAAGCGTCAGCGCTGAGGCCTTAACTACCTGTACATGCGCGGAAACAGATTCTTCAGATTAATAAACACTTCTATCATGCCCAACCAACCGTGGTGTTGGTTCTGGTTCTCCACCTTCCTGGGTCTATGGCACCCTTCTGAATGTAGGGGTCAGGCCAGACCCTGTCTACTCTCTCTCCCAACAGACACACTGTTTACACTTCTCTCTCTCACTCGTTCTCACACAGAAACACACACACACACACACACACACACTCTCCTGCTCATTAGATCCATCAACCACTGGCTCATGTACCTGCACCCTCATCGTCACCATGACTCCCGGGTCGCTCCACAAGCCTGTCCTGGCTGGATGGGGCTAATGGAGAGCAATGGGGCAGAAAGAGCCTGCCGGTGGGGCAGAGGAGGGGCAGGAGCAGACGCAGCCAAGCAAAGCCTGGATAACATTTGTACATGTGCTTCATGAGCCTACAGAAATAACATACTTATATGCCGAATAAATTAATAATCTATATATGTGCCCTCACAAGGCAAAAGATCTCATCATGAGAAACCAAAAGGTTTCCATAGCATTCCGATGTTCTCAGAGCTTCCTGGTTTTTACAGAGCATTCTTCTAAGTTCTAAGATTCCCTAAGTTGATTCTATTTTGTTGCAGGTGTCAGTGGCTTCTTCAGACTAACAGAAAAACATAAATATAAAGATATCTGGTCACCTGGGGATTCTGATTAACTTACATGTGTTGAACAGACATAAAAAATGGTTTCACAACAGCACAACATCTGACTGCATGGTAGAGTGTTGCTAGTGTGAGAAGTCTGTCATCATCTGGGCCGTAGGGGCAACTGTCACCTTCACATGTGCCGAGCACTTTAACTTCAGGGTAGGGCTTCTGGTCTGAATAGTTTTTGCTTCTCTAGTGTGTAGTCTGCTGAAATTAAATCTCAATTCCTCACCACTTGGCAGCTGACTGAAGTGTATTTATGAGACAGGAGGGAAGTACAGAAGTACATAAGTATGGAAGTACAGAAGTACATAAGTATGGAAGTACAGAAGTATTAAAAGAAAGCAAGCGTGAGAAAGAGCCGGTGTGGGGGGATGGATGGCAGGTGAGCAGGTCAATGGGATGGGAAGTTCCACGAGGAGAGATGCGGGGAGGCTTGGCTCATGGTCATGGAGGAAGGAGAAGGGAGGAGCACTGGAGCACTTCAAACAGTGTGCAGACGTCTCAACGAGCCCTTTCAGCATGCACGTGCACGCTCACACACACCGATGAGGCAGAGTGCACATGCACGTCTTTCACAATGAGAAAGCAAAACCTGACACTGCATAACTTCAGAATAACTTCACAGAGTGATCAAAGGCTCCGGTCAAGAACTCCCTCCTAATCCTTCACTTCAACATCAGTTTAAACAGATTACCTAATGACAAGCCTAACGCTGAGAGCATGGCCCGCTCTGAGAGTATAACTGTTTTAACACGGTTACTGCTCTTCCCGGCCTGCCAGAGCTGGACTCTGGTAAACTGTGGGGAGAAGTGATGAAGTGGCTTGCTGTGGTCATGGCAAAATGCCCCGGGTGGCCCCAGTCTGAGACTGCTGGGGGAGACACAGACACTGTGAGGGTGGTTACAGGCCCCCTCACCCCGCCCCCTCACCCCACCCCCTCGTCCCGCCTCCTCGCCCCGCCCCCTCACATATGGAAGTGCTTTACGGCTCTGAGCAGCGTGGCAGCCACAACCCCTGTGCTGTCCCATGCCGCAGGGCTGAACCGTACCTACACATGAGCAAATCACTCTCCACAAAGGGGCGCAGTGGGAGGAGCCAAAACAGCAGCCGTGCGACCGTGACATCCAGAGCGGTAGGCCACGCCCCTTTATCTCGGCTCACTATGGGTTCAGTGTGGCTACGTATGGAGCTGCAGCACTGGTATGGGGTATGACGGCATACGGCATGACTGGCTGGTTCGCTGCCTTCCAGAATCCATTGTGGAACAGTGGCAGGTGTGGATGTTAATGCAGCAACGCATTTGCAGGTGCCAGATGTCCCTTTTTATCGACTCCATAAACAGACTCTTTCTTAAGTATCCAGCTCTCTAAATACCCAGGTATGCACAGACATATGAATGCATTACATGCTTTTCTATAAAAAACCAACAGGCATTAATACAAAAGTGTCTTGTTCTGACTAAAGGAAGCTGGCAAAAGAAAGGAATAGTGGAGAAAAGAGAGTGGAGAAAACTTGCACGTTGATCATCAAGGCTAAGACACCCTGCAGAGACTGTGCCAGTGACACAGGATAATCCCGCCCCAGGACCAGGCAGAGCACTGCCGAGGCATTTCAAGCGCTGTGATTGGCCGTCGTACTGTGGCAATCATAGCAGTATGTCTGGCTAGTGGTTAATGCTCCAGGGTACCATTGATTTGCAATTTAGAAATATTCTGGGAACATTTCCAAATTCTGAGAAGGTAAAATGTCTTTGTTTACTGGATTTGTCATTTTCTTTGTGTAATGTACTTCACCAACTGACAAGATAAGTGTTAGTGAGTAACCTTTCATACAGTGCTCAATGTTGATGACAAATTAACAAACTTCTTAACATGGTATTATACAAACAGGGAACCTAGCCAGTTTTTTTTTGTGTTAGAACAGTTGATATAAAACAATTCAAGTTAAATGAATGTCGTCCCACAGAAATGGAGCTGCTAGCCTTTCTCTCCTGGACACAGCTCTCAGGCATGTACCCTGATTGACGGGCTACTGCCACTGACTTGAATGCCAGCAGCTACTCATGCTTGGAACGCCACCTCCAACTGCACCACCCACTCACACAACACACACTCCACTGCCCAGATAGATCAGCAGGTCCATTCTGTTGACTCCACCATGACAAGGCTGACCCCAGGCTGACCCCAGGCTGTCACCACTACTACTCCTACTCTGAAGGTCTACACTGCTCCTCACAACCTCCTCATTCGGTACGGTGGCCGACACGTCTGCATCTAACTGTCCAACACATGTGCATCTACACCATCCAACATATGTATGTCTACACTCTCCAACCCTTCGACCACTCAAGGGTATAAGCGGGTATAACGTCTGCGTGGTGCAGGTGGGAATGTCGGCTGTGTTCTGGAGAGGAGGCGTAGGTCACCACAGCCGCTGGGCTGCTCCTCCAGCTGGACTGCTCTCATGAGACGCTCAGCCTCGTTTACGTGCCACATTCTCCAACTGCAATCAGAGAAATCTTGAAACTTTTCAGCATCCCAGTGATGCCTTAAGGATTTCACACTTTACGACGTAATAAAATACAGTAACAGCTACGAGGCTTTAAAAACACCCAGCCTAACCTGATGGAAATGGCAGGACTCCACATAGCGCAAGCAGAAAGCATCTATGAACACATTTTCACAAGCTGCAATGTGGCTTATTAACTCAGGAACATGAGAAACACTGAACTGTGCAGTGCTACATGGGAGTAAATGAAAGAACTCTGCTTTTCAATAGGCTTCACAATAATAAGTTTCTTCTAGACAAAAGCCCCACTGACAGAGCTGATGGTGTCCACAGGCTTATCAATGAGTATGTGGGCGTGTCAATGAGTCTGTGGGCGTGTCAATGAGTCTGTGGGCGTGTCGATAGGCTCTACCTGGACCCCAACTCCCACTCCGCTGACTCACCCTTAAGGTCACCAGAGTTCAGGAAGGTTACAGTCACAATGACACACACAAGAGGAAACAACACAGAGACATTGGAACATTCCAGACTTAATGAAAAAAACATTTAAGATCTTTTCTGGCCCATGACTATACCAGACATGCGTCTGGGCGGGCGGGAAGACGCGGGACATAGCCGGGCGGGGCAGGGGGCTGCAGGGGCTCCTGTGCTGAACACGAAGGACTGTCTGTCTGCACATAGGTTGTTCTGACTGATCTGTAATGAGGTGACTGATTAACGTGAGGTCTGAGTATGGGGAGTAGCCCAACCACAGTCTGCTGACTCTGATTAACATGTTTATACACACATATGAGAGAATGGAATAATGGAGAGAGTGATGGAGGGAAGGAATAGAGGAGAAGAGGAGGAGAGGACTGGAGAGGAGTGGAGTGGAGAGGAAGAGGATGGGTGAAAGAGGGAGAGTCGAGGAGGAGGAGAAGAAAGAGGAGGAGTGGAAAGGAGTGGACAGGAGAGAGGAGAGACGAGAGGAGGAGAGGAGAAAGGAGGAGTGGAGAGGAGGAGAGGAGAAAGGAGGAGTGGAGAGCAGTTAGAGCGAGCTTGACGGACCAAGACAGGCAAGAGAAAGCACAAATCAGAGAGAGATTGAGGGTGAGAGAGAAATGACATGGTGGATGACTCCATGTCTATGACACATTTTCTGTGGTTCTTCAGCTCTACCCAGTACAGCCTTCCTCCCTGCTCATGACAGTAGTTCAGCTGTTCTGTGGTTAGTGAAGTGACAGCATTCGTGTCCATTACACTCCACTCCCTGTAATTACGCCACTTTTATTCTGTTCCTCACTGCATCCTTCCCTTTTGCCTGTAGTTACAGCTTTCACCATTATTTGATAATCAAATCTCCGCTGAGACGGAAGGGGATTGTGGGAGATGGTGGGAGACGGAGGGAGACGGAGGGAGACGCAGGGAGACGCAGGGAGACGCAGAGAGACGCAGAGAGATGGTGGGAGACAGAGGGAGAGAGGAGACTGCAGTGCGGTTCCCTATGGAAGTGCTCAGGCTCTTCTGTCAACACTGTACAGGGGGAGATACGATTCTTCTCTAAGCAGAGACTATTCAATAGAAGCATTAGATAGGAGCATTACACCATTAATCAGGTATATTTCTACCTCTTCTGAGGAGTAATGAACAATATTGTTAGCAATTTCCATGATTACACTTCATTTCCAAGTATGAAAATGAGCTTGACAACTTTAGCAAGCTACAGCCTCCACCCAATCTTAGCACCACCCAAGGGTCTACACCCTCCCCGAGTCCCTCATTCCTGTAACCCTGCTTAGTGAATGGAGCACTCCTCAACTGTCAGTGTCTGTCATTCCAACCCTATTAAAGCTGTAAGACATCCGTACCAGAGCTGTGAATGACGCCATTGTGTTCTGCCG
Organism: Brachyhypopomus occidentalis; assembly: GCA_020368025.1. NCBI lineage: Eukaryota > Metazoa > Chordata > Actinopteri > Gymnotiformes > Hypopomidae > Brachyhypopomus > Brachyhypopomus occidentalis. The sequence continues at coordinate 6,843,312 of JAGXOD010001379.1, read as the reverse complement.
TCTTCCTGCCCAGTCCACCTGTGGTCACGCACACAGAACGTCCCCAGTTCTCCCACCTCTGGGTGGGGGGTGGTGGTTGTGGTGGTGGTGGGGTTCAGGGCGGGGTGCAGCCTGTCAGACACAGGCACCAGATGCTGGGCTAGGTCACTCATGCAGCTAGGGCTGATCTCCTGTGATTGTCTGTAATTACCAGCTGTAAGCTGAGAGCCCAGAGGGGATAAGCAGCCCTTTGAGCTGTCGGGGACGCCAGCGTGCTGTGTCGCCCTCCAAACAAGTAGGTACAGCAGGACAGGGGTGGAGGGACGGGTGAGTGTAATGGGCACTCATAACGCCATGTTCAGGTTACCACGACTGCTGAATACACTGCACTGCTGAATACACTGCACTGCTCAATACACTGCACTGCTCAATACACTGCACTGAGCCCAGTGTTCCCAGCAGGACATTTCCGTCCTTCCTTCATTGCCTCTTTGTGCTGGAATGTTTTAGACAACATAAGGCGTAATGTGCATTTCTTGTGTGTGTGTGTGTGTGTGAGAGATAGAGAGAGAGAGAGAGATGAGGCAGGAAGTCAGAGGAGCTGGTTGCTGTGTTAGGGAGGCACCTAATTGTCTACTGCAGCCTGTAATTGCAAGCGTACTCAACATAAATCTTTCATTATTAACTACTATTTCTGTCCCAGAGACTGTGTGCTCCTCTCAGACTCAGGGAGAAACCACCATGGTCTTTTAGCCTAGTCACATCCATGAACACACAAAACTACATTTTAATAGATAACATTATTATATTAATATTTTATTACAATCACAATCATTAGATTATAGTATACATTACTAAAACTATAAAACAGAAAATTTTAAAGTAATTATCTCTGGAGTCTCTGGCTCGGCTGTGGAGAGGACTGGGGTGAAGGGAAGTGAGAGTTTTTAATCATCTGTGGTTGGTCTGCAGCATCCACACAGCACAATAATCAACACAGATTCTACACCCAGTTCTCTATACTCCTCTATACTCTGAGTTCTGTATACTCCTCTATACTCACAGTTCTCTATACTACTCTATACTCACTCTATACTCACCGTTCTCTATACTCCTCTATACTCACTGATCTCTATACTCACTGATCTCTATGCTCCTCTATACTCACTGTTATCTATAAGGTGAGTATAGAGGAGTATAGAGAACGTATAGAGTATAGAAAGTATAGAGAACGGTGAGTATAGAGGAGTACGGTGAGTATAGAGGAGTATAGAGAACGGTGAGTATAGAGGAGTATAGAGAACCGAGAGTATACAGGAGTATAGAGAACAGTGAGTATCTGTTCTCTATGCTCCTGTATACTCTCGGTTCTCTATACTCCTCTATACTCACCGTTCTCTATACTCACTGTTCTCTATACTCACTGTTCTCTATACTCCACTATACTCTATACTCACTGTTCTCTATACTCACTGTTCTCTATACTCCTCTATACTCACTGTTCTCTATACTCACTGTTCTCTATACTCACTGTTCTCTATACTCACTGTTCTCTATACTCCACTATACTCCTCTATACTCCTCTATACTCACCGTTCTCTATACTCACTGTTCTCTATACTCACTGTTCTCTATACTCACTGTTCTCTATACTCCACTATACTCCACTATACTCCTCTATACTCCTCTATACTCACCGTTCTCTATACTCACTGTTCTCTATACTCACTGTTCTCTATACTCACCGTTCTCTATACTCACTGTTCTCTATACTCACTGTTCTCTATACTCCACTATACTCCACTATACTCACCGTTCTCTATACTCACTGTTCTCTATACTCACTGTTCTCTATACTCCACTATACTCCTCTATACTCTCTGCTCTCTATACTCCACTATACTCCACTATACTCTCTGTTCTCTATACTCCACTATACTCCTCTATACTCTCTGCTCTCTATACTCACTGTTCTCTATACTCCACTATACTCCACTATACTCCTCTATACTCACTGTTCTCTATACTCCACTATACTCCTCTATACTCCTCTATACTCTCTGTTCTCTATACTCCACTATACTCCTCTATACTCACTGTTCTCTATACTCACTGTTCTCTATACTCCACTATACTCCACTATACTCCACTATACTCCACTATACTCTCTGTTCTCTATACTCCACTATACTCCTCTATACTCACCGTTCTCTATACTCACTGTTCTCTATACTCCACTATACTCCTCTATACTCACTGTTCTCTATACTCACTGTTCTCTATACTCCACTATACTCCACTATACTCACTGTTCTCTATACTCACTGTTCTCTATACTCCACTATACTCCACTATACTCCACTATACTCCTCTATACTCTCTGCTCTCTATTCTCCTCGGAACAGCATAGTTTAAACCATGTTTACATTTTCTAGATATCTGTGCCAGAGTTGGTAGGCTAAGAAATGCAGCCAGACTACGATGAGGTCTTGATTGTCCCACAGCCCTAAGGGCAGAACTCCTTATTTCATACTGCCCTTTCCTAGTAAGAGAGAAAGAAATCAAACTGGGTCTGATCTTAGTTAGAGATCAGATTTCGGTGAGTTGGCCATGAAGCAGTGAGAGAGGGAGAGGGAGAGAGTCCGTTAATGAAAGCGGTGTTGTAAACCTCAGTGTGAAAGTCTTCCAGCTCAGGTATTTTCCAGTGATGTCCTCAGTCATAGGGCACACACACAGAAAGAAATTAAGTTCCATGTATGTTGCTACTTCACAAGCAGGCAAGAGGTACAGACCATCCCTGCAGCTACAGGAATGACTTCATGCACCATTGACCAATCAGCTAAGAGGTGTAGGGCTCAGCATTACCACACTACATCCAAACACTCCTGCTGGGGGCTGGCTTGCACATGGCAGATTTTCTATACTTTAAAAATAAAAACATAATAATTTTAATGCAAAAAAAATCCCAAATCTGTTCATAAGATCTGTTCACAAGCAGAGTGTTATTGTCCCAAAGAAACGTGCAGGATTTATATGGATTTAATCCAAGTTTGGATGAACGAAAAACACTACAGAAATGCCACAGAAACATTGCAGAAATACTACAGAGAACTCCCAGTCACGGACATCTTTTTAGTTTTCTCTTTGTGGACACTGCCCCCTATGTAGCCAAAGTGTAATCACACTCCTATTGTGTAAGTGCCATTTTTATTAATAAAGTCAGCTCACCAGCAGACACATTTCACTGGTTAAACTGGTCCTAATCCTAGGCTTTACCACTCAGCTGAACTTTCAGTCAGCTTCAGCAAGATGTTCAGTGTAACACTTTCTCTAGCATCCTTGGCTACAAACAAATAAATGTCAACATTTTTTCAAAGGTTTTCAGCGACATCAGCTCTAGCCTGAAGGTTTTAAATGTATGAACCCGTGAGACTGTAACACTGGTCCACAGAGAGGAGGGCTTTGCTTCTTTCTGAACGGCTATTTCTGCAGGCTGATGTTTTCCTCAGTTCATTAATCGGTTAATGTGCTGAATCAACAGGAACGCTCAACCCTGCCCCCAACACCCCAGAATTAGCGAATGGGCTCAGTGCCACACAGCGCCGCCGCATGCGCAAATTAGCCGAGGGTTCCGAAACAGATGCTCGTTTAATCCCTCGATCACACACAGCTGACAAACTGCACACGTCTTGTGATGGATGTGTGTGCTTCAGATTGAATGCATTGTTTTGAAGCACAACCATCCATGTGAACATCAGTTACCAAATAACGGAATAACACAACAGGGGTCAGCAGTGGCCTGGGGGTGGAACGCAGAGGTCAGCAGCCCGAGGATCAGAGACAGTGATGTGATCAGATCTCAGTGGTGTGTGGCTCAGGTGAGAGTGCACACAGTTGTCCTTAGAATCACAGGGAGGTCATAAAATGCTCTTTCATCACCCCTAGCAGGTCATCAGGTTGACAGCTTCAGTATGTGGCTAGCACAGGTTATTCCTGACAAAATCACACTGTTATGCAGACTCAGAGCTTGGAGTTTTTTGGTTCTTGACACGAGTGCTTTGATGGTTTGCTTTTTACAGTAATAAAACTCTCAAGTGTCCCTTAGCCTGTAATTCCCAGTCAAATTCTCCTGTTTTGAACTACAGTCGTAATGTTTTTCAATTTCTGTCATTCAATATTCCAAAAATCATGTTGAAAACCGTTAAGTTTTAATCTTTCCTTGCACCTGGAGGCTTATATGGGGTTTAAATGCCACCTCCCCATCTACAACTGTGACCTTTAGAAAGGCAAAATCCTTCAGGTTTTGTAGGCTGCGTGTCTGATGGATAAAGGCACACAGTGGCCACATCACGTCCATGACCTCATATCCAGGGTATTTGAAGAAGGTGGCACAGGTGTGCAAAAGTACGATCCTACTCACTAAAACATCAACGATGAAAAAACGATGTCAACAGCGGCCCTCTGCTTTTTTGCATACACGTGGGTAGGTTGCTCTGTTTTCAAAGCAAAACTGGCCAAATTCAGTCCTGCTTTGGTGGACAGTGCTATGCCTGGGAGAGTGTCTGGTGCTGGCTGTCCCCCCGTGGTGTACAGCGACTGTGGAGTCAGGAATGCTTTTCCAGCTGCTGACAGCACGACAGGCAAGAGAGAGCGATGCAAGAGACGGATTGCTATCTGACGGGATTAGCATGCAGAAGACATCCTGCTGTTGAACAGCAGAGGATTTAAAAGCACTTTACTGATAATAACCGCTCTCCAGGACACTCAGACAAGGGAGGGTATGTGAGGGTAAGAGGAACAAGACCCACTCATTAGAGAGAGAGAGAGAGAGAGAGAGAGATGGAGATTGGTGAGGAGACAGAAAGAGAGAGAATTAGGAAAGGCTGGATAAAGTGCTGGAGTAAACATAAATACTTTTTTCTTAATAACGCAGCTTTTCCTCCAGATACTTCCCAGTCCCCGAGCACCTGCTCTCTCTCCCAGTGATCCCTGGGTCTGCATCATTCTCCCCCTCCTCCGTGCTGAAACACATGCTTCAGCACAAGTGTGAGACCGTTTCATCTGGCATTCAAAGAGCAGCCAAGACCTCTGTGCCCAGGAAGTATTATCAAAGAGCAAAGGAATTCAAGACCACGTTCTTTCATGCTGCCTTTGTTGAAGTGACTGACTTTGCCTCTGTCGTGTTTCTCTTAACAGCTGGAACGGTGTCTCTTATGCCACAGGCTGCTTCTCTGCCTATAAATATCTTGGCTTGAAGAAGAGAGCAACTTGAAACTCGAGGTGGCAAACTATAGTTCTAGTGCATCTGCTGCAGATTCATGCTATCCCAGCACCAGATCTCACTGATGTGAAAGAATGTGGTGTGTGTGTGTGTGTGTGTGTCCCATCACAAAGGACATTCAGGTTGCACAATCCTCGCAAGATCACCACAGGTCTAGCAGGCTCTTCTTAAATCATGTAAAATGTGCAATTTTTAAATAATGTATCCATCAACTTCGACGGGACTGGGATAAATCTAAACTGGTTTCATATTTACGATGCCATAAATCTAAGAAAACTCTAAAAAGAACATACAATGGAAAAGTAGAAACAAATAATGAATTTATATATTTCTCAGTTCATTATATTGATTTTACTCAATTTTACCAAATATGAGAGGGTAAATTATTGAATAAAAAATAAATTAATTAATTTCAAAACCCAGCAAACATTTACGGACACCATTGGCCTCCTCCCTGTGCAAAGACTCTGGGTATTCTATTCTTTCTCCAACCTCGCCCCCTCTATGGGTCTGCTCCTCTGCTCACCCACAGGACTTCAGAGAGGGTCACGGGAGACTGGTGTGGTCAGCGCACAATGTTGGTTCCTTGGTCAACACACCATTGTTTGTGCATTAGGTGGTATGCCTCGGGTTACTGTCCTGCTGGAAGACACAACCACCTCCCAGTCCAAGATCAAAAAAGTGCTTCTGCCTGGAGAATAAACTTTCCTGGCATTTGATGGAATGTAAAATGCCATGCATCCTAACAAGATTCCCAGGGCCTCAGTAAGAAAAACAGGCCCACGTCATCAGGTCCACCACCATAACTCACAGTGAGGATCCAATTCTTCACTGGATGACCTTGGCTCTATTCATGCCAAAACCACCTCTGGTGCATGATGCCAGAAGGCTATATATCGTCTCTGACCATGGAGTCCCGGTGATGTTTAGCTAACTTCAGTCACTGACGTTTGTGGGCTGACAACCACAGACACTCTCTTCTGGCGAGCCTTCACTGCGCTGTGCTGGCATGAAGGTGGTGTCTAATTCCAGACGGCGTGAGCGCAGGAGCAAGTCCTGCCTATGGAGATCCACGCAGGGGACTTCGTCCACACACACTTTCATCATCTCAGTCATGTTCATCAGAGCTGTTTAGAACTTTGCAATATTTTCCCTTAATAGGAGTGGGTGTCTCATGCATATCTGCATGCCCTGCTCCCTCTTTATGCCTGATTTATGAAAGCCGGGATTAATTTATATGCCCTGTATTTTGTTAAATAGCATTAAGGGTGTCAGTAATCAACAACAACAACTATATTTATAGCACTTTTCAAGGACTCCAGTAATCCCATCACAAAGGCCACTGCAATATAGATTAACCCCCATCTACAGACAGTACTGTCACTGCTAATGTCCAACAACAAAATATCAATCAAATCTGGAAAATTTCCACAAAATGAAATAACTGGATGGATGGATGGATGGATGGAAATAACTGTCTGCTCAGTGGGACATTCCTGACTGAGAGCTTTTAAAAGCCACAAATAAGAAAAAGTACTTCCTGTCAGTGGTGAGATGTCGTCCCCCCACCTACTCTCCTGTTACATACATCAGCACATGTGCTCACAGCACCCTGGTCTTACCCCATACTTCAGATATGCGTACCGACATTACACCATTCTAATGCCCTGCCTATTCCACTGAGGGCAGAATGGCAGCTTGGCTTTCCCACTGAGCCACCTGCGTCTCCTTCTGCTCCTCCAGATAAACCTGGATCTCCGTCTCCAGGTGCCTCTGCTGCCACAGATCGAGTGAGAACAGCAGCAGTTGGGTGGGAGGTGTTTGAGGAGGTGTTTGAGAAGGTGTTTGAGGAGGGGCTATAGGTGAGCGCCCTCCCTTGTAATAGAAGAACTGGAGCCGCCCGGTCCGGACCAGAATGGCAGGCGGGCTGAGGTGCAGGAGTCTGGGGGGGACTCGGCTCCAGCAGTGGGGGGGTGGGGCATGTGCGTGTGGGGTGGGGCAACAGCAGGTCTCCACAGCTTTTGTTTGTGTCCGTTCGCCCGACCTGCCCCATCTCACCAGAGGCCTCGGGGAAAACGTCCAGCCCGAAGTGGAGAGAAGATGCAGGACTCCAGTGTGTCTGGACTGACTCATCGCGAGGAGTCTTTCAACTCCCCTGGCCACCATTCTGAAGGGTCACGGGGTGGTGGTAGTGCATGCTGGGATAGATAGGTGGGGAGGGACCTCCCACCAGTGGCCATGACCTCACTTCATTTCAAAGGCACTAGTTGCTAGGGAAGCTAGCAGCTGTCTGGCAACAGAACCCATTTCCATTAGTTCTGGAAGGTCTGTTGAAAACATAAGAGTCTCTGTATTTTAATGTCTCACCTGTTTTCAAATAGCTTTCAAAAGAATACGAATGCTTTTCAAAAGAATAAAGGGTCAAGCTGAGTTTGAAGATATTTATCTACAACAGATCAAAAGACTTATGGGCTAATCTATTTTTATGGTCCAAGAGGTAGTGCTTCAATGTATATAAATTTACACATACAATTAATATTGAAAAATATAAAATAAACCAACATCAACAAAGTGTCTGCTGATATATGAGATTTTCATAACATCTTTAAATTTGATAATTTCAAGCTTCATAATTGGTTGTTCCTGCATCTGTTTCCTAATAGCAACACTAATCATTAATAGTTTTTAAAAAGCAACAGAATCACAGTTACTGACCAGAAGCTGAGAAAACATTTCAGAAGAAAGGTCCTCCTACAGCAGTACACGGCATATAAGGCCTCGTAAGAAATCTCAGTTTACATAATTACATGAACTCTGTTGTAGTTATTAATATTTGTGTAAGCTCAGTTTGTAGATTTAATCCTGTATGATACTATACGTATGTATTTAAGTTTTCAATGCCTCAGAAATAAAAAATAGAAAACAAGCTCTGTTAGACAGACAGTGAACCCCTGTCTTACTGCAACAGTACATGTTTACAGCAAAACCCTGTCTCACTGCAACAGTACATGTTTACAGCAAAACCCTGTCTCACTGCAACAGTACGTGTTTACAGCAAAACCCTGTCTCACTGCAACAGTACATGTTTACAGCAAAACCCTGTCTTACTGCAACAGTACATGTTTACAGCAAACCCCTGTCTCACTGCAACAGTACGTGTTTACAGCAAACCCCTGTCTCACTGCAACAGTACATGTTTACAGCAAAACCCTGTCTCACTGCAACAGTACATGTTTACAGCAAAACCCTGTCTCACTGCAACAGTACATGTTTACAGCAAAACCCTGTCTCACTGCAACAGTAAATGTTTACAGCAAAACCCTGTCTCACTGCTATACTACAGTATAGCAAAACTAAGAGTAACAGCACTTAAAGCACCATTCTGGACACTGAGAGCAAGAGACACAGATTCACAGAGGAAGAACAGACCTCACAGAGGAAGAACAAGACCTCACAGAGGAAGAACAGACCTCACAGAGGAAGAACAAGACCTCACAGAGGAAGAACAAGACCTCACAGAGGAAGAACAAGACCTCACAGAGGAAGAACAGACCTCACAGCGAAACACAACCACCCTCATTAACACCAGGATTAGGCTGTAACTCGTACGTTTACATTAATTACATCCTTAGGCAGAGGATCTGTAGCTCACACCGGCTCACAGGAGCTCAGGACTGAAAGGCGGTTTGTCTTTGGCCTTGTCTAGCAGTTCTACAGCCTGTTAACCTGCCAATATATCTATATTACCCTAAAGAGCCTTGATCCCCCATCACAATCCTCCCCAACTAGACAAGGGAACGCAGGGCGGAAACCCACAGCTTTCCAGTTAAACTGATCAGAGCAACTGCATCCAAGTGCATTTAATTTAAGCATCACACACACACACACACACACACACACACACACACACACACAGTGCAGGAGAGTGGAATAATATGGGACATATCCCAGGCCAAAGCAGTTAGTCTGATTTTACACTTTAAGCAATGCTTTCATGAGCACATGTGTTTAGTTATGATGTGTCCTTTCTCTGCTGTATTATTCTATATGATGATGATTAAGGACAGCTCATATTGTACACATATTGTCCTGTTCAAACTTATTGTATTCTGCTCATGAGGTTTCACAGGATTAGAGTACCATCATAGACCGAATGTCTTTAGGTTGCATTTGCTGTGTCAGTTTTCATATTGAACAACTAGCTTACAAGCTCAGAATTAAAAGGATGTATAACAGTTTTGTATGTTTATGAAATACTATTAATATGCAGTTTTACACCAAACTGACAAACCTGAAAGTTTTACATTGGTGACACAGACGCTAAATAAGAGTAGATAAATAAGAATAGAGTTTTCAGAAATGTATACCGAAGCAGGCATGTGAAGTCAGGTACAGTAGAAGCACTATGCATGCACACACCCACTGGGTATCTGGCTTCCCATGGAAACAATGGATTAGGGAGCTTGTAACTAGAGAACTCCAAATGGCCTTCTATAGTGCCACTGAGACATGATATGAGATCAGAACAAGGTGATGACAGTGATGATACTTGTGTCTGAATTTGAGATGCAAGTAACCACGTCCCCCACAATGATACTTTGGAATACTCTCCACACACACACACACACACACACACACACACAAGTCCAGAGTGGTCCCAATCTCTCATATGCACTTCAAATTAAATTAAACAGAATAAGGATAAATTAAACAGAATAAATCACGCGTATTCTATCACAAACTAATTTTGCAAGGCAAAAATCCCCCATCAGCCTAACCTGAACTAAAATGTGCACTTCTCAGACAGGGACGTAGACCAACAGTGCAGAGAACTACATGTGAAAGCCTTCAGGCCCACAGAGCCTATATTACTCCATCCCCAGCATGGCCAATCGGGTGTGGCAGTCATCTCTTGGGGGGGTGGAGCCAGGGACGGGAATGGCCCCTCCTCCTCCACTGTATCCCATGGCCATGGCAATGAGACGAGCCATCAGACAACTGTGTCTCTCCTTCATAACAACATCGGGGTCAAATTCCCTTTAGACCAAGACTAAAGGCTACACAGAGGACGCCCTCAACAAGAGGGAAAAAACTTGTCTGTCTCCCCTCTCCTCACCTGCGTCGTCAGGCCTTGGGAGTGAGGGAGGATCTGATTACAGCCATAGCTTCACCCTCCTCCTCTCCACCCCTGAAGGCTACATAGGAGTCTTCGATCAGTCAGCGTGCCTCGGGACAAGCAGTTTATGGACAGACAAGCACATTTCTATTACACAGTTTAGAGGAGAGGATTTGTCTGCCAGGGTTCCCCCTAATCGTTTTGGCTCTGAAATCCCCCCCAATCTTCCCCCATTACAGGAACTTCACTGGCGTCCCAGTTAGCAACTGTGTTTGATGTTGGGGCAGTAAGCATGTGCTTCCCCTGTGTGATGTGCTCTTCTTACACTTCTAAACACATCGCCTAACCAAGAGAAAAAGAGAAGTGTGATTTGATTTTGTTTGGTTTTTTACTTTCCCTCTGTAAATCCTGTATTATTATCAAAATATTATGGTCTAAAACTTTTGAATTGAATCATAGACTTGGTACCAAAAATATTGAGTTGAACAAAGGGTGTTTAATAATGGAAGTTTTACTTTGGAATTTAATACAGTGGTATCTGGTTGGCTTATAATTTAATACAGTGGTATTCCTGTTATGGTAGCAAAATGAACTTCGTAACATTTACAACAAGCCAGACTGCCCATCCCTCACAAGCCCCTCTGGAGTCTGGAGACCATTTATAAAAGCTAGCTTATGAATATCTTAAAACTGATGTACAAAACTGGATGAATTTGGATCCATCTTTTCTTAGATAAGGCAGATTCAATTGAGAGATGAAATTATTTGGTGTCTTTCAAACAAGCCATGCTTTGTGTTTATGAATAGGTCACAGAAAAAGTGTAGTCCCTCAGGGACACTGTGTGATGACCCACCAGTTATGCTCTCATTTACAAAACAAAACCTGTGCTGGAGCAGGTCTGGGGTTCATCACCTACCAAATCCAATGTTTTTTTTTAAAAGCTGATGCAGGTTTTGTAAATGTCATGACACAACAGAAATTTTTATACATTCAGAATCCAAATCACTGAACGCATAATATAATTTAATTTACAATCTTAACACTGAGGCCGTGTCATTGTGCTTGGTCTTGATACTTGTGTTGTGGTTTTGGACCTTTAAAAACATCTGCTAAATGGAGAACCAAAATCTTCTATCTATTAACATTCATAAAATTTTACACGGGGTCTTAACACTTACACACCTTGTGTTGTGGTTTTGGACGTAAATGGAGAACCAACTTCTATCTATTAACATTCATAAGGGAGCTTACACACCACAATACAAGAAAACTGAAAGGTGAGCTGAATTCACTTCAGATCTGCTGTGTCATATATCTAAGAGGGGAACTTTAGAAGCCAGAGGTTGATGTAAATAGCGCACTCTGATTCTGGTAGAAGCAAGAGGTTGATGTAATTAAAACACCCTGTTTCCGGTAACTGGCTCCCACTGGCATTAGTCCTGTGGTTTTATCCACGGTCAGGATGATCACAAAATTCTCCAAATAAAAATTCTCTTTTCTTGAGGCAGAGTGAGAGACAGAGAAGCAAAGAGAAGAACCATGGAGAGAGGAGTAAGCAATAGTTCATTATTTTTCCTCAAATATTTGAAAATATTAAATTAAAACAGAAACAGACGCATACTTTAAAGGTTACAGAGGTTAAACTTGACATGCCAACATTCCATATTTTATTGTTTTTTTAATTCTTGAACGGCGTTCACCTGTTATTCCTCTGTGGTTTGAGAACAGCGTTCCAGGTATGAGCATCAACGGCGGGTCTTGGCAGCAGTGTTGTGCTCACAGACACACCAACGCACCCACGGTAGAAGCAGCAATGCTTCATAACTAATTCACAGGCTGTCTGGTAAGATCGGAGTTTCCGGGAGATTTACGGGGCGAGAAGCGTTCTTACAAGACTTGTGAAATGGCACTTTGCCTTCTGCCTCCCATTAATAACCAGGCTATAAAACCTCACTGAACAGGAGAACAGACAGCACAGGGGGAAAAGTAAGCAGCGATCAATCAGGCATCTATAAACTCCGGGCACGATGCCTCCACTCGTAATGGCCACGCCAGTTCCTGGACCTACAGAGCGCCGGAGGAACCTGGCAGTGGAGATCAGAGCTATGTGCAAATACTTGTACACGTTTACTCGTGTGTGGTGGTACCATGGAGCCGTGTCTGTCCTCTGCGTGGTGGACTGTTTGTGACCTTCTGCTCAAGGTCTCGACAGCAAGAGTCACCTGAACATGCAAACTGAGGATTCAAGCCAATGCCCAGTGAATGGGAGAGTTTAGGTCATACTTCAGAGACCAGCAAAAGGCTTTTTTTTCCATGACTGCAAATCTATCATTTTTGATCTTCGCTTACATCTGTCAGCACTGATTCAACATACCACTACATGCAATAATGATACTGAACCAACGTAATCCGATCATTTTTACCCCCTGCTGTTTTCTCAGCTAAAACAGACACTGCTCTGTCCCTTCCAGAGGGAGATTCCCTACTCTGGATCTCATGGGGTTGAGGCACAGATTATAAAGACAGACACACACACACACACACACACACACAGTGGATTGTGGTCTGAAATGAGACACCAAACACCCATCACTGCGCATCAAATTAAACTAATCCCCCCCTTCGCCTCCTAATTATGTGCGACAAAATAAAACAAATAAAAGACCCGGGCCAGATCCGCCTGCATTTTTCTGCATGGATCGTCTTCCTGCTCACAACGCCTTGGGAAGTTAGTCAATCCCACTGTCTCAAATCCCACACCAGGGGAGAGGAGGAGAGGAGGAGGAGAAGAGGGGCTCCCTGTGAAGCCTTTGGTTCACTTCTCAGACGACATGCTTCTCACATGACCATCCTGCCTTGCTGTCATCCGGCAGCTGGGGCAATGGCCTTCCACAGCAGAGCGGGAGAAACAGGTGGCCACAGGGCTCGTCTCAGCACACACACACACACGGGAGCTGCTGGAGAGCCTCAGAGCGCCAGAGCACTCAGGTCCCACCAGCCAAGGCTGGACAGGGGCCAGAGAAGAACATGTGTTGACATCCAAGAGCAAACTGGAGCCTCCCACAGCTCTGGCTGGAGTTTACCCCAGAGGCAGAGGACGTGCAGACGGGCACTAGAAGCACTTCACTCATTTGGGAGGCTGCGTTAGGCAAGTACAAAGAGCATCTCATGGGGTCAATTAGAAATTCAATAACAGCTTTGTGGAACTGCAATTAATTTTCCTACATTGGGTCTTTCACAGCTGTCTGTTCGCATGAGCGGACAGCTGAATTCTCCGAACACTTCCCATCTTTCCAAGGCAAGTTAAAGACATAAGAGCGTGATCTGAGTCGCCACGCCAATTGGTCATCTTTGGTTTTGAATGTTTAAATACCCGCTCACATTTAAATACCCGCTCACAAGTTCTTTCAGAGAAAGATGCCGGGACACACCCCTTACAGGTGGCCTATCGGAATCTGTTCCACTAATTTATTAAAATTCACAAAAACACTTATGAGACTTTAATGGATTCCAGATCTTTTCTGATCAAATGGATAAACATCTGATCAAAAGTCCAATTATAAATCTCAAGACAAGGTTCGGTTTAATATTACAAAAATGTCTTGAACTCAGATGAAACAATTAGTATAAGTTAATACCCTTAAGAATGTCATTTTAATACTTTATAGAATATTATCATTTTAAAACAATCATTTTAAATCATTTTAAAATATAGGCTATAACTTGGTATAAAAAGTGATTATTTTGGGGAATTAAAACTTTATTTGAATTAAAATTATTTCCTTTCTTCATATTAAACAATATTTTGGGGGAAAAGGGGAGTTAAATAGAACAGCATCAACAACCTCCATGCTGTTCCGCTACAATGCTTGGTTTCCTAATTCAGAGTCTTATGGGGTTAAAAGGGTCAAATGCCCCATGGTGTGGGGAGTGGCACTTCTCATTAGCTTGAATTAGGTAGGATTTCCTCCTGCTAGCATAATTAGCTTGGAGGGAGCAGTAATCTGGCCTCTGGTCTGGCCTGCTGAGCGGAAGCACTGCACATCTGTAGCATTAACACCAGCAGCCTGGTGAGCAGCTCAACGGGATGGTGCTGGAAATGTCGTGACATCCACAATTTCATGGCAGTATGCCAAGCTGTTGATGGCAGAGCTATTGCTGATTTGCTCTGACAAATTCTATTCATTTCGATATCTAAAGGAAAATAAACCAATTTCAGACATTTTCATTTAAGATCACCACACTAAATAAAATACATCATGTCAGCAGAAGCCACTCATAGTTAACACATTAGACAAAGATGTCTGTACTGCAGGAAGCTGATCTGTGCCCAGCCTGCTAACAACCACTCTCCTAGCTGGGTCAAAGGTCACATGGGGTCAAGCCTTTGAGGTCAAGATCTCATTAGGCAACTTCAGGTCTGCCATGAGTGATTACACCTATATGACAGGCCAATCAGAGCAGCTGATGCAGGACGGGAGCAAGAGCTTGTGGACTCGTGCAGAAAGGTCCCGTGGGGACAGGAAGGCAGGGCAGCGTCAGGACATCGACACTCACAGCGGGACACGAGACAGATGACGCTACAGCTTCCCCACAACCCGTACTCAAACCCACCACCGCCGCAGTTACGGCCTTCCGACGAGAGACTGAGAGGGTGTTTGTCATCCGTGTTTTGACGACGGGACTAGAAACACCCGATCTCTCTCAAACAGCCTCTGGAGGGGGATCTGCTCTCTGATGTGGTGAAGAGGCCGCAATTTGCTCAACCTGTCAACAGTTCAGCCGGGACGCGGGACCTTTTATGGTTTTTTGTGTCTGAAGCTTTAGCACAGGACTGAAGCCCAAGGAGGAGCTCAGTTATACAAGCGCTGGTAAGCAGATGTAGATGCCCTCCTGGCTGCCTTCCTCTGGTACGTCTTCAACTTTACAAACTCACTCTGAGGTCATCAATCTTGCCTCTCAGTCTTGAACAGTCTGAGTTATAGTCTGGGCGTTATATATATATATATATATATATATATATACACACACACACACACACACACACACACACACACACACACACACACACAGCTTCCTCAAATGTCCCTAAAATACTAAAAAGGGGAATAAAATAGACGAGAGAAGAAAGATGAGCCATCGGCAAACACTGTCTGACAAGGTGCTATAATCTCGCGTCTGGGACACCGAGAGACATTTGTCACAATCTTCCTCTCACAATAGCGTCCAGACAGGGTGGTGGAATTTAATGCACCACAAACAGCATCCGTCATGGAGACCTTACGCCGGTGCCACAGCCAGCAGTGCCAGGAGGACCACGTCCCGGACGTCTGCGTGGAGCATGTCCAAGCGAGCCCACACTGTCCTGCTTCCTCGGGGGACTCCTGAGCGCGAAACTGAGGACCCTCGTCCTAGCACAAGGAAATGTGGGACAGGACATTTGAGCTTTTAGAATATACACAAAAAAAAAAACACAAAAATGAGAGAAGTTCTTCTCATATGTTACAGGAACTGAAGGCATAAAAGCTATGAAATATGCAGCAAGAGAAATCCATTTTGCCTTTGACTAAAAAACACACAAGACCAAAGAAGTCAGGGGCAGTAAACAGCTGTCCGGAGCAAACCGAACCAAGGTGTCCACAGGCCACATGCACATCTGAATCCCCAACACACAACCTATTTTTTACTCGGTTGACAACTGGAAAAGCACTTTTCTCCGTTAAATAACCAAGCAGTATCACTTTCCACCATTTGTGGGATTTTTACAACTACTTCGAGGCTCAGGGGTGCTAATTAAAATGAAGTTTCTGCCTTTTTACAGTTTTCTCGCCAAGAGGTTCTGCTGTGCTTGGACTGACCGGTGCTGTGTTTTCTCAGTTAAATGGCGTAAAGCTGTCACTAGCTTCCCAGTGAGGGTGACCGTGTCCACCATCAAGCTCCTCTCCTCCTGGATGTGTGTGAGTAACCATCTCAGCAACGTGTCTGCAGCGTGGCAGTGAGGCCAAGAGGAAAAAGGTGTGGAAAACACCCGCCTGCCGAAGCTCTACACAACCCCAGAGCACAGCGCTGTGTTCAGGGGTTTATTTTACACACTAATAGATGCTCCGGTCTGTGAGGCCTCTCTTTAATTGACGGAAACATCTAATGGCAGGAAAGCGGTCTGGGAGTGATCACCACATCAGCTCTAGCGGCTCTGCGCAAAATGGAACTTGGCTGGGGAAACAGGCGTCCATGAGGACGTCAGCTGTACCAACCCCGACAGAGGGGACACGTCTCGTCCCAACACCTCCATGCATAATGACCCCTGTTGACTGATGACACTAAAACTGCAAAAACCAGTCTATCATTTTGTAGGAAAGACCCAAAATTGGAAGCAAGAGAACAACAACACACAAACCCCTGGACTCACATGCCGTCATTTCCATTAGACAAATAGGGCCACTTGTCCAATGTCAAGTGATTGTGGACACCAGTGAAATATTAAGTTAATCATCATACAGCATTAAAATGTGACATTCTGAATTTCACTGAGGCAGAGTTTTCCACCGCCATTAACACTTTCCTTCTAACAGCTGGGCTGAGATGAAGTCACACACATAATACAAAGTGACTTTTATAGCTGCATCAACCAGTGATTTTATACTCAGTAATTTGTAGAATCTAGACAGGAAATCAGACTCGGAGTCATATTAGCAGCACACATTCAGAGTAGAGAAGACTGAAGTAAGGCTCTTTTTCCTCTGTGAAACCGGAGGAGTTGGATTACACACAGCACCTCGGCTGGACTGGAATTAAACCCAGCGCCATATTTTCTTACCCTGACCACACACACAGGACCAGGCTAGGTGAAACGTCACTGATGCCACATTCCCACCTCTCTGCGTGGTTTTCACCAGACCCTGCGGGTAACAAAGCAACCCTGCCACCATGAACATTTCCTCATGCGGCAGGTCCTCGGGCAGCTACTGCACGTGGAGCAGGGCTGGGACAGGCACTCCTGGCGTTGCCTCACATGACCACAGGGGGCACTATTAAAGAACAAAGGCGAGACAGAGGAAGAGGAGGGTCAGGGATGCTGAGACAACAGGAAGAGTTCCTGCAGGCTCAGCCCCCCTCCAGCCTGCCACACCACTGAGGAATGCCAAGTGCTTAGCGGAAAAAGTGTCCGTGTCCTTTCCCAGCATGCCCAGCTCTGGATTTGATTAGAAAGGCTCTGAAGAAATAATAAAAAAAAAAAAAAAAATCACTTTGTGCCAAAGTCTCTCCTGATACTCGGTCCATATCTCAATTAGCTAATTACATTTTGGTCATAAAGAAAATCCATTAATAAATAAGACCATTTCCAAGGCCCAAAAATGACCATCTAAAAATGTCTGATCTCTGTAGGACATACATAAATCCTTTTATGACCGATGATAACCACATCATGCCAGCTTGCATTTACACTGATAGCTGTCCTGATCTGGTGGAGTTCTTCTCTTAAGACATTTTGTATTTTAGGTTCAAATAAAAAAACTAACTGAAACAAAACAAAACAGAAATGTTTAATGAACACTGGTGCTGTGATTTCCTGAGCCAGGTGTCTTAAAGCAGGACACTGGATCACTATTAGAGCAGGTACTCCAGAGAGCAGGCCTTGTGTGTAAACTGAAAACATATCATGGTGGTGTTTTTCTCCCTCATACTGGCAATGAAGGTCCTAATCACTGAGCTCAAAAGGACACGATCCAAAGAACTGGTTATCTGGTCTTTCACATCCAACAAGAAGCATTTCATAAGACAGCAGTTTGACATGTTGGCGTAAACCTTCTCATGAACTTTCTTGGCAAGACGAGGACGTGCTGTAATGCATGTTTTGAGGTGTGGGGCTCTGCAAAAAGACAGCAGGAAATTTTAAAACCATCTTCCCATCCGTAGGACGTCATGTGTGGTCTGGTATCTCGGTTTTACTCTTCCCTGGGTTTCACTGCTATTCAGTAGACAGCTGCATCAATGCACAGATGATGTCCAATGTTCCATACCTAAAGCAAATGACCTACATAACTAAACTTTCACGGCTGGCCTGTTTGTGGGATTCCCCAGGCTTGGTCCTGAGAGTCTGCAGCCCAGGACACACAGACCTGAGCGCAGAAGGGAAAATCCAGACGCAGACCTCAACCACCAGCTCTGCTTCCTGGAGCCCACCCTGGTTCTTTTTATCACATCACATACCTGATGTGTCACGATCACTCATATGGTTCCAACATGCAGGGGAGGACAGTTCAGTTTCAAGTTAAAATCCACCCCGGGATTCTGTTCCAACCACCTGGTTTCGCTAACTTACTCAAGTCAATAGGATTAGTAGTACAATCAATTAGTGAAATCAGATGGATTATTCAAAATAACATTACAGTTCTTGTGTCTATAACATTAGGTTTCTCTTCAAATTCTCTTTCAAAGTCATTCAACATTTCTGAACCCACGCATCAAGCTTCAGTGAGCAGCATTTGGATGAAGGTCTCAGGGTCACCGTTTCACTTCCTTTGGAAACTTTAGGGTGAGTGCTATAGAAAACAGCTCCCAAACCAGATGCTAAAGATGGCAAGATCAGTCAGAAGCCATTTAATATGGCTAAAAGTTCAAAAGAACATTCTAATGTCTGGCTGAAGTTGTGGATGGTTCCATTATACTACCATGACCAAGTCACAAGAACCTATATTTAAAGTCATTAAAATGTTTTTTTTTTTTATATATCTTTTGTTTTCACCAACATCCAGTCCATGTGACATTACAGCATTAACCATTAATAAAGAGGCAAATCAAATGTTGTGTGTTAAAGGTCAATTCAAATTTCTTTACATAATGCTTTTTTAAAACGCATATCGTCACAAAGCGGCTTTACAAATGTATGGATCCAGATCCCTAATGAGCAAACCAGAGAAGACAGAGACAAGGACAAAAGCCCCTGGGCGGAAATCCGCAGCAAACATTGGGAGGAGCAAAGACTCCAGAGGGAATAACACACATACATTCATGGTTCTTTGGCTCTTTTCACAGATTAGGTAGATATAGAAATAGTGAGCCTGTTAAACAGAACAATTGGGAGTGGGAATCTGTGGACTACAAAGGTGAAGAGATGAGATAGATCACCAAGCGTCCGTAAAAGGGTACGTGTCTAGACCGTTCGTCCATGTTATGTGATGTAGTGAAAATCACAGTACGCTGAAGATCGTTTGGTACGTCCAAATGCCTCGCCTTCTCCACTCTACAGTCTTAGTGTCTCTAGTCTTTAGTGCCATTCCACTAAACCAAAACGCAGTCCTAACTAGACCAGGTCGGGAAGATAAGCGGCAGTGTGCTTCATCTACTGAATGCATGGAGGATATTTGGAATTTGTGAAACCTCATTTTGAGCTTTTTTTCTTTCTCATTGCATCCGCTTCGTTTACAGCTTTGAGATCAGCGCTGACATCATGCCATGAGCCTTTGGTTGTGTTTCAGCTCCTTCTGAATGGACACGGACACGCCTTAAACTCTTTCTGAGTGCCCCGATCACTGGCAAAGATCAGCCAGCACCCATTACCACAACGGCTGTTTGAGTTTGCACTGTAACAGGAGTGACGATAGTTCAGATTTGTGCAGTGAATTACAGCAAGCTAGCCATGAACTCAGCAAAGAATAGTGTCACGCGACGAAACAGGGAACCTAGCTTACGTTTTTGCACACAGGGTGCAAGAGCACTGACTGAATCCGTGAACTGGTTTGTTGACTATCTTTATTGATGTCATTTTCCACAGTAAATGTGTCTGCTTCACAGACAGAAGAGGACACTTTTACTGTGGAAAATCACATCCACGGTTGTTGTGTTCTACCCATGGAGAAACAGACACTCCTCTGAAACAGTCACACACTAGGCTTTTGAATGGGGAAATCAATATGAAGGTACTGAAAGTACATATAAAAGAAATCAATTCTTATGCAAGGTCTCTGGGACATAAAACAGAGAAAAGGCCAACGTGTCTGTTCTTTAGCATTACCATATATAGTCCAACTTTGTTAAGCGCTGGTCTGTGGCCAAACACTGTCGGGAGATGGGCTGGTAATGTCAGATATTCACCTATCGATTAAAGTGGAGGAGAACTGAGATACTGGTGTCTGGGTTAGGAGGAACCATTGCTGCTGAACTGATGTGCAGTAGTCACCTTGAGGGGAACGTGCTGAGCCTCTCCCCAGATGGACGCCTCTTGCATGGACATTTCCAGGCTGTGTTAGAGTCAACTTATCCATCCTTCATGAATCCACCGCTGGCCTTGGATAGAGTCAGGTATGTTTATGCAATGTGGAAATAAATGCAACAAGTTGCTAAATGTAAATAATAGTATATGTACATGCTTATTACACGCTTCTGATTTCTCTAGTCAGTATGCTCTCATCATGACTGTGAGAACAGATGCAGACTGCCACGACTCCCTAAAGTATCACGCATCCCCTGAAAAAGTTAGCGGCTGTTTAACACCACCGCTGATGCTGCTAACTCTGACAAACAGTCATTAAAATAAACATTCATACAGCAAACTGTGTTTCCCAATAAAAGGCCGGTCTGTTCTTTAATTCCCTGAAAAGTGCTTGGAACTGAGGTGCAGTTCCAGTAACCCCAAGAAAAGGAGACAGAAATATGTTCTTCCTTTCACCAGTCACACATGAGTGGAGGTGATAAATACTTATAAACAAGCTGACATCAGAATTGATCTTATTGGTTTATCCTCCCAGTCGTATTGTGCACGTTTTTTTCTAAAACAAAATTCAAATTTTTCTGTAATCTTAAAGGCCAAATATACCCACCTCTTCTGATATTTGGCGACAGAACTAAGATAATATTAAAAAACTCATAATATTAAGTTGTCTTCCTGCTTCAGTCAAACTAAGGGTCTGTTAGCAACCAATCAGAAATGGAAGACAAAACTCCTATTGGGATTCTTTCATTCCTCCCTCTCGGCGTGCAGGTCTAAAGTGGGCGTCTCTTTCCTCCAAATCCGTCCGTGAAGGGGAGGAGAGAGAGACGTGCAGGTGTCTGAGATATCTGCTAGACTGATGGCTTTCAGGCCAGACAATCACAGATAATTTGTCAACTTCGCTCCATCTCGACAGGAAAGCGGAAGAGCGTGGGGGTCAGAGATGTCACTCTGATACTAAATATGAGAAAACCTCACCACACCCAAAGCTTCATAAAGAGTGCCAAAATGTACTCGTATATGTATTTCATGCTAGATTTACATAATCAGGAGATTTATATATTTGCTGGTTTCTGACATGTACCACATCTTTGAAATGAAGTATATACAAATCCCGCAACATATAATGTATGAAATCCACTGGAAATGTGTGACACTAGTTGTGTGTCATGAAGCATGTGTCCATGCTGCGGAATTACTGTATTATGAATGTAAAATTAATCAATGGGGTAACTGCGTATTTGCCAGGGAGGATTAATTCTGTCCCAGTTCTGCCAAAAGCTAAAGGCATAATTCATAAGCCCCATAATTCATATGCTCTGTTCTCTCTCAACACGGGAAGACTGAGGGGTTTGCTGAGCCGAGAAACTGAATCAAGCATTTCCCTCCCCAAATCACCAAATTCTCTCTAAAGTCCGGCTCAGATCAAAACATCATAAGCCAGACATCTCTGTGAACTGCAATGTTCTCAAAACCTGTGAAGGTGCTTGCTATGCTGTCTATCCAAGACTGAACACACAGTGGACCCTGACTGAAGCGGTTGGAAAGCCGGTCAGTGTGGGGTGCACTTCTGTTCATCTGCAGGGCTAATCTTCCCACCACACATTTTCCCACTGCACATAAGTGAAGGCAGCCTTTCAAAGCTCTGTGCAAATGGCTGTTTTATAACACCATCAATTTCCAGTGCTGCTCCAATCCACAGTTCATTTGTTTATCTTCATGAACGCAAAACCATTCATACACGTGACAGTGCTTAAAATAGGTATTATATGATTTATGACAGCACTTTATTCAATGCTGTTTCGGAGTACACTGTAAGTAGCATGCAGAACATGTATCTATTCATGGATGACCATTGACACCTCCTCTCTACACCACCAACCTCAATAGAATTTTCTCTCTAAAGGAAGATGGAAATTGAAAGATAGCAATTTATTGGCCGTTCATGAACCACCATACTGTTCTTAAGTTAAAGCTAGCTGTCAATGACATATCACGCATATCTAAGCGTTACATGTTCTAGTAATGAATCAATCGTTTTAAAATTCAAAATATAGATATAAATATTATACGGTTATCCTGTCTCTAGAAAACCAGCAATCAGTGGTGAAATTCTTGTAAGACTAAAGGCTCAAACTGTTGCAGCAGAATTTTTGTCAAGATTCTCTACACACACAGTTGACAGAGCACATGTTCCAAACAAAACCAAAGTGTCTGCCAATGAAGACAGAATAGAATAAAGTCGTCTGTGTTTATTTTAAAAAAAAAAAAAGTCTAAAATGTCACATCAGGCATGAATAAACGATGCAGACATTATTCATCCACAACATTTGGTCCTTCAGAACAGGTTTCAGCACTTAGCTTCACTTGGGCTTTTCTTGCCCTTTTGCTGGTGAAAGACGCTTGTGTCTGTTCCCTTCTCATTGTGTCCATTGAAACACAGAAGGCTTTTCAACATTCAGAGTAATCGCTGGGCTTTTTGTTTCTTCAGGAGGGTGACGGAGACCCAGCTCCGTGCTGTCCAGCCGGCTGGTGGCTCAGCGGAGGCAGATGTGGTCAATCCAGGAGCCTCCTGGGAGGATCTTATGGGACACAGTCCTCTTCTCTGCTCTTGAGATTTACTGTAGCTACTGTGATATGCAGTTTACTGTGCTTGATTAATCTGAACATCGCCAACGTGAACGTCACAAGATCAAGCTCGAACATCGCTGCCCTTTTCTCTATTCCATCCTAGCATACGCAACTCATCCTTCATCCCCCTCCCCAATCCAGCGGACTCGTCTCCTCTTCAGCCTGGTGCACGTGCGTATCAATCTCTGCGATGTACTCAAACAGGGAGACGAATTACCCAGCAGCCCCGTCTACGCCCGACTGGCAACCCCGCCGTGAGGCCATTGGTGTCCTGCAGACTCGTTTGTCTGTGACAGATGCCTCCCTGCCTCATTAATCCCAGTGTCAGCCTCTAAATGGGGAGTCCCATTGTGAGGCCCTGTTCATTAATATAGATTTGATCATAGCACAGCAGATGATGAAAACGTGTGACTGAGTGTGCCCGACGCAAAAGCCGCATTGATGCTGAACATATGTTTATTTGCATGAAGCCGAAAAAAAGCCTTCAGAATAGATTTATGGGTCTTGACAGCAACGATTTGTGATTACAGTTTGTGTAGTCAGATTCCATAATGCTCTAGTGTCAGAAATGGTAAACCTGATGGACTCATCAGTTCAGTGGTTACAAACGACCACAGCTAAATGTCTGCAGCAGAGCACTGTTTTAACATTTTTTCAATTATCTATAAGAATGGATACATGTTCAGGAAAAACATCTGGCTTCAAGATGGCTGCTCCTATTAATCAATCCTCTATGCTTTTGTGCACTTGTTCAGATAACAGCACAATAAACTGTCGGAAAATCCTACAAGCGAGTCTGCTGGAGATTACTGGAGAAACGGAGTTTGAGGCAGGCGGGATCTCCTCAGGATAACCTGTTCACTCACCTGATAGCTGCACTGCCTCTTCTTTAGGTTTTCATTTTACCTGAACACAAGTCTCCTAATTCTTACCAATATGAGCTCTTGCAGTTAACAGCTGTCTGCAACTTCTACTGAGAATAGTTGAAAAAATATCAGGTTGGATGTTTTTATAGAATGTGCATGCATGCAAGATGAAAGCAAGCATGTATGGAGATGCCTTAAGCATACCATGCCCACCTTACCAACTCTACACAAACACCCAGACCACTCACACACACTCACACACCTTTACACTCAGTTCCATGTGAATCCCTGTCCTGAGTGGTCTGTGTGTTATCGATCCCTCCAGTCTTTCAATGCCCACTTGCTGCTTGCAGAGACTCCGTGGCCATCTGCTAAATGGGTGTGTGTGCAAACGAGCACCTACACTGGTGGGGTCTGGTCAGAAGCAGCAGGTGACCAGTGGACCTCCACCCCAGGGCCGGCCACCACCTACAACACTGTACAACACTGTACTTGGCAGAAGAATAAGCCTGCTACCATGTCCAGCCAAACACCTCCTGGAGCTCCGTTTCTGTTTGTGTGTATGTAATGTGTGTGTGTGAGAGAGGAGGGATGAACGTAGAGCTGAACAGAGAACATTTGGAGCAGAATTAATGTACTTCCCTTGTTTCCTAAATATTTAAAGAAGCTTCAGCCCTAAATATCCGATCACTAAATAACAAACCAGTGAGAGATTTCTCTGATCCAAAGCAAGCAAACATGAATAACGTTTCGAAGGGCTGCCTGATTGCAGGAACTGAGAGAAAGTGAAAATCCATTCCGTTATTGTACTGTTCTTTCACAGAATCTGCCATGAAACCACAAAAAAGCACTTGCATCTAAAAGGTCATACGATTATTTGCATCAACTTTTCGTTAGGATGCATACAAGTTAATATGCCATGGAAACGTATTGGTTCAAAAATGACTACAGCAACGACAAGAGACCCATCATCTGTCCCCAACTACACATGGACACTGACAGCCCTGTTACACTCATGCATTTTAAATAAAATAATTGCCAACTCACAAATAGAAAGAAAAAAAAAAAAAAAACAGAACAAAGGCTTCTAGTTATTAACGTGTGTCCTCATCAGCTCTGTCACTCCTGGCTCTGAAGCTGGGCCAGAAAGAGAGGCCTCGAAATGTCCTCGTCAGCTGGTGGTAGCAGATAAGCAAGTGATATTTCACACCCGCACGCTAATCACGTTGGAGGGTATTAGCCACAACTCCTTCACGCTCTTCCACGAGAGCTCCTCAGAGCCACGACTCCACACTGGACCTCCAAAGCTCCTTAACGGAAAGCAGCTGATGAGAATGGGTTGGACCGGCACCCTTCTCTTCCCCATCAGCACAGGGCAGATCTTTAACGAAAGCAATCGAGCGGGAATTACCTTCTGGAATTGAAAGGGTATGTGGACCACAGGGAAGGAGGGGATGTTGATCCAGACAAGAGACTAGAGTGTGTACCTGCGATCTGGAAGTTTTCAGGATCTGCCAGAGTTCTTTCCTGATTATTTATGTTTAACCATCATTACCGCTGCCAAGATTCTCAGATCCCACTGGGAACGTGAGCTCATGGCTGTGTATGGTGCAGACTTGTCCTCCTGGCATGCTCAAAACATGCTCCGTGTTTCTCAGGTCCCTCTTCTCCTAACCAGACACAGATAGCACCCCAACAGTGGCAGGAAGTAATTAGTTTGGGTGATGTTGATGTCAGCTGTGGTGGAAAAATTACTAAGAGTTCGTGCCTTGAGCTGTGTTTTGGAAAATAAGGAAAAGTCTTAAGCATTCTTCATTGCATAGAGAGAAAGAGGACTTATTACTAGAACGTTTTGCCCTCCAATGTTTCAGGTGGGCTGGAGTATTGTTTGCTATAAACAAACTATATCCTTATATTCCAAGAAATAAATTCCCTTCATTAAGATTCCTGTCCACTTCTGAAAGCCTTTCATGTCGTTTGACGAGTCCCGCTTTGCTGCCAAGGTCCTTATCGCGGTTTTCATGTCTTTGCTGCATTTACTGTCATTTCACACTTGTTTTCTGCGGCCCCAGAGATACTGTTTTCCTCTCGGTGTGTTTACTTATCACAGCCTGAGGAAACTGCTCCATTAGCTTAGTCTCAACGCTTATCAACAGGTCTTTAAGAAAGAGTTATATGGTGTCTTTTAGAAAGAGTTATACACAGTGTCTTCTGGAATACCAAGGCTGTACATCACTGCTTTTCCAGTTTAGGCAACATGAAAAGACAGCAGACATTTGATAAAATTAGGAGGCCATGAAAACATTTGGACTGAAGGGATTTTATCACACAGAGCAAGTATTTCACACAGAGTATTTCCCAATCTAAAAACCTTGAAGCATGTGGTCTGTGCTGCACTGCAGTTCGTCTTCAGCTCTGTAATGAATCTCAGATGTGTCTCGGCCTTCTGTTACCCCTGTGCCTACCCACCCCTCGCCCCAGGGAGTAACTTTCCCAACACGAGGTCACAGCGGGAAGAGCCAGGTGCTGATCATACTTCTGCAGGTAGGACATTGCTTCTCCTAGTGCTGGGAGTCTGTGACCTGTTCTTAAACCCTCCGTGCATGTGCTGGCTGGGGTTAACACCCTGCCCACCTTCCACGGCATGCTTAGATGACAAGGTTGTAGCCACTGAACCACTGCAAGGAGTTTATAGGTCATAAACATGGACAGTAAGTGACTTCATATGTGACTTGAAACTTGCGTATTCGCTGACTACAATTAATGTTCATGCAGTGAGTTATGAGTAACTGTCATGCAAAATTTCTGACCTGTATGGAAACAATTTAGATTCTCATTTTATCCCTAGCAACTTTCACCTTGAGTTATCAACTTCTGTGAATGATGTGGTTACAACATTGAAATTTACTAACACCAGGCAACGTCTGAATTCAAATCTATTTTTATAGTTTTTCCTATGCCGTACATTATTTTAAATGACAGGCCGATTAGAGATGGTACCAACCCAATACCCAACAGATCGGATTTGAGTTGATATCAGCAAAACAAATGCCAGATCAGATAATGTGAAATTTTTTTTTCTTCTTTAAGAAAACCAATCCTATACTATCACAATCCAGCCTTAAAAAACATGGTTATTTAAAGAGCAGCAGAACCCTGACAAACGGAGCCAGAGAGGAGACGGAATAACACACCAAGCAAAGCCTTTTCTACGGTCATGTGCGCAATGACTCTGTGGCTGTAGCACACTCAAACCACATGGTGCACTGAACATTAAAAGGTGCACGTTTTGACTATGAAGCTACCGATCAGAGAGAGAGAGAGAGAACACATGGGCTCTGGGGGTGAATGCAGTACAGTTAAGACAGTAGGCCTAGGTGATGGTCATAGCAATACAGATCATCTCACCTAGTGAAACACTGTATGAGTTTTTCTTTTTTATATAAAAATATAATTCCATAACAAATCAACCCAAACAA
This sequence comes from Brachyhypopomus occidentalis, assembly GCA_020368025.1. Classification (NCBI taxonomy): domain Eukaryota; kingdom Metazoa; phylum Chordata; class Actinopteri; order Gymnotiformes; family Hypopomidae; genus Brachyhypopomus; species Brachyhypopomus occidentalis. The sequence continues at coordinate 6,815,749 of JAGXOD010001379.1, read as the reverse complement.
CTGAACCACACCTCCCTAATGGTTTTTAATGAAAAAAATCTGATCGATATCAGGAGACATTCACATTCAAGTTATTGGTATCGAATCGATACAGAAAAATTCTTAGTATCTACAAGTTTTACATTAAGCATTTCAAGTCAAGTATACAGTCATGGCCAAAAGTGCCATGAAATGTTTCCAGGTAATGAAGCTTTTCTCCTAGAAGACCATTACAATTACACATGCTTTGTGAAGACCATTACAATTACACTTGCTTTGTGAAGACCATTACAATTACACATTTTGTAATTGTTACACATGTTTATTTCCTTTCTATGTATTATAACACAAAAAAAGCTGAGAAAAAAGGCAAATTTGACAATTTCACATAAAACTCCACAAATGGTCCAGTCAAAATTATTGCCAAAATTGTGGGTATATAACTTGTTTCAAGGTCTGTGATGCTCGTTTTAAACTCAAGTAACAGGTGTGGGCAATATAAAAATCACACCTGAAACCAGATGAAAATGAGAGACGTTGCCTCAATATTTGCCTTGTGTGTGTGTGCCACACTGAGCATGGAGAACAGCGGAGAAGGGAACTGTCTGAGAACCAAAATTGTGGAAAAATGTCAACAATCTGTTACATGTGCATCTCCAGAGATCCTGATGTCCTGCAGGCTCAGGGTGCATCAGGTTCAGCAACTATCCATCCACATTTGAATGAACTGAGACGAGAAGATCCCCACTGCTGACACACAAAAAGCTGGACTGCAGTTTGCCAAAATGTACATGAGTAAACCAAAATCCTTCTGGGAAAATGTCTTGTGGACAGATGAGACCAAGATAGAGATTTTTGTTAAAGCATATCATTCTACTGTTTACCAAAAATGGAATGTGGCCTACAAGCATAAGTATGCCCAAGCTTATTTCAAAAAGCACCAAGAATTGGAGGTAAAAGTTCTGGAGTGTTCTGCAGTGTCCAGCGATGAGTCTTCACATACGAGAGACCTGGAGCAGTTTGCAAAAAAATAGATTGGTCCAAAACTCCAATTGAGTGGTGCAAGAAGCTTGTTGATGGTTATAGAAAGCAAATGATTTCAGTTATTTTTCAACAAAGGGCGTGCAATCAAATATTAAGTTGAAAAAAAAGCCCATTTTGAGAGTTTTGCATGAAATTATATAAATTTGGGGTTTTTTTGCCATGTTATTCCAATGCACACAAAAGAAATAAACATGTGCATATAACCAAGCATGTGTAATTGCAATGATCTTGCATGAAGAGATATGCTTCATTTTCTGAAAAACATTCAGAGGTGCCAACACTTTCGCCCATGACTGTATATACAAACTTTGTCAAAATAAGTACAACATATGATTTTGTCTATATCTGAGGAACATCCCTCCACCATAGAGGCCTCCACCTTCCTCCATATTATGGATAATGACATGCAAGTATACTGGAACAACAAAAAAATTTTGAAAACATATTGTTGCACTCTCAATCCAAATATGTAATAAACAGGTAGGCCTACGTCTGTTGCAGGAAACTATCATCTTTAAGCTATGTGATTTAACATCAAATAATAGGTAAGTGGATAAGCCACGTTACTGTGCCGACTAAGGCATTAATGAGGCTTCCACAGGACCACTACAGAGGATCATCTTTGTTTACTGGGGAAAAAACCATGAGCACCAGGATTCCACTCAGGCTCCCTGAGATGAGAGGAAGGGGTGTCTGCCACAGAGAAACAGCAGCACGCAGGCAGCCTTGTGTCTCTAAGCCTTCTTCCCAAAAGCTGTTCAAATAAATGCAGATCTCTCAGACAGCAAGAGACAGCAAGCTTGACAAGCAGCGATAGAAAGAGCGCAAGCCAGTGAGAGAGAGAGAGAGAGAGAGAGAGAGAGAGAGAACGCAAGCTAGAGGGAGAGAGGGAGAAAGAGAGAGAACACGACAGCTACAGGGAGAGGGAGAGAGAGAGAGAGAGCATGCCAGCTAGAGGGAGGGAGAGAGAAAGCACACCAGCCAGAGAGAGAGAGAGAGAGAGAGAGAGAAAGAGAGAACCACAGGACATGCTAACCAGTAGAACACATTGTGTAACTACAGAGGGAGGTGAGGGTGTTAAAGAGATATGAAAGTATTGGACTCTGCCTGACCAAGAACAATAATCACAGTGAGAAGATGACTTTCCTCAGGCAGTTCAAGACTGTCGGGGAATTGCTACAGCACCAAACTAAAGCCACTCACTGCTCTGCTGCATGTGTATGTTAGCGTCTGGGTACGTAGCCAAAACGTCTGGACAGGTCATGATGAAGTGGAGCAGAAATAGTGCACAGTGCATTAATGTAAGGGCTAGGAGATGGTGTGGGGACGCATTAAACAGGGCGATACGAAGATTGTGAAGATTGCTTTGTGATCACTGCCCCCCTCCTTCCAACATATCAGTGGCTCAAATCTCTGGCAGGCTCCTCTACACAGTGCCATGAATGAAGCATGCTGCTCACATGTGGGAAGGTTTTGCCTTTTCAGGACAGTTGGGATTCGTTTTGCAGAGCCACATAGCCAATCAGCACTTCCACGGCTGAAAACATGGCCAGCCGATGGCTTTTGACACGCCATGGTGCGAGGAAGGATGCCAAAGCACTTCCTCCTTCCTGTCTGCTTCCCATCATAATCATGAAAATGCTTTCAAACTGGCAGATGTTGGGAGAGGAGACTGTACCCAACCCATGTGACCTAATGCAGCCATATTAACTAAACATCACCGTTAAAGTAAACTGATTACAAACAAGTTTGTATGAACAGACGACAGAGGAAAAAAGGATCTCGGATCACCAGAGATCTCAACCTGCTCGATTTACAATTACTGTACAGTTGAGACCTGCTCAGACTGATGTGCACTCATTCCCCTTGGAGGCTAATCCCACTTGAATTTCTTTTTTATGCCATGGCTATGGTTATAAAACACAGTTGTTGTCCCTCCCACAGCCCAAACACAAAGTACCAAGGCTGTGTTTTAAATCGATTAAACCAATAGGACCTTACAGGGTTGTGGTGACCGGTTACCTTAGTTACTTTAGAAATGGTTTCTTTGCTTTCTGCTTATACTGGCTCACATTGGTGTCCAAACAAGGTGATACATTTGAACACAAACATTCTGTTTTGTGGTGTGAAAGCCCCCGTTATATGATCAAAGCTCTCAAATCTGACCACGGTGTATTGGTTTCATTAGCCTGTTTGATCTGATGGTTGAACAAAGCTTAAAAGGATGGTTTTGGACAGAACAGCTATCAGAATGTCTCCCACTGTAAAAGAAGATCTCACTATTTCTGCCAAATGTGGAAAATATTTCTTTAATAACCAGACATAACCAGATACCGACTGCATTTAGGTTAGATTATAAGAATCACAGCTGACCCACATACTTCACAATGTAAAGAATATGAAACCAAAATGCTTGGTGGCTCAGATCCTCAGAATTAAACTATTCACTTAAAGTATCCATAACAGTTAATGTGATCCTTAAATATTAAAACAATTTTAACTTGCCATATATGTTTGAGTCATTTTGCAAGTAGTTTGTCTGATGAGATCATCTGATTTTCTCTGATCCCTGTAATACTTTACAAAATTAAAACAAAAATATCTTTTGGCAATCAGATACGAGTTGGAGGTACTGATCTACTGAAAGGCTCTGGCTACAGATCTGAGGCCCTCAACATAATGTGTTTTTACATTGTACCTACGCATGTCTGGCTTCAGTAACATGAGCTAAAATGATAGTCATCTACTCCCATCATTCTAGAGCCATCAGTGAGTGGACACTTCACATTTTCCCCTCTAAATAAAAAGAAGAAACATTTATATTCATGAAAAAGCATTTCCACATTTCACCAGGATTTTTCCTTGAATACACCCCCACTCTCTAACACACACTATACATTTCATAGTCCTCTAGGCATTAGGCCACATGTTGCCAATAACAATGAACTTTAATGTTTGCAAGTTGAAACAATGCAATTAAGCTTCCTTACACAGTGCCCTCTTCAGTTCCTTATTGAGTTTGGTTTTGGAGGCCTGAATATATTCCAGGAGTGGTACACATGCTCTCATTCTACAGCATTCACTGTTCACCATCCAGTGCAATTTACTCAAATCAATTCCACACTCAAACATCATACAGCAATTGACACAGGTTCACACCAGACTTCAATATAATGTGCATTTATGTAGAGAAGTCAATTTGACTGAAGGGAATACAATTTTGTGGGACAATCCACCCAATATCAGTCAACAGACTTCAGTAATTGGGTTTTTGCGATTGTGGGAACATCAAAGTCATAAAAATGATGTAGGCTAATCACAACATGCATGACAATCTATATTCATGACATCACTTATGACCATTTAAATGGGAAAATAATATCTTGCAAAAGGCTTACAAAACAGTTCTGCACTAAAGCAAACAACATTTTTACTCAACGGAGTCATCATGATTCAAGACTTTTCTGGTTAGTCTCAGACTTCAATACATCACATTAGTACATGATCAGACCATTAAAAGAGACTGCCCACAGTCCCAGTCATTACAGAACCCATTCAGTTATTCTACCTCCTCCTCTGCAAGTTCCTTTCTCCACTCTTGTCATGTTGCCCTCAGCAACAAATGAACTTTGTACAAATGCCTCTGAGACCTTTTAGGGTTCACAGTGATCACTTTTCCACATCACAAATGTCAGCGCACTAGGCTTGTGAAATGACGAGTCTGAATGACGAGTCTGGCATTTGTAACATATTGAATCAGATGAGGTTACTTCAGGTTCTTTTCTGTGTTTGTGCACAGGGTGGAGAAATGGGAACCAGCACCTCCAGTCCCTTCTTTAACAGACGACAGCTGATTTATGAGCCCTTGTTTCTCGCTCTTTGGTGTGGGCTGCCCTTCCCTGATGGTTGCAGGGCAGGACTCGCTGCTCCTCACCCTCCCTCCCAACAGCACGATGGAGAAGGTCAGCATGGCATCCCCTCATCCCCTCCGCACCTCGGTCCCTCATCGCCTTGTCCCCTCTGCCCCTCATCCCCTCATCCCCTCTGCCCACGGCCCACGGACACAGACCAAAGAGTGGCCAAATGCTGAGGAATCGATTACGGTGCAATCGTTTGTGATTGTGACTGACTAAACGTTCCAACTGACACCATTCGTGCAAGAGAACGGTGGCCAACAATATGTGATTTTCCATCCTCTCCCTCTAATTAATTACTCAGCAGCTTTTAACAGACGATGTGAGAAAAAGGCCTGATATCTATTTCATATAAAAGTGTGTTATGGGTGAGCAGGGACGGCCTAATAAACCAGAAATGTGGAAGAGAGCTCACAGCCAAATGGGCACGTCCATGGCAACGTTTAAACACAGAGTAGCGGGACGCGAGAATAAGCCCTGAGTGATCAGTGGGGCTTAGGGAGGTTCCACTCCAAACGATGCTTTAACCAAGATAAATAGCACTAAAATAGATATGACTCTGTGAACAAGCTTTTAAAATCACCATGGTGGAGAACTCAAAGCCCAGAAATATGGTCCCAGTGTTATCTTGATATAATTGCCTATTGTTGAAGAGGCGAGGTGGAGAATGTAGAGAAGTTCAACACATGTCACAGAAATGTCACAGAAAATAAAACAATGGATGTTGACCTATATTGTGACAACAGATTTTCATTGATTGGCACATTAAGACTTTTACTTGAAAGACAAAAATAAATTGTAATTGATTGTAAATAAATAAATTTTGGCCAAATCTATTATTATTCTTAAGTACAGTGATGTCATCTGATTCAAACCTTCACTTCCAAAAACACAGTGACAACAAAGAAAAACAAACATCCAACAAATCTCACATGTAAAACTCCCACGTGTAAAACTCCCACGTGCTGAACGTTCGCATTACATGAAACATCTTGAATAAAAAATGTAAAAGAAACCAGTATGGCCGCTTGACATCCAAATATGCTTTCAGAAATTGTTCTAAATATCTCTAGTATCTTTCCTTCATGTTGTCTTCTTTGCTCTTTCTGAACCTCTGACTCATTGCTCCTTCATGCTTCATTCATAGCTCTACCACTCAAACCTGACCGAGGCTGGAACACAACACTGCCGTGGCAACCACAACATGGGTTGGCATGGATCCAGCAGGGTGACAACAAACAAACTCAGACTGCAACCTCGAGTTGGACTGATACTTTACTTAGATCATCCCTTATCTTAGGCTTAATGGGAGAGGGAGGATTGGGCAGAGTGGGTTAAAAAAGTGAGGAAGGAAAACGATTTTCATTTTCAAGGTTGGAAGGTAAAGGTGGTTAAGTCTACATCTGAGGAGAAGAATCCACAGCTCATTCTCAGAGTTTCCGTTTCGGTTCTGCTGTCCATTTCAGACAATAATCCCAAATGAACAACAGTTCTCTTTCCCGTCAATTCCTGACTTTAATAAAAATAAGAATGAATGTAATTATGAAATTCATGACCACATATTCTCCGTAACTACAAAGTCTATCCAAAGAACATCAAAAGAATTTGCATTACATTTTTACCACAACAAAGTAAAATAATGATCTTCCACTTAAATGTCTCTGCAGAGACATCACAAATGCCCTCAAACTTACTGGCCTGTAAAAGCCGATGAACTGGCCATGGTGGGGAGATTTCCTGGCCATACACCAAAGGCGGTAGGTTAACAAGTCTCCTCAGAGGGGATAAACAAGGTTTGAAGGGAACACGTTTTACTAAGAAAGAAAAAAAATTACAGAGACCATTTACAGGAAACACGAGCTCTAAGGGCATGGAACTCAAACAACAAAAATAACGTTCTTACCTCCTTAGAACCTTTGAGGTCATTATATAAGCAAATGAGGTGGAGCAGAGTCTAGTAGATTTCAGCAAGCTAAAGCTAAAAAGATTCTCATCACGAGCACATTTGAGCACTACATTTGGTGCATTCTGCCAAAAAAGCAAACTCTTCCTCTTCCACATGAGCTGAAATCCCAAACACAGTTGTGCAGACCCCTACATACCACTCTATAATGCCTCCATGAAGGCAGCACCTAACTGAAAACCAAGCCAACCAGTACAGGCGAATGGCCATGGCCTGGGGCAATCGTGCGTTTGGGTGGGGGTGTGGTGGAGGAGGGCTGGAGAACATTCCGAGTGCCACCCTGCTGTGTGTCAAAGCCAAGCAGCAGACTGAGGGTCAGGTCACAGCAGGCAGTGCAGGGCAGTCACCCGTGTCACCTCGAGTTCCACAGAAACCTCCCTCATCACATCCTCACATCCTGGAGAATACAGACTGGCGGACACTGCAGCCATGGAAAGATTCGTCTGTACTCCCTCCCTTCTATGGTACAGCATAGGTCATGAACTAAAATACTGTCAGTATCAATAATTTTTTGCATCAGATGTTCTGTAATCACTGCAATATTGCAGATATTTTGTTCCTTTAGATATTTTTTGCATTACAAGTGATTACACGCATACATTAGCAACTGCACCGTTACTGAGAATCTTCCACTCTTTTCTAACCTGACAGGTTTAACATGTACAATCAAACCCATTAATGGCTGCCGTGTACATATTCCGCTTCCTATATGCCATTTACGTCCATGCTTTGTGTTTCTGATTTGGGTGCATGTTTGGGGGGCTCGCGCTGGCATGTTACCCTGGTAACCAGGGGTGTTTGCATTTTGCTCCTGCATATAACTGATGGCCTGTCTATACAGTGGAGGTCGAATTACTGAAGCAAGACCGAGACATCAGTCTGTGTTCTACATATGCATTCAACAGTCCTCTTCCTTTCCTGTCTGTCAACGTCTGTGTATTATTGGACGTCAACGGTTCTTCGATACTAGGCCGTTTTAAATTAAGAAAATGAAAGATGAATCTTAGTAGTGTAAAGTAGTAGATACGTTATTGTTCATATGCAGTGCCAGAAACAGACTTGGTATTATCCGAAGAGACCAGAAGTTTCTTTAAGCATATATTAGCAAGCTTTAACACATTCTTAACAAATGGGCCGCCATGTTGCTGATAGTGCGTCAAATTTAAGGCTTAAGCATAAGCAAAAAAAAAGGTGTGACCCATCGAAATAAACAGATTAAAAGAGTGTTGTTTACTCACTGTCTGTGGGTATCTGTCCACTCCACGCAAACGAAGCACGAGAAACTTTGCACGAGCACAGGCCGTTGAGCGTCTGTTTTTAAACTACTGCGTTCTGGTCGATGTCAGGTCCAAAACTGGACGTCAGCGGTAACTGCACTATAAAGAGTTCGATTTCGTGTACATGTGCAAACTAATTTCACCAAAATACAATAAACGTTTCCGGTATATAAAAAAAATGTTTTAGGTCTATACAGCGTTTCTAAGCTACCCCGAGTCTGCAAACACGTCAATGTCTAAACACTTTAATTACACGGTGTTGACCTAAGTTCAAAATCCATTTTATCGGAACAAGAAAAACTTTTTTATGGCTTCTGTTTCAGTTATTATGATTGTATCGGATATGACGTCCTAGAGCTTCTGGGGGGGGGGGGGGGCATGTTCAATACTGCAAAGCATGAACACTGCAACCAGTTTATGACACACGTGAGATTTCGTGAACACGGAGCAGCGGCTGCCTCTTTATTGGTCTTAACTACGGTTGTAATAGAACCCAGTTTGCCGAAGCACCGCTGGAACAGCCGACCTCCCGCGTTCGGCTTCAGTTGGTACACTCATGAGGCCACCTGAAGATTTTCAGTGAAGCTGAAGGTATCTAGTTTCAAAACAGAAATAGGAACTGGAAGCCCTATACCATCTGTTCCTAATGTGTGTCATAGCACAACAGTTAGGCTCCTTAGTAAAACCGGGAGTTAGAAATGCAGCAAAAACTTTAACACTCCTCTCTTTTTAGTGCAGGACTGGTGTCTCTCTGACAGGAGAGTGGAAGATCACAGTGAAAAGCCGAGTGGCAGCTGTGTCTACCTCTTTGAAGCTGTGATCAGCGTTAAACTAAAAGCACTTGTTTCAAATGAAACATTTTAAGAAAAAAGTGATCCCACCAAAATAGCCACATGTATGTCTTCTAGGTCAGTCTTGGGCCTTCCAAAGGAAGTTAATACACAGGTATTGGTATCATTATGTGACTGGTGGTCCTTACTCGTTACTGGTAATCTGAAACATATCAAAATTCTAAATGAGGGAATGAGAGGATAGAGTGGGTAATTATGGGATGTGAAGGCTTTACTTGGTGCTCAAGAGAGTGGACTGAGGCTTCTGACCTTTGTATATGTTTATGATCCTTTGTTCCTGTGCTCTGCTAGTTTGGTCTGCACTTAGATGAGTCAATCCCCTCTGGAACAGGTCAGGCCTAGTTTGAGCTAACAAACTAAGCTTAAATATACTGGTGTGTCCATAGTGATCTTCTTGGCTGAGGTTATACATGAGCGTTTCTTCCTGGGTAAGCAGTCACCCTGTATTCGCTGTATGTTGGATATAGAACTACAGTAAATCTTTAGCTGCGTTAACATGTTTTTAAAACTTTTGTACATAAGGTTTGCTTTTAAGATTAAGTATGCATATGCATACGTGTGTAACGTCAGAGCTAGGCTGTGCGTCCCTTATCAGACGCGACTCTCCTGCCCAGAGAGTGACAGAGCCATCGTCTGGAGCTGATGCTGCTTGGGGCTCATTGCTATGAAGCAGGATTAAATATTGCTCTGAAGAGAGTGCTGATAAGACACTCCCACTGCCTCCATGCTGTCCAATCACAGCTGGTCATGTGGGTGAAGACAAAGCTCCCTGACTACTGTAACCCTCTGTGACGAGCAAAAGGGCCACTCGGTGAGTGATGAGGGATCGCCATTGAGCAGAAAAGGCTGTTTCCAGGTGGCAATATTTCATCAGCAGAGCATCGCAGAGAGGGTTCAGCTCGGGAACCAGTGTGAATGCAGCTGTGTAGGCAGAGCTCATATGCAAATGTATCGATTCGCTTCTAGCGAATACAAAAACATCAAAGATATGACCAGTATTTGTCAAGCTTCGGTTCAGTTCCGATAATTCAGCATGGGTGGATATCCTGGTCAAGTTCAAGACGGTGGGAATCACACTAATACAAAAAAATACATAATAAACAGAACATGTAAAAAGCTCCATGATTACTGTATATAAATGGACTTTATATGCACACTTTTTGGTGATCTGTATATATTTTTGAATACACTGTGTAAATTTAACCAAACATGAATTGACACAGATCTATATTTCCCATTTGGTATACTGTGCAGAGGGTGTAGATTCACCATTTCACTTGGCTATGACTGGACTAAAAATTACACTGAAAATCTAATTCATCTTATCATGATATAGTGTTGACTAACCAAGCTTTCATTTTCTAGCACTCTACACATGTAGTATTCAGTTGATACAGGTTTGTCATTAGAGGGCAGAATCAATGACCTTGTTTATAGCACCCTTATCCACCTCTGTTCATTATATCCAATGTACGTATGGGGATATGGAAACATATTTTTATCATAAATTAAGCTCTTAGCTCGAGTCATAAATCCATGTGAATCTCAAATCACACAATTACTGAGCACACCAGGGTCAAACCTCAAGTGACCTATGTACAGTGAAGTCGGGAAGGCCGTTTCATTAAGTCTCAAAACCACCGGACTGCACCCACAGCTTTCCCAGGAAACAGAGGGTTTTGTCTAATTGTGTTACCATTAATTTGGACTCTGTTTGTGCACAGGAAGCAGGGGGCAACGTTTGCTTAGCGACCCTTTTCCTCGGTGAATTACTCCCTTGTTTCTTACTGCCTCCTTCCAATGCTCGAGCCAGTCAGGAGGTTTTATGCCCCTCACCTTTGACCCTCATGTCCCCAGCTTTGCGTCCCTGAGAGCAGTCCCGTTTTGGGGCACGGTGTTGGCGCCTGGTCTGGGTCAGCATGGCAGCCCCTGACTGAGAGACATTGTAAAGGAGACGGCTTCAATCATTTACCAAGTATTTCACACATCACCATTTTGTTCATCCACTTCAATGTGGATATTGTCTCAAACTCGGAATTAGCAGAGTGGTCTCCTGTTTTGCTTTTTCAGGAACCAAGACTCTAAAGCCAAATGTGGCTCACTGAATGATCTCAATGTATTAAAAGTGCCAATAAAAATAAACTTGGCTTGCTTCGATGGAAATGATTTATATCTTAAATCTCTTTTCTTTTTAGTCTTTAGATTGGGATAGTTTCAGGATAGCATGTGTTATAGTGTTAGCAACATTGCTTTCACATCATTTCATATGCCTACAATAAATGGCAAATTAGAAACAAACAATTAAAAATAATCAACAACCAAAAATACAACCCAGAGCTGCTTTGCATGCAGCACAGATTGTGTGTATGTGAACAATCGAAACCCACGACGATGTGAAACAGAGAGTGGGCAACAGATCTGAGCTAGTGGCAACCTTGAAGGCAGCAGGAAGGTCTCTGCCTGTAAGGCGGACATTAACAAAGACAACATGCACAAACAGCAGCGTGTTAAGTAAAGGTATTAAAATGAAAGAGAGTCAAGGAGGAAAATACTGTTTTATGTGGGAATAATGACATGCTGTAGCAGTGGACTGATAAATCATTTATAAGTGGCAGGAATAACAGCCTTGTTTCCATTAGAAACAGTTGCTATAGGTGATATGTGGATCAAGGGTGCCTCCTATAGGTTTTTGTGGTGCTTGACAAAGTAACTTCAAAATCAGCAGATGTCCATTATAATGTACAGGGAGCAGATTCAGTGTGTGTGTGTGTGTGTGTGTGTTTGTGAGGTGGAATCACATCATTGAAAAAGGAAACTGACACTTGAGAATAACGGTCTCGAATGGACAAGTTAGATCCTGGTATAAACAACCTATCATCCACAACCATAGTAACGTCTCCACAACATCACTCTGAGTCCTAGGCTTAATCAAGGCCTCTCAGCTCCAGTTAATGTTACCCAAACCAGAGACAGTTGATAGTGCAACAGTCAATGGGCAGTTCGATTCTCCTCGCCTTACGCTGATAAGCTGTGAGCTAATCATGCAAACCTCCGCTTTTCTTGCTAATTGCCCAGCCTCGTTATGCTGATATCTCCTTACACTTACGACCTCGTTATGCTGATATCTCCTTACACTAACGATCTTTATCAGCAGGAGCGAGGGCAGGAAGGACGACGTGGTTCAGTTACTGCAGTGAGCAGCAGGGAGTCGGCGTGGTGGCCTCTGACCACAAAAGCATGTGTCATCACTATTTTAAAGATTCTGTGGCTTGTCACGCATGTGTTTTGGTCTAGAGGAGGAATTCTTTTGGTTAAGCTTTGAGTTTGTACCTGCATGTGTGTGTGGTGTATGTTTGACTGGTGTCAAGACACAGAATGCTTTCCTGCAGACTCAGTTTCCTTGATTTGACAGACAGACTAAACCCTCAAACCCTCTGATCTCTGATCTGAGGGGAAACTGTTTCGTAAGATGAAAGAATGTTTTCCATCCCTCAGGTGACTAAATTCTTTAGTTGCAGTGTGCCGAGGTAACCTGGGGATTTAAAAATGAAGTGGCATAATCATGAGGACAGTTCACTGCTCAACCATAGAGCTTCATTAGTTTAGCTAAATGGCTGGAAATTCCTGTGTCTTTGTTCAGGTATGACTTGCAACCAAACGGCAGTCAGTGGAGCTGAAAAGTGTGAGCAGCTGTAAAGAGTCCAGGGTGAAGGTGTTGTGAAGATCCTCACCATGCTGTCATAACATCTTGGTCCTGCCGTTCTCACGTCAGCTCCACCAGGTTTAGGAGCTTTGAGGACCAGTTTTCAGTCAGTTGTCAATAGATTTATCCAGGTTTATGCAGCTTTGAATACACTTCATTCCTTTCACTGACAGCTGGTCTATTCTTTTACCTTCATCTCAAGAAAACACCTATAGCTTTCTACCCCAGGAAGACTTATTTTTTCATCTTTATTATAATATTATCGCTGCTATAAGACATGTGTAATGAGTTAATACATAAAAGCCAGATTTATATTATCATGAGAGACAGAGACAACATTTTTCTCTTTTTGAATAAGTAGGCACTGGGTTAATGTAAGCCCTGCCGTGTCGCTAGTTTTAGTGGGAACCTGCGAAAAATCAATCTAGAATTTCCTTATATGCTCATGGGGCATCATGTCTGGGTGGCCAGGGGGCAGTTCTGGCGAGTGTCTGCGTGCCATGCAAATACACCACCACTTAAGAGCTTAATCTGCCCCACACGGGGCCCTGAGCCCAGAGCAACATCACGACACAGCCTCACAACTGTCACCAGCGGCATCGGCGCCGCATCACACAAACGCAACGTGACAGAACCCCCACCCTAATCCCTCCAGCTCCCAGTCAAATGCAGATCAAAAGGGTCAGAGTCAGAGTGGCGTTATTTCAGAGAGACTCCCTGTTCTGTAGCCTTCAACAGCCGCTTGCTAAAGGAGGCCACACACACACACACACACACATTATATATATGTATATATACATAATGGCTGGAAAGCCCCTCCTGTACATAAAGCACCACCCCCACACCAGTGCAGCCTGGGCTCCCAGGGTGGAGGGTGGCGTGGGTGGGGTGATGGGGCTGGTGCCTAGCGAGGTCCACTGCATGAAGCCTTTCTCCTGTTGCCCACTGCTTTGATTTCCCATTCGTTACCACTCCACAGGAGGACCGCTAGCCTTGTGAGACCAACCGGGCCGGATCTGCATTATCCTCCGGCTCTTTAAGAGACGCACAGGCATAGAGTCTTTGTCCTTCCTCCACAGGGACAGGAGAGAGACCCCATGAAGCCCAATTTTCTGCAGATTAAGTCAAATTAGCACAAAGGTGCCTCTGAGAAAGGAGATTAGGTGGGTGAAGGGTGGCTGTTCCTATGGCTGCCCTGTCTCACACAACCCCGCTCTGCTCTCCCTCTCCTGGGGGGCTGTTCAGCTGCCTGACCTGCCCTCTGCTCTACCTCCAAGCTCCCGATTTAAATGATGCCCTGAAGGCAGAACCTCGAGGGCATGTGGACAGGACAAGGAGAACTGGTTTGTGCATTCTGAGGTAAGTCAGTTTGCATTATTCTATATGATCTAGTTTTTGGGTAGTGAACAATAAACCTACTTTGGCATAAAAGGAGACACACATACACACACACACACACACACACACACATATATATATATATATATATATATATATATATATATATATATATATATATATATATAGTCAAAGCAAGATGCAGTCATTGCGTCTTTTGTTGGGGGAGGGTATGTGGGTTTCTGTTAAATTGTCGTGGTTACAATGAAAAACAATTTCTTTCACACCATATCGCTGACAGTTGACATGACCAGAAATCTGTTCTGTAAAAGATTAGACCCAAAGATCTAATCATAGTGAAAAACATTAATATGAATGTGACTTCCTGATCATGATCATATCATCATGCTCCATACGCCATGTTTGTTGGGGTTACAGCGAACATACACTCACTGGCCACTTTATTAGGTACACCTGTCCAACTGCTAATTGTCCAATTAGGTGGACCTTTCCAACTGCTCAAATGTGGAATAAGCCAATCACATGGCAGCAACTCAATGCATTTATGCATGTAGACATGACCAAGCCGATCTGCTGCAGTTCAAACTGAGCATCAGAATGGGGAAGAAAGGTGATTTAAGTGAACGTGGCATGGTTGTTGGTGCCAGACGGGCTGGTCTGAGTATTTGAGAAACTGCTGATCTACTGGGATTTTCACGCACAACCATCTCTAGGGTGTACAGAGAATGGTCCGAAAAAGAGAAAATATCCAGTGAGTGGCAGTTTTGTCGGCGCAAATGCCTTGTTGATGCCAGAGGTCAGAGGTCAATGGCCATACCGGCTTGAGCTGATAGAACGGAAACAGTAACTCAAATAACCGGTTGTTACAACCGAGGCAGAAGAGCATCTCTGAACGCACAACATCGAACCTTGAGGTGGATGGGCTACAGCAGCAGAAGACCACACCGGGGGCCACTCCCGTCAGCTAAGAACAAGAAACTGAGGCAATTCGCACAAGCTCACTAAAATTGGACAATAGAAGATTGGTAAAAACGTTGCCTGGTGAGTCTCTGATGAGTCTCGATTTGTGCTGCAACATTCAGACGGTAGGGTCAGAATTTGGCTTCACAACATGAAAGCATTGATCCATCCTGTATCAACGGTTCAGGCTGGTGGTAGTGGTGCAATGGTGTGGGGGATATTTTCCTGGCACACTTTTGGCCCATTAGTACCAATTGAGCATCGTGTCAACGCCACAGCCTACCTGAGTATTGTTGCTGACCATGTCCATCCCTTTATGATCACAGTGTACATCTTCTGATGGCTCCTTCCAGCAGGATAACGTGCCATGTCATAAAGCGCGAATCATCTCAGACTGGTTTCTTGAACACGACAGTGAGTTCACTGTACACGAATGGCCTCCACAGTCACCAGATCTCAATCCAATAGAGCACCTTTGGGATGTGGTGGATGCCATGTGGCATCATGGATCTGCAGCCAACACATCTACAGTACCTTGTTGAATCTATGCCATAAAGGTACTAGCAAGGTGTACCTAATAAAGTGGCCGGTGAGCGTATTTGTCATAAACTGTAAGGCTAACCTTGCAGGCTGTGTGGGCTTCAGCTCAAAGAGCAAAATAGCATTGCTAGAGACGAACCACTGGACTCCCAAGCCCCACTGCTAATGAAAACAATCCAAGTATTAGTAGCGGTCCAGGGCCATGGATGTGAGTAGCCCTCCGCAGACACTGGGTTTGCAGAAAGGACATTAGTTGAAACTGCTGTGATGTGCCGTGTTGTACAGACTAATGCGCTGCAGATCCGTGTCAAAACATCTGTGAAAGTTTATCAATCTACGCAAAAATGTAAAAAAGTATTTCACACTAATAAGGGTGATATCAAGTAGAAACCACTTTGTTCACAGTATTTATGTTCACAGTATTTATTATCACAGGTGCTAAATTAACACTTTTCCTGCATTTTGTGTCTGTCTGCATGGGAAATACAAAACACAACATCACAATAGTAGTGTTTGTTTAAAAAAAGACAAAAACCTTCATTTTTGAGCACATTCCTAAAGCTTTGACTCTACTGTGCTTCTAGAGGGTAGGTGCTGCCCTCCAGTGGGAGTATGAATTCATGCTGGAGAAACTGCACGGCCTTATAGAACATTTATTTATGCAGACCGATGCAGATCTGCTTGGGCCTGGATCAATTCCTCCACCTCTGTGTCTGTCTTCAGCTGAAACCCTCCATGTTCTCTGAAGGGATCCAGGGGGTTGTGGGCTTTCGTGGGCTTAACATCTGACGACTCGATGTCTACTCGCTGGCCCGGGTGCTTTCCCGCGCTCCTCCTGAACACGGGTCGAGCAAGTCGGACGTCTACCTCCGCTACGGTGGTGAGAGATCTGACCCTCCGCGCACTGCAGACACTCTGCTGCCGTTCGGGACAGGGAGGCTGCTTGTAGACGGCCCGTCCTGAACGGGGCAGGATCGGCCTTGGGGATGGGATGCTGGAGTGGATCTGCCCCGAATGCAGGGAATCCCGGAGGCGTAGGTCTGCCGTGTGGGTCCTGAGTGGTGGCCTGGGGGCTGAATGAGGCCTTTTGGGAGCCTTGCAGGGTGGAGGACGAGAGGGGTGGAGGAGATGAGTGGGTGGAGGAGGAGACCCTCCAGTTTGCTGCTGCATGTTTGGGTCAGGCGGAAGGGGCCCCCAGGTATCCCGAACCCCAGCATTGAGCTTCATGTTGAAGGAGGCCAGGTCACAGCTGTGTAGTTGCTGGGTGAGACTGCCAACCTTTAAGAGCACCTGGGCAGGGGTCACGGGGTGATGGAGGCCTCTCTTTCTCACACGCTCTCCAACTGCTCTCTCACTCAGGGTCATCACACACTTTGAGGTCACAGGAGGATTTTCTGTGAAATACAATGCAGGTGCAAAAATCCATCTCCATGGCGTTTTGTTTCACACAGCATGATTTCATTAGCAAAATGCTAAAAGTGACATAATTTATTGTTTGCAATGTCAGCATTTAAATGATTATTTACTTTAAAGTCAAGCTATCCGGTTTGGAAGCTGCACATAAGCAAGTCTGTCTGATATTCTGCAGTTTAAGGCAAACGTGTGAAGTGCACAGTGTAAAAAGTGTCACTGCTCACCAGACGTGTTTTGAGTGTTAGATGTTATTTGGGGTGAAGTGGAACTGGAAGTGACTCGCACCTCCTTTGTCATATTGATAATGTGTTCTCTATATTCCAGTCTGATAGATCCAGGAGTTAGGCTGGTACCCACCGCGTGCCTGCCGTTGCATGCTGGGAGCTGAGCTGCTCCGGGCGTGGTGGGAGGGAGCCAGCCTCGCCCCTCTTGCCTGCCTTGCTCCTGGAGCTGCAGGACACATGCTGCCAGGGTGGAGCAGCTTGTGGAGGGGTGGGTCTTGGGGTGGAGCGAGGACGCCTGCACCACCCGGCGTCCTCTCTGCCTTCGCTGCATAGTCCCAGCGCTCCTGAGCAAACTGCAGCAGCAGAACATGACTGCTGCTGTTCACCAGGATGCTGAGACACAGATGGACAGAAGCAAGGAGAGAGGGAGACAGGGAGGGAGAGAGAGAGACAGGGGAAACAGAGAGACAGGGAGGGGGAGAGAGAGACAGGGGAAACAGAGAGACAGGGAGGGGGAGAGAGAGACAGGGGGAACAGAGAGACAGGGAGGGGGAGAGAGAGACAGGGGGAACAGAGAGACAGAGAGGGGGAGAGAGAGACAGGGAGAATAGAGACAGGGAGGGGAACAAAGAGACAGGGAGGGCAGAGAGACAGTGAGAGGGAGAGAGAGAGACAGGGGGAACAGAGAGACAGTGAGGGCAGAGAGACAAGGAGGGGGACAGACAGACAGTGAGGGGGGAGAGAGACAGGGAGAACACAGAAAGGGAGGGGGCAGAGAGACAGTGAGAGGGAGAGATAGACAGGGGGAACAGAGAGACAGGGAGGGGGACAGAGAGACAGTGTGTAACAGGGATGGCAAGTGTTGATGTTCATACTAATTATATTACCGTTCTGGATGGAAGGGCTGATGGTAGAGTTGTGTGTGTGGTTTATAGACACTGGAACTTGGAAGAGGTTTGTGAAGTGGTACTAGGTGAAAAAAGAAATCAGAAGCCTGTGTGTATGTGTGTGATCTTTTTTGTTTGTGTATGTATGGGAGACATACTCATTCCTCAAGGCTAACTAACTTGTTGTGATGTGTATGTAGGGAGAGAACAGTGCTCTGATGGGTGCCAATCTTGATGACTCTAAGGCAGTCCCCACTGAGGAAGTTAAAGATACGGATCTTTCCGTCTGCACACCCGGTGATGACTCGCAGGAAGAGGAAAGACAGTGTGGACACTTCCCTACAGAAATACAAATGAGCCTTAAAAAAGACAGACAGACAGACAGACATACAGACGCATAATGGTGCTAATCATCAGAGTGAGACAGAATATATATTTTCCAATTCCCTGCCATGTTAGCAGTGAAGGTTTTTACTATTAAAAAAACCTGCTTTGGCTACACAGACCTTGGGTGTGGGAAGTTCATCAGGCGCTTTTTAAAGGCACTGTTAGTACTCCAGGCTAGAACCTGTCCATCAGATCCCCCAGACAACACGTGCCACTGGTCAAAGAAAAGGCACCTCACACAACCCTGGTGACCATCCATGACCTAGAGAGAAATGTTCACACCCACACACAGAAGAGAAGCGTTTACAGCTGCGAAAAATATGTAGTTCAATATGTAGTTCAATATGTAGTTCAATATGTAGTTCACGTATGCACTTTGTTTAGATTTCGTAGATACTGTATATATACATTTTGAAAGTGGATTGTACATATGCAAAATTATATATAACAAATGTTCAGATGTTAGATATTTATATAATGTATAGCAAGGAACATATTTAAAAATGACTAGCCAGCATTACTGTTACCTACAGAGTAACACTCTCAAGATAATTGATATTGGTCACCCTTATTAGCCCAGAACTGCACTGGTGCATGTGAGGAGTCAGAACTCTGGTCCTCCTGCTTCAGCTGGGGTTTGTGTTCGCACCTTTAGCAAGGTCGCCACCTCGGTATCCCACATCTTCACCAGGCCCCCTTCACAGCCGCTGAGCACCACTGGCGTGTGGATCTTCACACACTGCACAGGCTTACGGTGACCGAACTGCAGTCTCCTCAAGCAATGGCCACTCAGAAGACTCCACACTGACACAGTACAGCACATCATATCACAGCTCAGCTCAGCACATCACAACACAACACAGCGTAGCATGACAAGAAGAAACCACTGCTTCAGCAAAAGTGCACAAACAAACTTTACAACATTCCCAGCATGAGTGGGTTTCCCATGCTCATTAAAGCACAGAGATCATTACTTTGAATAAGCTTTTGAACAAGCATGGTTTTTAGCAACCATGACCCAGATTAAGAAATATTGCATGTGAGCTCAGAACTGTTACCTTTGACCTTGCAGTCTCTGGCCCCGGAGACCAGAATGTGTCCGTGCAGGTCCAGACAGTTAATGGTGCCTGTGTGTCCAGTCAACAGCATGGTACAATTGCCTGTATTTAGGTTCCAGCACCTTCCAAAGAGGTCAAGACCATTTCTTAGTTTGTGAAGCTGCTCATATGTTTAAAGAAAACAAATGTAGCCCTTATGTTTAAGCCTGCCGTGCATGAGAGGAACGTTTCGTAAAATATTAACAAACCAGCTGTCACGATTAGACCCTCCTCCTCCTGTCACTCATGACTGTTCTGTTGTGTTAGCCATGTGTTTATTAGACCCGCCTTGTATTTTGTAACCCTTCCCCTCGTTAACTTAGTCAGGTGTCTCTTGTTCTATTTATATCATCTGTTTGGTCTGGTATGTCACTGGTCATTGTAAGTATTGTGTTGCCTTGTAGTATATTGTATCACGTTGTATTGTGTTTTGCTTCAGCCCTGTGTCATTTCGCATTCTCTTCTGTATTCTGTTCATGCTAGTTGTCCTTGTTTAAGTATGTCTAAACGTATCAGTTATGTTTCTTGTTCTGACTCCCTTACGGACCTGACCTACGCCTGTTTGTTTGACTCTGAGTTTGGATTGCCCTTTTAAAAATCTCACTCTCTTCAGCACTTGTGTCCGCCTTCATATCCACCGCCGCTCCCAGTGTTACACCAGCCAATCAGCAAGGCCTTTACTCAGAGTTAACCTCAGACTGAACTTCACCATGTCATTCGGTTGGAAATAAGTCTGAAGTATACTACATCTAGTGTTTACTGTATACAGCACAGGCTAGTAGGGAAGTAACCACAGCTGACTGATTAGGCTGTGTGGCCATGGAGAGACACATCTATGTGTCTCTATCTGTGTGGCTGCAGCGCTCAGACCTGATGGTGAGATCGTAGCTGGCGCTGATGACCAGAGCCCTCTCCTCGCAGACCAGCACCGCCCGCACGCTGCCCACATGGCCCTGCATCCGTGACGGCACCTCCTTCAGCAGCGGGATGTCTAGCAAACGCACCCGATTCCTGGCACCCAGCGCCACCACACGGCCTCCACCGTAGTGGACCACCCTGCTGGGGTCCTCCCTGCCAGGATGGAGCAGGAGGCAGACTAAACACTACAGACTATACCCTTTCCCTGGAGAGCAGCTGATCCAGGGTCTGACGTGTTGAAACAATTGTTAGCAGGGTTTAAAAGGTGAAAACTGATACCAGATCAGCACACTTTCTGCACTCAAGGAGCCAGGTCTAACTATGAGAAGAAATATGTTTGTTTTAGTGAGCACAATGTGAATAAAGTCTCTTTACAAGGTGAATTAGTACTGTTCAAACTAACCTGTGATTACTCCTTTCATGCATCATTAATAGGATTTGTTTAAAATGACATGACAATCATTAAAACTCTGCAATGAAATGGAGCTTGAAGTCTTCTACAATACCTGTCCAGAAGTACCAGGATGTTAAACATGCCACAGTACACATTACGCTCCTCCATTTCCACTGCCTTGGTTTTAACACCCATATAGACTGACTCGAAGCCCCTGAAATCCTGGGAAAATACAGAGGATGCTTTGAGGGTCATGACAGCACCAACAGCTTTCTTCTGTTGTCAGGGCAGGCTCAAGTGCAGCCTCGCCCGTAACCGCTAGAGGGGGTTCGCGGCTTGCTACTCGCTCTAGCAAACACAATCAGCAATGATGACCTGCAGCTGTCCTTCTCCCTATTTCAGGAGGATGGCTGCAGAGTCTCATTGCTGAGTTGTTTGTTGCTCTCGCTGTTTTCTCAAGCAGTCAGTCTTTTCTCTCGTTCGGTAACGATGTGGCTTGGTGTTTCTCCACCATTCTCGTTCCTCCTCTACGCTGTTGTTTCGAGTGTGTTCACTCCTGCGCCGATCTGGCCCATCTCAAGTTTTCCCATTCTATATTCTCTATCCGATTTTGTGGTTTATTTTGGGAAGGGTTTTTCGTTTACTCGCCTGAATGGTTTGAGAGGGTAACTCCCCCCGACGTCTTTCAGTTTCTTTCGCTCGTTACTTACCTCGCGTTGATTTAATTCCGCGGTTCCTTTGTTGTCTCTCCATTTGTGGTTTTTCCCTTCGTGCTTCCCTTCACGAAGGCGTATTTATTTTGTTTCTTTTCCCGCGTACCTTTTGGCGGAGGTCTCAGTTCTCGGTTTTCTGTTGTGGTTTGGCATTTGGGTTTTTTGTGTCAAATTCTAACGCGACTTATATACATCTTTCACTCTGGCTAGTAATCCACACCCCTACAAATCTGTGGTTTATCTGATATAAGAAGACAAATATAACAAGACTTCATTAATTATGTTAATTACCTTCTTAAATTTACAGCAAAGCTGGGTGGGGTGAATGTACTCATCTTCTCTGAAGGGCACTAGAACCTCGCGGACCTTGGCATAGGCAGGGTTCGCTCTAGAGCAGAACCGACCCTATGGGGCAACACAGAATATCAAGGACAGACAGACAGTCAACTAAAGAGATAGACATATAATGCGTGTATTTGCCTAATCGTATTAAACATTTTTGTGTCAATATGAAATCATTAAGGTAGCATTACCTGCATGACAATGGCCTGGTCTTCCACCATCTTCTTCACCCTGATCTCAGTTAGGATCTCCTCCGTTAGGTACTGCCAGTGTGAGGACACCTGTCTACAGCTCTGCAGGCTGGATGTGTCCAACAGCCCTGAGAGTGAGACCACACACCCACAGACAGACTTGAGTGACAACAGGGAATCTACGACATGACAAGAACCTCCAAATCCATAATTTTCTGGGTGATGAATCATCTTTCTTTATACATGCTACAGGACACACTCATGTCAGTCGGAGTCTCTGGTCACTGCATGAAAGATTAGTGATGTCCCATTTGCTCATAAAACGGAGTATATTTTGATGTGCTGAATTAAGAAAATCAATTCTGTTTTAGGTTGGATTTTCTAGCTGCTGTTGTTGCAATAGCAAGAAGAATTATCCAAGATATATTAATATAAACCTTTGCTACCACTTTACATGTTCATATTACTGCAATGAATAAAGGACCTTGGAGCTTCATCCCCAGGTCATCCTTCTAGTTCTCCATGGTTACTACTGTGATTATATAATGACCTTCCAAAAAGTGGTAGTAGTTTATGTGCAATAAAATAACCTATTAAGCACTAACACTAATAAGCATCTGTGGTAACACCTTTGGGCTCTAAATAACACAGTCTTCTCTCTGTGGAGGCCAGGGGTTTGGCTCTGTGGCTGGGAATATGTCTATCATTAGTGTGTTTCTCACATATGTCAGTATGTTAAATTGATGACCGAATTTAGGTAGCTGTTTTGTGAATTTGTGAATCATTAAGGTGATTCAGTGCTAGATCACGGTTGGAGCACATGTTCAGGGACAGATCTGAGAGCACTGCCTATATCAACACAGGTGTGTGATGAGGGACAGAGCCACAGGGCATATCAAGTACAATCTGAGTCAGTACCAGGAGTGAAACTGGATGTTGTGCTCACATTACACTCAATTCATTTATTTCAGTATCTATTCTGAATTATTCTGTACCTATATTTGAACTAATGTGAAAGGTGTGTGGTAACGAAAGTGAATAATGAGAATCTGTACCCATGACCTGGTCTGTAGAGTGTAAGGTATTGAGTTTTATCTGTACCATATAAAATAATATTTCCCTTCTCACCTAAAATCCTCTTGGCGATATGGACAGGAAGTCCTCGTATGAAGTCTCGATGAAGGCTCACCCCAGACATGGACGTAGAGGACCTTGGTACCACCATGAGAGCAGGATCCTCGGAGTCCACAATGCTGCTCCTCCTCCTGTGGTTCCTGACGGCCACCTCCTCCGGCTCAGTCCAGACGGCTTTCTTTGCTGTGAAAACAAAAACAGAAATAAAAATGTGGGAGTTGAATGGTGGCATACTGCATTCAACATACTGCATTCAACATACTGCATTCAACATACTGCATTCATCATACTGCATTCAACATACTGCATTCATCATACTGCATTCAACATACTGCATTCATCATACTGCATTCAACATACTGCATTCAACATACTGCTTTCAACATACTGCATTCAACATACTGCATTCAACATACTGCATTCAACATACTGCTTTCAACATACTGCATTCAACATACTGCATTCAACATCCTGCATTCAACATACTGCATTCAACATACTGCATTCATCATACTGCATTCATCATACTGCATTCATCATACTGCATTCATCATACTGCATTCAACATACTGCATTCATCATACTGCATTCAACATACTGCATTCAACATACTGCATTCATCATACTGCATTCAACATACTGCATTCATCATACTGCTTTCAACATACTGCTTTCAACATACTGCATTCAACATACTGCATTCATCATACTGCTTTCACAGCTTTGGGTAGAAATTGTGTGATATCCATCTTAGTCATGTAGGTGAGGTCAGATCTGCATCCTCATGAAACAGGGAAAAGGCACTTAGTGTTCAAAAATCCCTTTTGCACTGTGATCTTGGATTTTCTGAGTAAAACTGACATGATTGCAGAGGGTCCAGCTCCAGATGATCGCCAGTATGGAAAGAGTGATTTGATCCAATGACAGAGCTGCTTTCTTCCTCAGGACACACTGAAACCGTGAACACATTACTATATTGCATTACAGAATTACTAACAGCATATCTACAGATATGTTTGTGTATGACACTTTTAATACAAAGTTAACGCCATCGCTCGAAAGTAACACGCGTAACTATTTTGCATCTGAGATTGCCCCTTTGTTCCCTTTACCTGTATTGAACTTTAGCAGCTTCCGTTTCTCTCGAGCTATAAGCACGCGAATTAGATTCCCCAACATATGCAGGAGTTCAGTGTCACACAGGCACAAGATATCCATTAAATAGTTCGACTTCGTCCAGGTCGGGCTATTACTAAACCATTCCCAGGTGTTCATCTTGCTCATTCGGAGTAGATTTGGATCGAGTATCTTATCCGACTGCCTTATCCGACTATTCATGTCCTCGGGGATGCAAGCTTGTACGCGCGACCTGGCATAAGTGAAATCTTTTCCCAGCGTCACCTGCAAAACATGTAGGATATTTTCCAGAATTTCTACACTATGACAGCGAACTAGTATCCCGGTAAGGAACCTTCGTTTTGATGTTTCGTCAGCTCGTAGGAGCCATTCTGTTGAATCGTACAACTTGGTGGTGAAGAGACATGATTGGCAATCGCCGCACATGTTGAACTCTCTGTTGTCCTTTTTACAGCTAAAACGCACCGTACTGTCAACGCTCCACTCGCTCATCTCGCTGGTCAGCTGATGCATCTCGATATTACAAGTGAGCGATGTCAGGGATCAGTCATGTTGTAAATATTTAGTATGTATTCGCAAACTATGACTAAGAATGTCCGTGTGGTTAAATATTTTACAGTACTTCCGCACTTCACTCGCTCTGCTAAAAATGCTCATTGAGTTGCCAAGCGACAATAGACGCAGCGCACTTGAATTAACACCTGTTCTGAAAACATATCCTACCCGTCAACCCGCCCGACCTAACAATCACATCATTCTTCATAGCACGGCGGCATTTACATATTTACAGATATATCGGTCGATTTGTGCTCAAACACATCGCGTATATACATTATAATAAATTATATATTACTTTATAAATCCTGTACTTATAACGTGCTTTCAGCGACAATGTAGCTAGGATGATTTTACATGCTGTGCAACCTTATCAGAACGTGTTTACAGTGATAATAATGTAGGTAGGATAATTTTACATGCTGTGCAACCTTATCAGAAAGTGCTTGCAGTGATAGTACTGTAGGTAGGATGATTTTATATACTGTGCAGCCTTACCAGAAAGTACATTGATAGTACTGTGGGTAGATTATTGAAGTGAACATATAACTCAATGAACCTATTTATTTTAAATATAATTTCAAATAAAAATAGACATTAATTTTATAGAACATTTCTTGCAGAGGTAGCTGGTGTCTTTATGATACTGAGCACATTGAAAATGTGCCCAGCGACTGCACCCATCACACTGCACCTAAAAATAAGTTGAAATGATTTATGCAATTTTTATCGTAATCCTTGAAATATGAAGCACCACCTGACTAACATATTTACCATTTCTATCATGCTCTCGCCAGCATCCACTACTACCATACTGCAAACTATGCAGTAGTCCTCTGCGTTGCCTAAAAAAATAAATTAATATCCATTAGAAGCTTATATTCAAACTAATGCCAAGTTAGTTTACAACTCACCTTTATTCTCAAGTAATAAACAGGCTATCGCTGTTCGTGCACCGTGTACAGCTTGAGGCGTCGTCATCACGCTGCCAATCTCTCCCATCACCTTCATTACTAAAAGTCCACAGCTGGTGGAATCTTGCTGTGTGTTGTGCAGCATCATTTGTGTTCGCCACTTGATGTTATGGCTTTTGTGACCCATCATCTTCAAAAAATTCCTGTTTTACCAAGACATTTATACGGTTTAAAATGTGGCAGTGTAGATTTATTTATAACAAGGATGCATGACCTGAGGGACTAGACCCCCATGTGTTTACAATTGCAATTAAAAAAATATTTGTCTGTGCTGCAATTGTGCTTCTGTACCATAGGAATCGTTTTTTGTAGTTAGTATTCTAAAAAATGTATTTCATTTTTTTAACTTTGATTATTACAATAGCTACCAAAATCTATTAATGCCAAAGTGTACAAGGTATGGAAGGGACAAGGTATACACTGTATATAAGGGAACTGTATTTTTAAAATCTTCTTCAGTAGAGGTAATTTTGAAATGCATGTTGATATGAAAGCCAAAACAATTGTGCGCCGCCCGGGAATCGAACCCGGGTCGCAAGAATGGGAATCTTGCATGATACCACTACACCAGCGGCGCTGTTACAGACTCTCTATTGGAGGGTCATTATGCCAGGCAAACTCTAATTAGATAGCTATGAAATAGTCTAGTGCAAAAAAGCCACATATCTTTTTTTTGTGAAGTTAACATTTTGAAGGTAAATTCAAGGTCAGTAAAAATTAGGCAACTTAACATTAACAGTTAACATTTATGTTTGATGTAGCTAGCTATAAGAGTTCATTAATTTGACAAGTTAATTAGCTAACTAGCTACCTAGGTAGCGTTACTTTGTTCCTGTCTGAGATCCTGAGCTAGTTGGAGGATGGCAGAATTAAATCGCTAGTTAGCTAGCAAGCGGCGCTGTTTAAAAAAAATGTTCCGAGTGCAGTTACATGATTGGCCATACGGTGTCGCTAAACGTAAAGCAAACGAGAGTGGGGAGCTGTGAAATAGATAGCGGAAAGGCGTGGTTGGTACCCCAGTGTTATAACATATAGCAGTCGCTTAAACGTTGTCCGAAGAAGGGCTGGGTGAATGCAAAATATTTCTATATTTCTTATATTTCTGTTCCTCTTTTCCATATTTGACACTCTGCAGAAATAAAAAAAATAATATATCCTTCTTTCTGCCTTTAATACACCAACAAACATCCATAAAGTAGTAAAATCTTGTTTATATTATGAACAAAAATAACAGGCTGAAATATTCACAAGAAAAGTGGTTTTGGAAATTGTCTTAACTCTGCCATAAGTCTACCTGATCTGGGTGGTTTCTGCAGAACACAACACATGTAACTATTCCAAACCTTCATCCAATGTAAATAAACTGGGTTATTCATTTAGATGTTTCTTTTCTTTCCAGAGATGATATTTGAGCTGTGCATATTACCCACTGAAAGAGCAGATGCAGCAGCATGCGAGTGTGATGTGTTACTGAAGACAGAGATGGCGAGTACAACTGCCAAAGCATCTACTTTGCAACATAAAGCTGCTCTTGCAACTCTGTCAACTGTCATGAACCTCTAGATCATCAGGAGTGACAGAGCAGCGACAAGACCAGCAAAGAGAGGCATGTGGTGAGAGAGGAAGGAAGATGTGGAGAGAGAGAGAGAGAGAGTTAGAGAGAGAGAGAGAGAGAGAGAACTGAGAGGCAGTGAGATAACGCACTCTGCTGTAAGAACCTGATGAAGAAACGGTCACAGGACCAACCTTAAACAGGAAATGGTAGCTTCCGCAACATGTTTAAAGCCTCTCTCCTGAAAGATGTGCGATGTCTCTAAAGCTTTAAGCTTAAGCTAGATGTTCTGCTGAGCCCATCTTCTTCTCGGTGGATCTTTTGAATGTGGCTGGTGTTGGATTAGCTGAATGTTTGGCAGTGGAGACACACTCCTCTAGAGGACTTGGTCGAGTCGTGTTATAGAGAAGACGGTTGGAGCTCGTGCCAGTCCCTGTGCCTGCTGAAAGCATGGTACCAGTCCAGGATGGTCCAGCAACAGACAGACTGCTTGTTCCACCACAAGAGGCAAGTGCCTGAAACGTTCACACACACTTTGTGATGCTTAACACACTTGATGAAAAGAGTGTTAAAGGGTGGATACGCTGTGGCCTCCTGCTAATGCCTCTATCTCGGTTTAATTTTATGACAATAAATATTTTTAACACATAAGTATTAAGTATTAAGATATTAGTATCTAGTATTACTTTCCAGCCAAAATTTAGAAAGTATGTCTATAGGTAGTGTAGTTTTTTTTTTTTTAGGGCATTAGACTACACGAACCTCCAATTATGGTGGTAAGTGGTCTTATTTCCAGCTACGTCACACTGTAACTGGAGGTTGTTTGCTGTGATGCAGCAAGGGTGCAGTACAAAGAGGATTATTATAGGCTGGAACTGGTTTGCACTGACCCGCTTCGTAGGCTGGATTCTGAAAGTGAAATAAAACCCTGAGTGTAGACACCATTCCAAAGTTTCCTCAATGTAACAAATGAGGAGGCTTTTTTGGGGACTGCAGGACATGGTCATTTTACAGCTCACTCATGTGCACCAGGATGCTTTGCAAGTGTATGATGACCACAAGTTTCAGCATGATAAAATAAGATGTTCCATCAAACTCTGTTTCATTAAACCTCGAATTGAACTGAACTGACCTTAAGTGAATAGCTTTGAAAACAAATAGTATTTTTTGATTTGTTTGTTCATTCTTTTTAATTCTCTTGTTTAATCAAACATTAAGCACATTATACTGTTTCGTGTCCCATCTCCAGAACGTCAGAATAATGAAATAAAGGCTTTCACACTTCTCTTTTCTCCTGTTCCTGTGCAGTCTGGTCCAGGATCTCCCCGCGGCAGGACGAGACAGGTGCTGTGGCCGTTTGGACAGGACACTGCCCACCTCACGACACATCCTATATGCTCACATGTTCCTGTAGTAATCCGCCACCATGTTTCAGTACATTTAAACTTGTGTACCAGATCGCCGAGTTATTAGGTCACTAATCCTTTCAGGCTTACTGTGATCAGTGGAGAGCCTGGTACAGTATAAGTTGATCAAAGGATGAGTTTAATCATTAATTAATTAATGCATTTCTGTGGTGTGCCACAGGGGTCTCCTGCACGCAAGTTGGGCACGACGAGGAGACAGAAGGACAGAAAGGTAGTGTTGTACTTTCTGAAGGTTGCACGTGTCAAACTCCACAGTTGGGCTCCCCCACCACTGCATGGCAATGCATGTCTGGGGTGTGGCAAGGCAACGTTTACTTATAGCATGTATTGTAGCCAGTGCAATAGGTTAGAGTACCTTTGAGTATCATTAGAGTACCAAAGATACCACTGATTACAGAATACAATAGAATACAATAGAATAGAATACTGGGAGCCTTCCTAAAGTAGCCAATCATCTTTAAGAAGTGGGGAATGCACTGGAAGCATCTGGAACTGACCTGCCACATCACTGCAGGATTTCAAGGAACCTGAGGACCCTGAGGAGAGGCAGAGGAGACACAAAGAGCAGGTGAGGCCTCCTGCACAGAACGGCTGCACAGAACGGCTGCACAGAACGGCTGCACAGAACGCCTGCACAGAACGGCTGCACAGAACGCTTGCACAGAACGCCTGCACAGAACGCCTGCACAGAACGCTTGCACAGAACGGCTGCACAGAACGGCTGCACAGAACGCCTGCACAGAACGCTTGCACAGAACGCCTGCACAGAACGCTTGCACAGAACGCCTGCACAGAACGCTTGCACAGAACGGCTGCACAGAACGGCTGCACAGAACGGCTGCACAGAACGGCTGCACAGAACGCCTGCACAGAACGCCTGCACAGAACGCCTGCACAGAACGCCTGCACAGAACGCCTGCACAGAACGCTTGCACAGAACGGCTGCACAGAACGCCTGCACAGAACGCCTGCACAGAACGGCTGCACAGAACGCCTGCACAGAACGGCTGCACAGAACGCCTGCACAGAACGGCTGCACAGAACGGCTGCACAGAACGGCTGCACAGAACGGCTGCACAGAACGCCTGCACAGAACGCCTGCACAGAACGCTTGCACAGAACGCCTGCACAGAACGCTTGCACAGAACGCCTGCACAGAACGCTTGCACAGAACGCCTGCACAGAACGCCTGGTTCCTCTGCACAACACACACCAATCTCACACTTCTTTCACGTGGTTTATGGAAAAGGATTGGTATGATTCATCCGAGTTTTACGAAACTATTTTCATTTGTATATACTACACTTAAACAAGAAGTGAGTAACTACATGGTTAACTGAAAACTATGTTTAAATCAAATATGTCCAGGAAATGTCTCTCTTAACAAATTAAGCTGCAGTGTAGTATTGTCACCTCCATGGATGAATCAAATAATGAATGTAGGAATAAATACAGCCTGGGACTGTCTGCAGCTCAAGCCCTTATACAAGGAGCTCCTGTACACCATAGTGCACAGACTCGGCAAACCGACAGGCAAGATGGAGTACACTGCCGTTCAGCTGCTGGCCTACGTGAAAGAGGTGAGAACACCACATAGGTGATCGTCCACAACATGAGGTGTGCGCCACCAGTGCGTTAAAAAACACACACACAAAAAAAATAAACCAGACTTCACTTTCGACTTCATGTTCTTCATCTTGTGTTGCTGTATCTAAATGCTAACGCACATGAAATGTCTTCTATTCTTAAAGGCGTTTGGCATGTCAGATGATGAACATGAGAGTCTCTATGAGAAGGTGAAGAGTGCAGAGGTGAGGCAGTTTGTGGACAGCTCCCCGAGGTCACTGATCTGAGCAGGGGGCATGAGAATAATGGAATTTCTCACTTTAACCTTTTACAGCGGCCAGTTTATGCTCTGAAGGTCACGGTGAAAGAAGCCAAAGGCATTCTTGGGAAAGACGTTAGCGGTATGGGTCATCTGTCCCCAAAACGAACGTCTCTTGTTCTAAAATGAGCATCCTCTCATCGTCATGCACTGTATTCATCCTTCCACAAATAACTACCAAAAAAGGAAGTTAGATCATGATCACAAGAGAAAGGCTTCCTCTTCATAACTATTTTCATAATACATCTTAGTAATGTGTTTCTTCTCTTCTGCTTGGAAGGCTTCAGTGACCCCTACTGCCTACTGAGTATTCTGCAGAAGGGTCTGGAGTGCCCCCCCGCAGGTCCACTGGCCAAGCCGCAGAAAGCTGTGGTGAAGGATTTGGCCCAACACGGTGAAATCTTCGAAACAGCCATTAAGAAACAGACACTCAATCCAATCTGGGATGAAACATTTACACTGTGAGTGTACAGAAAAGGCATCTCCCATCATTTTCCTTGTGTAGCGGTTTTCAGAGAGTAGCATAGTGCAGACAGATCTGTCAAAATGTAAAAGATTCTAGATGTCTAGCCAAATGTGCTAATGTGTGGGGTGTAAAGTAACTGTGAGAGCAGCTTTTCATGGGCCGACGTTCGCCACTGTACAAACTCCAGAAAACACAGGATGACTGCCAGGCTCAAAGCAGCCTCTTCAGTCATAACCAAACTAGCATACACAAACACACCAATTCCTCGCCACAAAGGTTCATGATTTAGATTTTGTTTTCTGGATTTTAAACCATGAGGATCATAATGTAAGTTCTCTCTTCCTTGTGGAACAGCTGTCATTTTAGTTACGATAATGACATGTACGGGGTGTGACGTGTATGGGGAGCTCAGGGAGAGTGTGTGGTCTGCGCAGTGGGCTTGGCTGTCCTCCACCTAATCCTGGCATGTGATGATATGCTCATTTTGTGATTTAGCAGTATTTTAGTTCTTTGATATCTTGGGCTCTGCTGTATTGGCTAGGATATACTCAGTAGACTTTTCTAAGTCACTCTGGATAAATGAAACTGTAAATGTGATCATTTGTGATGGTGAAACAACGTTTCAGTCTCTGATTCTTTTGATTAGGGTGTTTGAAAACATAACCAACGCCAATTTCCACATCGAGATGTGGTGAGTAAAATGCTTTCCCCTGCACAGTGGGCGAGTGTGTCAGTTTTAGCTGAGTCAGTGTGGGCGCAGGAGGCGGGTCGTGGTCTTGCTGAACCTCTTTCTGCATCACAGGGATAAAGACGAAGAGGTTTCACTTGCTCAAAAACTCGACGAGTTCCGGACAAACTTCTACGGGCTAAAAAGGTCACGCTGCTTAGTCATCTGTGTTAGACACACACGCACACGCACATTCAGTAGCATGACAGTAACATTGTTGATTTGTTGTTCAATATTGTCATATTACAGGATGTTAAAGGATGCCAAAAAGGAGAAGGGACAGGATGATTTCCTGGGAAATATTGTCCTCAAACTGCAGGTGAGGTGCAGCTATGCTCATAAAACAAAACATAAAATGACAAATGAGTGTAATATGTTGGTCCATACGGATGACAGGACCTCCACTGCACAGAGGACAGATGGTACGATCTTGGACCTCGGACGGAGACGTACCCAGACCGTGGCAAGTGTCATCTGCAGCTCAAACTCATCCACAAAGAGGTGGGAACGGCACACTTAGCCTGTCTGACCAATCAGAGGGAGCAGAACCGGGACGTCTAGTAGCAGGACGCCTCAGGAAAAAAAACGTTTCACTCAGTGACTTCTGTGTCTGGCAGAGAGACGAAACATTGAGTGCGGGCCGAAGTCCATACGTGAACTACAGTGGAATCTTACAGCAGCTTGTTCACGCGCACATCTCCAAACAGCAGGTACGGTACACGCGGAACAAGGACGCCTCCGTAACACACCTGCGTGTGAAGAGGGAAGGCACAGTGGCGCTTGACTCATATCACCATTTAAGTAAAATGCTTTTGGGCCACTTGTATTCTGAGCATTAACCAAACTAGCATTTCTTAAAGGATGCTGCATTCTTACTTCCTGAAGGAAGTCAGCTAATTACACCAGTGTAGTTCTGCCAGAATAGGAACACGCAACACATACACTGCAGCTGTTTCTAATCTCTACCTAATCTAATCTCGGCTGTGGGGTTTTGGCTTTTATTCTGTCTCGTTCCCCCTGTAATCTCTCTGTTCCTGTCTGTCCTCAGGACAGCAGCCCCTGGAAGGGTGAGACGTGTGGGGAAGGCTCTAACCTGCTGGAGCACTACGCTACCCAGAATGACATTTCCCCGTTTCTGCAAGACCTAGCGTGGGTTACCACCTGAGCTGCTCATGTTCTACAAACATTCTTCTGCTTAGACAGACTTAGCATCCACAGTGGAAGATTGGCAATACTTGGTTCAAATCTATCATTTGTGTGTGCTGGGATCAACAGTGAGATGTCGTCAGTGGCTGATTAAAATGTCTGAATGTTTGTATGTGTGCAGGAAATGGGTGGCTTACAGTAAGCTGTACCAGAGTTTGGAGGTGGATTCCACAGTGCTGTTTCAGCAACTGACCAGCATAGAATACCACTGGGATCAGCAGGAGCTCCCCTACCAACAGGTCTGAGGGCTGTTCTGGTGTTTGGCAGATCTTCATTCTTCATACTTTCACTCGTCAAGGAAGCTCTTACCTGTTAATAGATTATTTATTTATTTGTTTGGACACATCACATTTGCTCCATGACAATACTGTGCCAAAACTAACAACAACAATTTCTGTGCTAAAGATTTTATCCCTTAAGTCTTGCTAGTCTTGCTAGTGTATTGGAGTGTTAGTGGGTGTGTTATGTATTGCATGCTGCTAATGTTGAAACAGTGACCATTTCACAGAATTCTGTAATCTGCTAGGATTTTAAAAAGGCATGTAGGTGAGATAAACAAACTGTACAAACACTTCAACTTCTCTAAAATGTCTTACGTGTTGTGAATGAGACCATTATTTTTCAAGTATGAGATCATTTCATTTTATTTTTGGTGTGTGTGGGTATGTTTGCCAACAGAAACAACAGCTAGGAGATTCTTTGCATGGCTTTCTGAAGTACGGTCTGTGTTTAGTCTCCAAATACAGGGACATATTTCCCCCGACACCCCAAACCACGCCACGGCTACACACACTGCTCAGGTACAACAGTAGGCCCTGAGTCTGAGATCTTACACTGTGTTCTGCAGACTGAAATTACTCAGATGTCTTTGTGTGTGTGCGCTCTCTCTCTCTCTCTCTCTCTCTCTCCCTCTCTCTCCCTCTCTCTGCTGATGGTTCTTGCACAGTCACACTGTGCAGGTTTGAAGAAGCTCATTGTTCATGTGTAGTAAGTGTTGTAATGTTGTGTGTGTGTAGGGTTCTGGTCCAGATCTGTAAAACTCGGGCCTTCCAGAAGCTCAACCCTGCTCATGTTGACCTACATGATGAGGTCATCGATGCTGTGATGGTAAGAACCAAATATCAACAGAACACGATTTTCTAATTAACAAGTCATTAATAAATCTACTTTATTTATAATTAATGGTACTCTATCTGCCTATAACTATATATTTTGTACAGTTTGAAAGGAATATTCAAACAGGAATATTATTGTTTTTCTTTAATAGAGTGGTACAGAGGAATGGTTTAATATTAAAAAGGGCCTTCACCAGCCCATGACCAAGGTAACGTGCAATACAAAAACTATATTTTTGGATTTTCCAATAATGTATTACTTATTCATTAAAGGTTGTCATAAATGTTGACGCCTCCCTTACAGGATCTGTTGGAGAGTGTTAGCGCCCTCTCTCACTTGATTGGGGAAGTGCAGGAGGACATTCGTCTCAACAAGGATGTGTGGAACAGAGTCTTTGTCAGGTACTTCACCATGCAAGCAAATGCTAACCATATACCCACCCGTTAAATGTAATATTGTCATAATCCTCTCTGTGTCTTCATAGTGCTGTGCAGCTGGATGTGTTTACAATAGTGTACCAGAAGTTGGATGCTCTGGTGAGAGAACCTTCCCTCAGATGGGATAAAACCGCTTTTGACATGATGAGACAAAGGTCTTCTTCAGTAGTACTTTCAGTGGTTTATTTTAGTAAGTGTGTGTGCATGTGTGTGTGTGTGTGTGTGTGTGTGTGTACAGTTGGCGATAGACGTTCGAGCCACACTGTCTGAGTTAGAGGATCACATGGATCAGTCTCTGGCTAACGGTCTCTTCCCTGTGTACCTGAGTCTGCAAGCCATCCACAAAGACAAAGCGTATCTCCAGAAGAGGTGTGACACGATCACGTGCAGACGGCAACTAAAGGCTGCAGCTTTATAGTGTTATTTACACATCACTGTACATTCTATCACGTTTACACATGACTGTAAAGGTTATCACATTTACACATCACTTTACATTCTATCACGTTTACACATGACTGTAAACTTTATCAGAGTTACACATCACTGTACATTCTATCACGTTTACACATGACTGTAAACTTTATCAGATTTACACATCACTCTACATTCTATCACGTTTACACATGACTGTAAACTTTATCAGATTTACACATCACTCTACATTCTATCACGTTTACACATGACTGTACACTTTCAGTGTACCTTCAAAGCCATTCTATCACGTTTACATGACTGTAAACTTTATCAGAGTACTTCAAAAACTTTATCAACTTACACAATTACATTCTATCACGATAGTATACTGTATATTAGTTAGTATACACATGTATTTGAAAAGTGGAATTGTATATTGATGAAATAATGATGGGTAGGTCTGGCTCAAAGAGAGTTTTAGTGGCGTTGTAATTAATTCCCAATATCCCAATATCAATGCCCAACATCCAAATATCAATTCTCAATATCAATTCCCAATATCTCTCTTTTATGTGAAAACACACTTCTGTCTTGCCTGTTGCTGGTGTGGTAATGTCCTGTGGTGGATGGGGGGGGTCTGTGTAATGTCTCATTTAGAGCGAAGCATCTGCAGCTCACCAGTTTCCAGGAGGACTTCCGGGAGGCTCTTCCTTATTGGCTGAATAAAGCGTTCAGCACCACCCTTGAGCGGGTGGAGAAGGCAGTGGAGGTGGATCAGGTGTGTACGCACTTCACTCCAGCTGTGCCCTTTCTGAGGGAGTAGATTACACACACACACACAACACGGTTCTGGCCTGTGTCACATTGGAGCGCTGATTGGTGAAAGTGCTCTGTACGTGGCTGATGTTAAGGGCTCTCCTCCCGTGTAGCTGCAGCCGCTCCAGACAGGAGCAGTGGCGGTGAAGCACAGCTCCTCAGCCGTGGACCTGGCCGCCTGCCTACAGCCCCTCTGGCAGCTGTGGGAGCAGCTCGGCTGGCCCGACTCGGAAGAGGGATTCATGCTCATGGTCAAGCTCACAGAGGTGGGCAGGCCTGCGGCTGGGAACTCCTGTCTGGGTCCTACTCACACTCACCAACCTTCACACACACACCAACCTTCTCACACTCATACACACACCACCCTTCATACACTTCACACGTCCCTCCCCGACACACGTCCCACCCAGACACACGTCGTACAAGGGTTACAGGCCAGTGGTTAAAGTTTAACGATTTTAAAAAGACACCAATGAAGAAATCCCAAAGTCAGAAGATAACTACACACAAAGGCATTCCGACTCTTTTCTACTCAGATTTGATCACGTGATGGATCACTGACCACATGTTCATGCTGCCCTGTGTTCTGATGTCTCTGTTAGGACATCTGTAAGATTGCTTCCACGTACTGCCGTCTACTGAAGGGTCGGGTGAAGAAGCTGTCGGAGAAGTCTGACCCTGGCAGCGCTGTCAACATGGTGAGCTGAAGACGCGAGAGGAAGTGAGAGAGTCTCCACTCAGACTGACCACTTCCAATTTCCAGCTGTGCAGTCTCTCTGGTTATCTGAGGGGATGTGATCACTCTGGGTTTGTTTCCAGCTGTGTGTGGTGGTCAATGACCTGGAGCATCTGCACTCGGTGCTGAACCGCCTCCCCCAGCAGCTCAACTGGGCGGGGCTTCGTGAGCGGACGCGGAGCGTGATTGGAGACACCCAGTTCCAGAACACGCTCCCTTCTCAGCTGCAACACACGCAGGCTGTCCTGAACCGCGAGATTCGCTCAGCCGTTGACACCCTTGGGAAGAAGGTAAGACACACTTCTTTACAACCTTTTTTACATGTTGATATGCCGTAATTATCAAATTAATTTGAAATGTGTTTAAACAAGTGTGTAAAAGATCTGTGGTCTTACTAAAATTACTTTGATAGTGAACAAAATATCTAATATTCTCTTCTAAAATGATCATATAAAACAGATAAAGATGTGGTTGTTCTATTTGTTGACACTAGTTACTAAATAGTGTTCCAGGAGGCCATTTTCCATAAACTGCACTCCTAAAGGAGCCAATCACAGAGAGTGTATGAGAGACTGTTGCCATCTCCCATCTCCTGTCTTCCCAGATGCACACGGACATCGAGACGTATGTCCGCGGGATGGCCACGCGTCACAGGCTGCCCTCGCGTTCCACGGAGGACGTATGCTTTCCACGCTGCTGAGGGTAACGGGGTGGGCTGAACGTGTCGGACACCAGCGCTCACGCTTCCTCTCTCTCTGCCTCCCTCTCCACAGGCAGTGAATCCTCTGATGAAGTATCTGGAGAAAGAGCTGAAGTTCATGAATGAAAATCTGGTACATGAAAACTTCAGCAGGTAGGCTTTCTTTTTCAGTAGAAGTACTTATATACGGACGCTATATGTCGGCCAGAGGATATATATTGATCACAAAAATAATAATAATAATAATAATAAGTTAAATTTATATAGCGCCTTTCTCATACCCAAGGACGCTTTACATCAAGAGAAAGGGGGAGGAGGGGGAGGAGAATCAAATAAATTAAATAAAAGAAAAAAGGAAATCATGTTGGATTTTGACTTTTACATCATAAGGTCATCAAAAGCCTGACACCTTGAGGTCAGAGGTCAAACTATGACACAATATTCACCTCCCTGTTGTAGTGGATATACTGATAATTATGAGTTATGAAACGGGGCACCACCCTGATATTTCAGGGAAATATGTATTTGATAACTGTAATAGATGAATTAATGATATATCAGTCTCATTACCAAAGGGTTGAGTTCTGAATCCGCGCAGTGACCTAATACCATCGACCAAAATGTGCATTTACCACCGTAATCGGATTAATGAATAAATGTTCAAATTTATTGAATGGTTAATATCATAACTGAAGCATTACAGGGAATAACATGTGGAATAGTTACAAATGTAACTAAGTCTACACGTAAATCTACTAATCTAAAGCAAAAGGGGAATAATAAACAACTACTACCTATTATTTGATTATGAATGGGTTATATAGCTAATGGAATACTTTTCTAACTCGGGTAGGACCAGGGAGGAAAAGATTGTCTCAGAGAGGAATTAGAAAGAGTACGAAATTCCCGACAGAGGCTGATAAAAAGGGCTGATCTTAGACCAGACGTTATGTAGAGATAGAAATACGTAGAGGCAAACGATTATAATTTGGCACCCCAAATAGCATGTATTAATGTCTTACTAGCAGATCAAGTGATGGGTAGCAAACCTTGTTTTACCTTTCCAAACCTTTCCAAGGATTAGCTGAGGTCAGTTTCTCACACTTAGCGAGGGGAGGTCATCTCTGTGTATGGTGGTGAAGTGGCCTTGGCTATATCCACTACACTGTTTTCTTTCCTCTTGCTTTCTCTCAGTTTGTTGACTCCACTCTGGACGAACTCAGTGAGGATACTGCACCAGGTGTCCCAGCAGGAGGACAGCAGTGTGGTGTACTTCCAGAGAATGCTCTTCACCTTGCAGGTTTGCATCTCTCTACACACACACCTCTCCTACGACGGTGGCCTACCACAGAATCTGAGTCCAAGTCCACTGCATTCATTTCTGAACTACAAACTGGTACGCCGCAACAAGGTCTTCACACAGAGGAAACGTGGGGGTGACTTTACCGCTGCCATCTCTATCCCATCATGCATCATCTTTTCCAGCGTTAGTCATCAGGGTTGCAGGGTTTTCTTCTTCACAACAGCACTTTATACACAGCTGAGTCTGGGCAGAAATACATCACAGGATGAGAGTCCTCAGAAGCATTTTCAGCTTTTGGAGTTATGAAAGGCTTTTAAGGCTCACCTGCACTACCCCAGTTTGTTCAACCTGATCACCTGGTGAATTCTGTCTAATTACATCATGTTAATTAAAATTATTTTGTCTCTACTTCGAAAATCAGCCTCTTGTCAACTCATAATAAAGTGCTATGAATAAAGTCAAACCTCTTGCAGTCTCTTCTTCCCCATCAGACCCTGATGATTCGTGTAGAAGCTGCGGTCTCCACTGCCGAGCCATTATCTCCAAGTGTGTGTTTGTGTGTTGTTTGACAGTGTCTGGAGCAGTGCTTTCACGCTGAAGGCAACGGACTTCCCCTTAACACACTGCACACAGAGGAATACAAGGTCAGAACTACTCATCAATATTCAGACTGTTTTTTTCTTATTCATTGCTAATATAATTACCTAGATCACTGTGTACACAACAGGAAGATGCACTGTTCTGCCAAGAGAAACACGCATAAATAAACCTCATACTTTGTCTTCATATATTCGTATCTCAAACTCCAGGCTCTGCAAAGCCACTTGATGCTCAACTCCATGAATTGCCAACAGCTGATGGAGAAGTTTTTTGAGAGGAAGGTCTGGGAGCAGGTGGGACCTGGAATCAATGTTCTTGTTTGTGTCCTTTGATGGGTCTAGCATGAATCTTCTATGAGGACACTTGGTGTTGTCCCATGTTCGGGTGAGAACGCTCAGGTGTCCTCCCGTGCTCAGGTGAGAACGCTTTGTTATTTGTGTTTGTAACAGAAAGTGTGTCATGGTGAGAAGTACGGAGCAGTCACACTCATCGTGTCGTACAAGCGCACAGACAAGAAGCTGCACGTAGAGGTTCTGAACGCCGTCAATCTCATCCCCCTGGACTCTAACGGTGGGCACAGCTGTTCCTGATAGGAGTCCTTCATTTAAAGGCTGGATGGACATGGACCCTCTGTAGGGTTCTACCCATGTATTTTTAGCATTTTGCTAGTACTGTGTGGACAATAGCTTAAACTGACGTGAACAAAAACCTGGTTGGGTTTTGATTATGTCAGAACGTGAGCAGGAGTGTGGATGGGGACTGGCCATGTGCCCATAGGTTCTGGTCCCGGTTCGGGAGAATGAGACGCTGTGTGTTTCTGACTCACTTCTCTGCAGGCTCCAGCGATCCATTTGTCCAACTGTCTCTGGAGCCGAAGCACATCTTCCCACAAGTTGAACTACGCTCTACCAGGATCATAAACTGTGAACTCAACCCACTGTTTGAAGAATCCTTTGAGTTGTGAGTAAATCTATTGAAAATTCAAGACAAACATTTCGTTGGGCAACATGACTTGAGCTATTTTACTTTTGTTTAAAATGTGAAACACTCAAATAGCAATAATTTTACAGTGCACATATTGATAAATTGTAATAGGCTGATTTGGTTAAATGCACAAAACAAGATAGAATGTATAATTCAGTTTATAATTTCTCATTCAAGAAATGAGTCAGTAAGGCTGAAGATTCCACAGGTGTCAAGGCTAAAAACTTGAACATGAAGACTAATAACAGCTCCACTTAAACGTTTCTGCATGTTCTGACTGTTGGTGCATAGTGGTAATTTCATTCATGCCCTGGGGGGGGGGGGGCAGTCTTGTGACATTAGAGCAGTGCCAGTCACCAGGAGCTTGCCTGATGGTGACAGTGCTGGACCATGACACCCTGCGAAGCGATGACTTTGAAGGAGAAGCGTTCCTGTCCCTGAAGACGGTGCCAGGGGTGGCTGGAGGCGGAGCCTCCCCGTCCCCAAAACCTGCTCAGATCCGCCTCCCCCTACTGCACCCCAAGCCAAACAGTACGTTCCTCTAAAACCCAAAGCTGCTTCACATGCATTTCCTCATAAACACACTTCCATCCTGAACCACTGAGCACTTAAGTTAAACGCCAGTCGATCCAGTTATCGATAAACGCACAAACGTGAAGAACACAAGTTCTGAGCCGTAGCGCTTCGCGGCTTTGGCGTCTGTAATGAGCCTGCGACTCCCGTGAACGCGACCTTCTCACCCTCATGACTCTCTGCTGTGTGTCGGCAGGTGAAAACACCCTCAGGATGCTGGAAGCCAGAAAGGGGGAGAGGGAGGCTCAAGCCTTCGTCAAACAGCGCAGGCAGAGAGAGAGAAAGTCTCAGGAAAGCTTAAACATCGGACAGAGGGCAAGTGTACAGTAGACCTCCTAAACGCCCGTCTGTTCTATCTGCATATATTCTGTTTTTATAGAACAAAATGTAAGAGAATTATTATAAAACATGTTTTGTACAATTAGAAGTGTTATATATTTTGGATATAACTATCAAAACTTTAGACATTGTATTGTATTACATTGTATTATACTACATCGTATTGTATTACATTGTATTATACTACATCGTATTGTATTACATTACACTGTATGCATTTTTATTAAAAACCTAATGCAAAAGTACAAAGGCGAGACATTTTCATCCAAAAATATACATTTATTTTCTTGTACAAAATCAGATTGAAAGACTGTAGCTGAATGCTTCTGAGCAGATGATTACAGAACTCACAGTGAAGCACTGATATTAAAGAGGTCAAATTCTTCACCTTCACACTGAATTGAACTGAAGGCGCCTCTGCTCCGACTGAAGTCCCGAGACCAGAGAACCCACAAATATAATTCACTACACCAGACCCGAGGAACTCAGAGACTAGCCTACGATCTGATGGATGAGTCTACTCAGACTACCCTATTAGCTAACCCTAACCATAAGCCCAGCTACAATCATATCCTAACCTTTACCCATGAGCAGATATTAAAACTTAAGCAACTTGCCCGATACCTATTCAAAACGTCTATACAGTCTCAGCTGCTCCATGGCCCTAGAATATTCATGTAGAATATGCTCTCTACTGGGTAGCTAGAATCAGTGCAGACAAAAGGTTGCTTAAACAAACTTCTGTTTGACATCTGTTCACACAAGATGTCAAAATGAATCAAAAAGCTTTCATGGAAAAGGGAGAAGATTTAAAAACAGACACATTTCTTATTACACAGAATCTGTATCTTGAATGAGAACTATCCACAGCTCTTCACGTTCTCCTGTCCCTGCACTGCAGTTCGTGGTGGTGGTATGTGGAGATAAACCTGAGTGTGTTGAGGTGTGTTTTCTCCATCTATGTTGAAATAATGTTTCTCTGCAGAACATGCTGGGAGTCATTTAAAACAATGTTTAAGAAAATTATGTAAACCGACAGGTTTTTGCAAAAGCAATATTGAGCATTTAGTTGTGCTATATAGTTTGTTTATATTTGTTTAAGAAATTTCAAAATATAACACACAAATCCAGGAACTGAACTGAGCAGACAAATGCATGCCACAAATACTGATTCTGGACAAATCCTGATTCTGGACCATTCCAAAAACATCCAGA
The DNA here is from genome assembly GCA_020368025.1 of Brachyhypopomus occidentalis. Taxonomy (NCBI): domain Eukaryota; kingdom Metazoa; phylum Chordata; class Actinopteri; order Gymnotiformes; family Hypopomidae; genus Brachyhypopomus; species Brachyhypopomus occidentalis. Next base: position 6,773,294 of record JAGXOD010001379.1, on the reverse strand, counting down.
ATGCAGAGGCAGTAAACTGTGATTGTCCCACATCACCACTATTCACTGTGAATATCCTCAACAGGCAGAGAATATCTACAATTAGAAAAGAATCAAATTATTTTCTGAGATATCTGAGGTTTGAAACAGATTCTGGCAAACTCCAGATGAATACATAAAGGGTCAGCTCCCCAGATGAGGACTAACCCTAGATGCCTCAGCCCAAATCGACAATTCAATGAATCGCCATTGGAAATTCTTTAGTCTGGGTCAGCAAAACTCCCCAAGAGTTCCTGTCTCTCATCAAAAAGCTTTTAAATAAACTAAAAGTATCAGTTGAAATTATAGTGTTTATATAATAATCTTTATATGTCTAACTACACCCACCCACCTGTGAACAAACTCATGACAATTCAAGAAAACTGACAATTCAGTGAAAACAGCTTTGCGATTGGTTATTTGCCTTGGGTCTTGTGGAAATGAACAAGATGGCACCAGCCAATAGCCCTATGTGAGGGTGTGTTTGTAGGAAACAGAAGAGGAGGCCTCAGAATGGGTGTTAGATGACTGATGGGGCAGGATTATTGGTGTGGTCGAGCTCAGGGTGAGAATTTAGGATTAAGTTCAGGAGATTAAGTAGGGTCAGAATTAGGCCCACGTGAAGCCTCTGAGTGGCCAATTCCTCCAAACAACAGATGCTCCTCAATTAAAGCTTATAAATGGTCCACAGTCAATACTTTGTTTAGCCAAGCCAACTAGTTATACAACAATCAAGAAATTATACTAGGAGGCAAGGTTAAGATCTTGTCTGGAATGGTTAGATGATCTTATGGTTAAAGAAACAGCTAGGGTTTAGTCTGTGATTACAGGATTAGGTACTGGTTAGATTTAAATGGCAGTTTTTGACAGGTGTTAAGTGCAACTACTGTGCTGAGACCAGACCGGAGTCCAACACAGTGCATTAAACATTCATGTTGTTCATTGTGGCTTTTGTTATTTGTAGCATAAAAGTTACAACGCTTGTTCAGCAGATGCAGAAATTTCTAATTGGGGCCTTAGGAGTAGGGTCAGTCTGTGGATGACAGCTGAGGAAGGTTCAGCTACCCACACCTGTCCTCCTGGAGATCCAACGACTCCGAAGTCCAGTCTGAACCTTCATCTTCCACCACCATCTTCAAGAGCCAGCAATTATCAAGAGATCGGGGAGAAGCAGGAGCTCCGCTGGGTGGCTGGACATGTGTGGAACAGTTCAGGATGTTCACGGCTGGTCTTCAGGATGGGGAGAGGATGTTCAGGTTCTGTTAGTGATCCGAACACACTGGACATTCCGCGGACGCAGCACACCGCTCGCAGCACATGCCATGTTGGCATGGCAACGCAACCGAGCCCAGCTCTTCACATGATACACAACACAGCCTCTGTTTCCTGTACACAGCCTGAGAGAGAGAGGGGGGGGGAAGAGAGAGAGAGAGAGAGAGAGAGAGAGAGAGAGAGAGAGAGAGAGAGAGAGACGGGGGGAATGTAGTGCGTTCTGTGCTCCGTGCTGTGCTAATGTGCCTGGATGGCATGGTTGCGTGTGGGCGCTGTACCTGCTCCACCATCCGTAGACAGGTGCAGATCTGCGCCTGCAGACTGCACACCGAGCTCAGAGGGAGTCTGTGCAGCAGCTGGAGCTGGTGGAGCTGCAGGCGTGGGTTCTCCGCGCTGCGCAGGCTCTCCAGCGCCTCCTCCAGGACAGCGGTCTGCTGCTGAGCCTCCTCCTCTCCCTGACGGGCCCTCTCGGCCTCCATGGCCAGCCGGCCCGCCAGCCCGCGGGATTCCTCCGCGTCCGCCTTCAGCACGGCCCACGACTGCCACCGCGGGGAGACAAACAAGCGCTTAGCACAGGGAGCCAGCAAAGCAGGCCTGCTTCAGCCAGGGCCACACGGATCTAATCCTGACTGGTCTTGATCAATTTTGACCAGACAATTAATTAATGAAATTAGTGATTAATTATGCTTAGTTAAGCTCACCGCCCACATAGTATCAAACATCTACATAGCATGATCGCAAACGTACTGAATAAAAGACAGCTTTGCAGTTGCAACTGCTGTTTATTTAAATATCCATATTATTGAACAACTGTCAATTACTCCCAGACACACACTTACATGGAGACACACCCTCTCACCCACACACACTTATATGTAAACACACCCTCTCATCTGGATGCACACTTCTGTACAGACATGCCCACTCTGGCAGACACGCCCTCACCTGAGACATCTGTCTCCAGCTGTGGTCCCAGTGCTTCAGTACCCTGTGAGCCTCTTCCACTTCCTGTTTGAGCCGCGAGGCCTCGGCGAACATGGCCCCGGTGGGAAGCAGAGCTGGCGGGGTGCCAGGTGAACTCTGACCCGGAGGGAAGTGTTCCCATATACTACTGCTCATACCGTTCAAACCTACACAACCACAACACACGGCTGTCAGCACACGACTTTATACAAATTCAATCATATCTTATTATACAAATGTAACTGCTGCTACAGCTTACGCTAGCCATTAGAATCAGACGTGTTTCATGTCAGCAATACTTGCAGGAGAAGGAAAGGAGGAAGTGCGGCTAAAATAGTGGCTACAGACCTAATGAACTATGGGAAGCTCCCAAAAAGCTGCTCTCTGATTGGCTGGGATGTGGCAACTGGGCTGCCAGAAAAGGAGAAGCATGAGCTCTAATTGGAGGAGAGGGTGAGGGGGATCTGAAAGGGGAGGGGTTGCTGAGGGATCCAGGGATGTTAACAGGAGCGGAGCTCTGGAGCTGACTCCCTCCTGTTCAGAGACACAACACTCATCAGTCCAAACACATTCAAACAGCAACAACTCACCAGCACCTCATCACATCACAATCCAAAGCATGTCAGAAATATTTACAGGCGTGAATGCCAAACTTGTGTTGATTAACAGGTAAGGCTTAAAGCTCAAAGCTTTTCAAACACAACCACAAGCACTCACAACTACCGCAAAGAACTATGAGCCAGTTAGTAATGCTTCAACCAAAACACACTGATGTCAAAATAAACCCAAAAGCCCCTCCAGTGCGGGGTAAGTGCTGCTACTCACCTAACATCTGCCCCATGGTGGGTATGGACCTGTCCTCCAGACTCTTCTCTAGCGCAGAGACGCCGAAAGCACCCAGGTCCAGATCATCCAGCGCAGACTCTGACCAACACGACACAAACCATGTGAAACAGTGCATCACCAGCACTTATAATAATATTATTTTATTACATTATTTTACTTAATTACATTTTATGTTATTATGTTTTATGTTTTTCTTCTAATTTGAATAGTTATGCCATTTTATTACATCATTTTATTATTTTGTTTTATTCTATTTATTCTGTGAAGCACTTGAGTTGCATGTATGTATGAAAGCTGCTACACAAATTAATTATTATTAATTATTATTATGAACACTCCACCAGCAACTCTACAAGGGCTAAACAGGCCTACATTTAAAAGGTCATAACCCATGCTCTTATTTTGTAATGTTAGGCTTACCACAGTTATGACATTTTCCACCATATTGCTGTGACTTTAAATCTTTTGTGGCCTGACAGTTTTAATTTCAAATTGGGAACTGACCCACTACAGACTCCACGGTGTCACTTGTTGGGTAGAAGGGCAGAGCGTTGGCGTTCATGCCCGTCGAGGGTCCGGGTGGGGCGGGGCTGGGGGGCGTGGCTGCCAGGCTGGAGGGCACACTGGAGGATAGACTCAGGGGGCTGCCCACCGGCAGGAACACCGACAGCTCCTACAGCGGCACACAACAGTCTTACAGAACACACTACAGCAACACACCACATAGTCTTACAGAACACACTACAGACTTACAGAACACACTACAGCAACACACCACATAGTCTTACAGAACACACTACAGACTTAAGAACACACTACAGTCTTACAGAACACACTACAGAGCAGCACACCACATAGTCTTACAGAACACACTACAGACTGACAAAACACACTACAACAACACACACACTACAGACTTACAGAACACACACACAGCACACCACATAGTCTTACAGAACACACTACAGACTTACAGAACACACTACAGAACACACTACAGACTTACAGAACACACTACAGCAACACACCACATAGTCTTACAGAACACACTACAGACTTACAGAACACACCACAGCAGCACACCACATAGTCTTACAGAACACACTACAGACTTACAGAACACACTACAGCAACACACCACATAGTCTTACAGAACACACTACAGACTTACAGAACACACTACAGCAACACACCACATAGTCTTACAGAACACACTACAGACTTACAGAACACACTACAGAACACACTACAGCAACACACCACATAGTCTTACAGAACACACTACAGACTTACAGAACACACTACAGACTTACAGAACACACTACAGCAACACACCACATAGTCTTACAGAACACACTACAGACTTACAGAACACACTACAGACTTACAGAACACACTACAGCAACACACCACATAGTCTTACAGAACACACTACAGCAACACACCACATAGTCTTACAGAACACACTACAGACTTACAGAACACACCACAGCAGCACACCACATAGTCTTACAGAACACACTACAGACTTACAGAACACACTACAGCAACACACCACATAGTCTTACAGAACACACTACAGACTTACAGAACACACTACAGACTTACAGAACACACTACAGCAACACACCACATAGTCTTACAGAACACACTACAGACTTACAGAACACACTACAGACTTACAGAACACACTACAGCAACACACCACATAGTCTTACAGAACACACTACAGACTTACAGAACACACCACAGCAACACACCACAGTCTTACAGAACACACTACAGACTTACAGAACACACCACAGCAACACACCACATAGTCTTACAGAACACACTACAGCAACACACCACATAGTCTTACAGAACACACAGCCCTGCTCGCCAAAGGTCAACCCCCCACCCACAAGACAACGATCAAAAGTAAAAACAAACTTCAGGGAAAAAGTGTGCTGCCAAATCCGCTTTGAAAGTTGTGCAATGCAATAAACAAGATGGCAGAAGGAGCAGGTTCGTACCTGCTTGCTGTGCATTGTGGACATTTCTTTACCGCGAGGTTCCAATGCAAATGTCTTTTGCTTGGCCTGAATGAAAACACAAACAAATTGGATGATTTTCACTTTTCCACAGTCATGTTTGGGGCAGTTCATCATTCCATGCCTAAGTCAACCTTGGAAATCTGGTCCATCCTGTCACACTGAACATCTCAGCTCAGCTGCTCATGTTACAATACTGCCACACAGAGCACGTGACAAAACAACATTTCCATCTACTCTGAATTTTCCATTGCCAAAAACAGCACAGACAATTACAGCAGTTGTTCATTTGTAAAAATCTTAAGAGTAACACTAGCAAAATATCGTATAAGTTTGTTTATTATGCACCTGGTCCTCTCTCTCAAACCCCGGCGCTTTCCCATAACCCCCCTCTCCTGCCCAGAGAGAGTGAGACACATCCAGGCTGGTGGACTCCTCATATAGAACCGTTCCCAGAAGGCCTTGCTCTGAGGTGATACTGTCTGTCAGTATTGAGCAGGGCACTGCTGGGGGGGAGGAGTTAAGCTCTGGGAAAGGGCGGTCCTCACTCACACTTGCTTCTGGGGGAGAAACACACAACACTTTATCCACACTTCACTTTAGCTACACATATTCTACACATATTCTACTAAGTCCGCAGCATTTTGGTTTCAATCCATTTCAGCTATGATCAAGAACCCCAAGTAAAATATGACATACATCAATCACATTATTTTGATTATTAACAATCTCAAGATACATTTAATCAAAATCCTAATTACATTCAAGTATACTAGGGGTTACTGCAGGAGTATAATACCATGAGGACTCACTTATGACTAACCAACTAATCTGTTAGGCACAGAAGTGATCCAATAATAGTTGATAATTAGTAAATAATTAGTGGAACAGTATACAGATGTGGTCAGTAGACTGCCCTGGGGGTGACTGCCCTGAGGGTGACTGCCCTGAGGGTGACTGCCCTGAGGGTGACTGTGCTACATTATACACTAGATGACTCCAGCACGGTTAGGCAGCTCTTACTGTCCAGGTGGGCGAAGGCACAGAAGGGCCCTCTGGGGCAGCTGCCACTCTGCTGCATGTCATTGCATTTGGTGGATTTATAGATCTGCAGAGACCCGCACAGATACAGAGAGAGAGAGAGAGAGAGAGAGATTCTTAAAAACAAACACAAAACTGCACATGAAGTCATAGGGGTGCCACACCAATTATTACCATACCAATTATTTTTGTGTGGTCTCAGATACTCCAGTTTTTGCCGTTTTCCCCTTTCAAGTGTGTTTGAAACAACCCTTTGCTGTCCATCACGGGGTTGAGTGCGTGTGGGATGAGTGCGTATGGGGGTTATGGGAGTGCGTGGGGGGGGTGATGGGAGTGCGTGGGGGGGGTGATGGGAGTGCGTGTGCGGGTGGGTGCGGGGGGTGATGGGAGTGCGTATGGGGGTTATGGGAGTGCGTGGGGGGTGATGGGAGTGCGTGCATGTGCGCTGTACCTCTGGGTGGAACTGCTGCTCCGTGCGAGTGTGACAGTACTGGCAGGTCTCTCCGCTCTCACACTTACTGGGGTCACCCCACTCATCACTGTGCTTCACCGACGGACACGGCAAGGCTCTACACACACACACACACACAAGCACGATGAAACAAATGTTTTGCTTCTGCAAGAACAAAATTCAGATTCAGTGTTTCTGCCCTGAAGCTCTCAGGCTGGTGTCTCGCCATGCGGATGTGAACCTGTATTTGTGCCTGTGAGGGCACCGTCTGCGGTCCTTGCTGTTGTGGTAGTAAGGGCAGGCGTAACCTTGGCGACACAGGCGGGGGGGCTTTTTGCAGAGCTCCGTCTTGTAGTGAGAGAGCACGTAGCTGTTATCTTGAGAGAGAGTGAGAGAGAGAGAGATTATTTAGTGAAACTATACTCTGCTGCTTTTCAAAGAGTTCCTAAACTAGCCATAATCAAAATCTCAGATTTGTTTAGCTTTTTTGTATATTTTGACTATATATAAAATTTTAATATAAAATTATTAATATTAAAGTGTATAACATTTTTATTCTCACCTTGCCAACGTGGTTCCTCAGTCAGAGTTTTTTCTATGAGAGCTGTGCTTGCCACTAAGCCAGTCTGTCCCTCCCCTGTTCCGGTCTCAGCCAATCCAGAGCCAGACTGAGCTTCCAGAACCTGCACCTCCCTGCGTGACGGACAGCAACATGCTGTATGACTGGGGCGGTGTAGACAGTGGTCAATGGCTGTGTTTCTTTCCACCAGTCATTCTTGCTACAACTCAACAAACAGTTGCCAGGCACCAAACATAAAAGGATGCTGCCTGACAGCGCGACGGTACCCCGGCCTGGGGCGCACGCCTCCGGACACCAGACCTACCTGATGTCAAACACCGGAGAACGAAGGTCATGAGAGCCATGAGCGAAAGCACAGTGGGGTCCGTTTTTACTGCAGTGACCCTTGGCGTCCGTCTCGTGAATACAGGAGCCTGTCTTATAGTAGCGCAGGTGGTACCGCCGCTCCGTGTCCCCCGCTGTCCGATGCAGGAAAGGACACCTAAACAACAACAACAATCACTGCCATATAAAGAAAACTTCAGCGTCCGCTTCTTACCGAAGCAGCAGATTTATCGGAAAATCTGTGCCCAGCATGTCTGGTTTTTCCAGGTATTAGAAGGATGCTGAGTGTAATGTTATGCAAATAATGATTGGCATTTTGTAACCTCAAAAAGAGCAATGACACTTCAAAGAATTCACACACACACACCACACGTGGGGATTTCCCCAAACGTGCATCATAACACAAAACCAACATAACTTGCCAGTGTGTTAACACTCCAATAGCCAATACTCTGGTAGAACAGGTGCATGATGAGTTATGTGAGATTTTGTGTACTATTAATACAGCTGTCTCTCCTCTCTAACACTGAACCATCCCCTAACCTTATTTGAAAGTAGATAAATGGTGATGATGGGAAGAGGATGGGGTAGATTTGTTGCATAAGGAACATTAATACAATGCGAATCACACCACTAGTAGGTAGGCTGGAGCTCATCGGCTCCACCCTTTTGGCTAAACTACGAGTTCAACATCTCCACCCTTCTTGACAGTCTCAGGTAGGTTTTGCTCACACGTGTGCATAACCAAGGATCTCTTCTTACTCATCTCCATCGGGACATGTGCCGGTGCCCTCGTCGTACTTGACACAGTACACGTCAGGACTGTAGCTGAAGGTCCCATCGCGCCTACGGATGGGTCTCCGACGACGCTGGTTCAGGAAATGCCAGTGGAAACAGGTGAAGGGACGATGCTGGCTGCACTTGTGCTGCACAAACAGAGGGCACTGTTCCGTTCTGAACTCCTTCAGATATCTGGAAGGGGTAAGGAGGGGTGAGGGGAGGTTCAACCCAGAGATGAAAAGCTGATGGTGAAAGAGGTTTCAAGGTGGGGTAACTGATAAAGCCTGATTTGTAATGTACACTTAATAGTTATGTTGGTGTTTAAGAACGTGGCTAAGCTATAGATACTGGATGAGTGCTGTTATTTGTAATTGAATTGTAATTCTGCTGTTAAGAGGTATCTCTAGCCACGTTCTGCTACTCCTCAGTCTATTAATTAAAACTGCAGTGGGGATACTAACAGTGTAACTAACGTCGTGACGTAATTTAAGTACCTACTATCAATGTGTTGGATATTATTTGTCAGCTAAATAGTAGGTAGCCAAGACATCTAGCAGCTTCAAAACGTAGCTAAAGAGCAGGAAATGCTAACCTGCCATTTCAGTAGGCCTCCGCAAACAAGAACGGGGCTAAACGGGCTTCACATAGATATGTTCGAACAAAACTCATTGCAGCTCGTCAAAAGGTGGTCCGTGTGTCAGGCGAACACCACCTTTCTCGCGTGAACCGTCAGGTGTGTCGCGGCGCGTCGGTTAACGTGAGGGTGTGTTTGGAGTACGTACGTGTAGTGTTGTGGTTTCTCGGGTTGAGCGTGCAGCACGTTGGCGGGAGACGCCGAGCCGCACGCCGAGGGAGAGGAGGAGGAGGATGAGGAAGGTCCGAGGTTTGCTGCAGCTACCGAAGAACTGGACTGTGCAGACGCTTTCGACATTTTTTTTACCAAATTATCGCCATCAAACTATTTAATATTGTGAGAGCTTCGAAGTCCGCATTCTTTTTCAATGTACGCATGCGCGGGTTTGCTAAGGAAGAACTTCCGGGCCATGTTGACGATATAACAAAAAAGTCAGGCACATTTAGCGCAGGCAAAGTAATACAAATATTTGTCTTCAAAAGAAGAGTCTATAGTGAAGTGTTATTTATTGATCATGTCGCGAATAACGGATTCACGAAAATATTTTTAATGGATTCACAAAAAATTTGTAATTTTGTTCATAGTATCTGTGAAAAACCTTTACAATAATGTTTTACCATATTATTATTGTTATTATTGTTGTTGTTATTAATAATAATCTCATAAGCTGTGTAGAGGATGATAAAGATCATGGTGATCCTTGGTGATTTTGGCCAAAATTAAGTAATCAGACATAAGTAATCAGAGAGAGTTTGACCTTATAGGCTCTTTAATTTATTTTTTTAACAGTTTGAGGACTTAACAAATGATATTACAATACTTTTGTTATATAATTTCTCATATGAAAGTCACATGTTACATTACTATTAGGCATTTCAGTAAATCATTTTAAAATAGACAATGTATTGTTGTTAAAAAGACAACATGTAAACCTTCCAACATCTTTAATGTTTAGTTCTCATACAAACCATTCTGTGTTTTTAAATCCAGCAGCTATGAAAAGTAAACAAAATACCAAATTAGCACAGCTTACCAAAGGGGGACATTGATGATACTAGTGCATTTTATTCCTCACCTATACGGTGGACTATTTCCTCACACTGACTGCTGGATTCTGCCTGCAGTACCACACAGCAGAAGCCAGGGGGCTGTCCAGTGTCCAAAGGATCTCTGTAACGATGAAATGTCAATGTTGATATAACTTATCAAGTCAGAGTTCAACAACCACAATGCAATTTACATGTTTCTGTTCCACCGATACACCAGTGGAATGCACATATATACTGCTTTTTCACTCCTGTTGGTTTCTGTAGGGCACCAGTGCACCAGCTAAGCTACATCCAGTGTTGATTGTTTGGCTGGGTGTTGGGTACTGTGATGGAGAACATATGTGAACCATAATGAGACCTCTGGGGACTAGGCTAACAAACACTAACCTACTTCTTTTATCTGTAGAAGTGAACTGAACAAAATTCACAAAACATTGTGTCAATTGCTTTGTACTTATTCATGTTATGCTGACTGTACAGCACAAATAGCTGATATATATGAAAGATGACATAATTCGCCTTATTACAGACACTTTTCAGAACTTCAAGAGCATCTTAATATACACAGAACAAATTATTAATTTGAAGAAGAAACCAAATGCTTACACTACACAGAAAGCAAAGATGGTGAAGTCCGGTTGGCCAAACCTCCCCACACACGAGATCTCTGGGAAGTGATGGTGGAACAGCTGCTGTTCACAGTACAAAATGATGATGATGGTTATAATGCATCATCTCCGTTATAAACGCACCAGCACTACAGCCAGCATACCTGTTTATTGGATTTGTCAGTGCAGGTCAGATGAGTCTCCTTCACATCCAACAACACTTCCTGTACAGAAATGGCTTGTGTTCACCCACATACTCTTTATGCATGTCAAATTAATAATGTACAAAAGGACTCCATGAACATCCTGATTAGATGCAACCACCATGTGTTACTGGGAGAGCTGTGGTTGCTGTGAGTACCTGTGTGGCCAGGCTCTTCTGCAGCACAGTGGGGATCACACGCTGCAACACCTCCTTCCCTCCATACTAACACAAACAAATACAACTGACTTCACCCTTCCCAAATCAATCAGTAACTAAAGCCCATCGGTTATGCTCATTTTCATTTGATTCTTATAGGAATTTAGAATTGGGATTATTTACTGGATTTTGAATGAATGCCAGTACATGAAACCACAGAGTAAACATGTGAGTTAATTGAGAGTTAATGTTTACACATGTATCTGCAGTACCATTCCTGTGTTTGTCTTTCCCAAGAGCCGTACAGCGTACAGGATCCTGTTAACAAGAGTGAAAAAAAAACACAGCTAGGTGATGTTATGGTATTTGAAGCTAATTAAACCATAAATGCACTTCAAAGACATGCATATCTATTGAACCGGGCACACAATCAGACACACGTACCGGCCATCTTTCACACACTGGCTCTGGCGCTGGCCCGTAGGACAGTCCTGAGTTTGGACTGGGCTGGAGCCGAACTGAAGAGAAGGGTTCTCCTGCTGGAGGCGCTGCAGGAGTGTCACCAGCGGCCGATAGACGGACCCATCCTTGCCTCGCCAGCGCAGAAGACGCAGGCTCAGGGGCCGGCCCCTCAGACGGGACAGCACCTCACCTGCCTGTACACAACAGCAGGGGCTCTGGATAGATCACGTCTACACTGCAAGACTCTGGATAAGATCATGTCAACGTTATTAGACTTTGATTAGAAGAGATCACATCTATGTTGGTAGACACTAATTAGGTCATGTCTACTTTCCCAAAATAGTGAGCCAAATGACCACAATTGCCATTGCCTCGTAATTCTTCGAATCCTGTTTCAAACATTGATCACCAGAGGCCACACGTCTGCACAGTTCCAGACAGAGCATGAGGTGAAGAGAAGCGGCCCATGGGAGTCCAGACCTGCCCATTGGCGGAGTTCCGCAACGATATCCCATTGATTTCATCGATGATGTCACCAGGCTCCGCAAACCTGTCAGCCTGAGCCATCTTGCCATGGAGCAGTTCCAACACAAACACACGGCCGTCCAGGTACCTGATAAGGACAGCAAGAGAAAAACACTGAGGAAGACGGATGACATAACCTCTCCTAGAACGCATACACTACTGCAACACACACAGTGGCTATCCTGTTGCACAATGAAGCCAAACAGCAACCGTGATGTGATTGGTGCACAAGCAACCTTCTGTGCTGGAACCCAGATGGAAGCTGGGAAAGGCATACTAGCGAATGCATGCTAACCTGAGAACCATCCCCAACTCACGACATGGCACAGCCTCATAGGTGTCACACACCTAAAACACAAGCAGGCAATCAGCATGCGCTTCATGTGCAAGTCCCACCGTATCGCGGTGATGATGATGATGATGATGGCTGCGGGCTTACCGGCAGCAACCAGCTCTCGTCCAGGAAGCTGCAGTTCTGGAGTGACACATGCAGCACCATCCCATCAGTCATGAAAACAAACATGAGAAGGGAGAAGGTATTAGAACAGCTTCATTGGGCAGGCAGGGCAGCTGAACTGGGGAGATGCCTTCCAACACACATCCTCAGTGGGCAAGGGATGGCACGAGTCTTGCACAGAAGTGCTGCTTGCGGTCTTTGCGTAGTGCTCTCCGGTTAGCGTAGTGTTTGTACAGTGAGAGAGGCATGTGCTCACCTCTATGTTGAGCTTGAACTCCATTTCAGAGAGAACCAGACAGAGGGAGAGAAATGGCTCTGTGAGGGAGAAAACACACATACAATACAGCACCAGCACGACTGGCAGGGAACTCCAGAGACAACAGTGGGTTTATTATGAGGAGAAAAACCTTTACCTACAAATTCCTCATTTCTCAAAACTGAAATGTCAGGATGATACCACTGTAAAAGGAGCAAAGAAGGTTAACCCTTTCTTTAATAAAAAAAATAAACAAATAAAGAAAGTGTATGAGTAGAATCATAAATTTGTCCGACCTCCATGATTCTGCTTGAGTGTAACAGATGCTTGACTACATTTCCCAGAATCCTCCTGCTCAGCATTAGCCTGATGAAGAAGCGTCCCCGGCCCTGGGCACTCAGGAGCTTGGGACAGGCTGTGGTCTGCCGCACTGCCAGAGAGACTGCACCCAGCCTGCAAACACAGACCAACAACCTTGTTGTCCAAACTAGATGTTTTTACCAAACATGGTTTAGGTTTATTCCCCACAAAATACAGATTCCAAAGAGTCAAAATGATATTGAAATGTACTCCAAAGTTTAAACAGGATAATTTAAAAGTATATTCATATCATCTTTACCACTTAATCTCACTAGTCAGGGTCACAGGTGCCAATCCCAGCATCATGTGGCAAAGGCAAGGTCACCAATACACCACATGGCCAACACACACACACTCACACCTACAGGCAATCTAGAGTGACCAATCAACCTTACACGCATGTCTTTGGACAGTGGGAGGAAATCGGAGTACCCGGAGAAAACCCACGCAGGCACAGGGACAACACGCAAACTCCACACCGAATGGACCGAGAATCAAACCCAGACCGCCCTGCTGTGAGGCGACAGTGCTAACCACCCCACCACCCCTCTGAAGTCAACAAACTCAAGATATAGTATTTCCCATGTTTCCCAGAGCACAGGCAGCAGAATCATCCCCAGATTGGATCCGTTTCCAGACTGAGAGGGCTGAATTTAATCCATGTTCCCCCCCCCCCCAAGAACAGACAGGCTACAGGGCAGACGGGTCTTCATTTGACACGAGACTGACCTGCCACATGTGTCTTGTTGAAGCAGCTGCACAAAGCAGTGCCAGTAGTCCCTGTGTGTCCAGCGCAGCAGCGGCTCTGCAGACATAAACCACGACCTGGGTTACAGTAAGAGGACGCCAATGCATAGGCATTTCAGTGTAAAAATATATTTTTAAACAGACTATGATGTGTGTGAATGAATGAATGAAACTTACATTTATATGGCGCCTTTCAAGGTGCCCAAGGTCGCTTTACAATTAGCACAGGTACAATCTTTAACAACCAATTACACATTGACGTGTGGTAAATGGCGTGTGTGTGATGCAGCGCAAGGGTAATGCACTAGTATGTGTGTGTGTGTGTGTGTGTGTGTGTGTAGATACTCGTGATGGTGTTCAGTGCTGACTTTGTAGCCCCTTGCGTAGGATAAGCTCCAGCAGTTCACAGCAGGACACCAGGCGAGGGCTGCAGTCGGTCACCAGGCCTTCCTCCTGAAGCTGTAGAATGCATACTGAAGACAAACCAGTTCAGGCACTTTTACATACACGGGGCGTTTGATTAGAGCTGCGGTGACTCACAGTTTACCTGCAGATCACACGCAACATCATTACTTGCCTTTATTGGCTCGCAGATACTCTTAAGGACATCGGTTCAGGCTGGTTTTCTATTACAAAGCCCTGCAACTACGTCAACTACATAATCATAATATAATGGCTTAGTTTAACAATAAATATTGATATCTTCTACTTTGAGAACTGCTACCCCACAAATAACGTTCGCGCATGTCCAGATATAAACGCAGAGGAACGCTTAAATGGATATAGTGTATTGCTTATATTTTGATTACAAATATATACATGCAAGTAACCAAAATTTACAGACACTACATAGCGACGTTATGCGCTATATACACACTCTAATAAACAATCAAATGCGGGCAAAGTAACGTAAGAAGTCTTACCTTTCAGCGTCTCAATAAGCGGGTGTTTACCTGGCATTCTCCCGTTTTAAAGCTTATTTTCTATAAGACCACAACAGTTCGATAAGCTTCATGTGCAAGAAATGGAAGAACGAACGCACATCACCACAAGCGAACCTGAGAAATACCGCGACATTTATCCCGAAATGTAACGATGACAAAATGAATTTTAGAGCAACCACGAGAAATAAAGGCTGTACTTTCAGGTATATTTATATCGATATGACCCGGTTGAATAGGGCAAATATGTAAATGTTCGAGATTAAAGACGTCGCTCTTTATAAATTTGCATTATGCGCGTCACCGCTTCTACAACCAGAACTTATAGATAGCAAATTCACTAGCAAATTCACGACGGCACTGCCCCCTTATTTAGAAATATGTCTCAATGGCGCCCTCTTAAGGCACATTAAGGCACATCTTACTTTTAGAGCAGTTTTTTGCAATATTGCCTTTGAACAGTTTTTTGTATTGTATACTATAGGATATATTTGTATTGTATACTATACCCATCTGGTATTTAACTATATCAGAGCCCGGTTTTGCAGACTTCAGTTTTGGAGCCTTGAGAGCCATTTGCTATAAACCACTTAATGGGCATGATATTTACAGAAATGCATCCTTCCAATTTTGTATTTCAGCTTGGCCTTCATATCTTACTATTTACACACTCTTAACTGAGCACATTTCCCACTATCTGCCTGCTTATACTTATGAACGGTACGCCGTTGTTTGTGCTATATACATTTATCTGAATCTAGCAGGGGCGACTCTACATTAGAGGCTGGTGGGTCCCGGCGTCACCAGATGTCGCTGTGGAGCAGTACACGACACGATCGCTAACTCAGCATCACAAATATACTGTACATACATTTTCTTCAGAAGTATTGTTGCGCTTTTAGTACATTTGACAACAGTATCGCTGACCGATACATTCAAAACATCGTCTGTACAAGTCCGTACGTCTCCTAGCAGTCTTTATTTGTTGAGCATGGGGCCGGCTCGTCCGCGTTCGTATAAACAAGTGAGCAGTTGAAAACGCTGTTCTAACGACGACCCATGAGTCACAGTCGTGTTGGCCCCAAAATGAGAACATAAAAAGGCAGATTTACACAGGTCTACGTCAACACGTGGTACAATGAGGTATGTTTGTGTTTGGATTCATTGAACATGCAGGATTGTGTGTAGTTTCACCAACGAGTCGGACACTGCCCAGAGTTTACTGTGTTCCACCAGGCTTTCTGTGCCACTTGTATCTCGTTGGTATCAGCTTGGTTAATTACACGACTGATTTACCGACCACATTTACAGCAAAAATCGAACACCACCATAATCTGGATTATGTTATCGTTATAAGATTAGAAACATACATGTTATTTAAAGTGGTTATACTATAAATGTATACAGCCAAATGCTGTCATAATAGTAAATCTCTGTTACAAGCAAACATGTTTAGACTTTTTACTATTCAAAATCTTTATTATTTATGCCATATTACAAGCTACCATGTGGTCGCACTATTTAAGACAAGATTACTTAAGTCAAACCAATGTTTTTAATAACTTGGCCAATGCCACTCTCAACACATATCTGACCAAATTCATTTTTAAATGTCTGACTCACTTTAGTGAATTTTTATTATACCCTACAACGATATTAATCCCAGATAGCATGAGGTATGTGCTTATCTGGGGTTTACAGTGGAGAACACACTGCAGCTGAAGTGCAGCTCATTCTCATTCATGCCCAGATCAGCTGCACTCACATACAGAGGCATGTGTGAGTCAGCATGTCCCAGAAATGCTGAAAACACAGGTTGCATTGCGTTTGCTCCCGGGCATGGCAACATTTTAAATTCGTAGCTTTTGATCGGAGGATTGCAAGGAACACAGCACAAAAAAGTGATTGTGCTCTGGACATAGTGACCTCTTTAGAAGGTCATTTTTCACAGGAGATTTAGCCGGTCTGACCCACTTTAGCAGAGAGTCTGAGCTCCACGGGGGTCTCTCCGACACGGCCCCCACATCGCCGGGCAGGGCATGCATTCGTGTCTTGTATATCACGACTTGATTCGGTTCATCAGGCGAGGGTCAGGCTGTCCTCGTGCTGATGGGGTCTGCCCACGTGCAGATAAAGGAGCTTCTGTTAAGGCTTGGTAAACACAGTAGAAGCAATCAAAATGATTACATGTTTAATCAATACTCTACAAAAGGCAACAAGTAGGTTATTATGCTAAAAAAAAAAACCTTTTCACGTAAGGGTTTGGGTTTGCGTGTTTGGGTTTAGAGTAAATGGGTCTGTTAACACAAGATGTTAATACTGCAGCTTTAAGCAAAACCATACAATCAGAATAATGACTTATAGGTGCATCTCAATAAATTAGAAAATCATCAAAAAGTTAACTTATTTCAATAATTCAAGCACGGTGATACTGTGGTTATTAAACCAGCTATTGGTACTTTTGGCATTGTGGACAGGCAGGTGCCAAGTCCTGCTGAAAAATGGAAATGTCTTTTTTCAGCAGGATATGGCACCTGTCCACACTGCCAAAAGTACCAATAGCTGGTTTAATAACCACAGTATCACTGTGCTTGACTGGAGCCAGCAAACTCGCCTGCCCTAAACCCCATAGAGAATCTATGGAGTATTGTCAAGAGGAAGGTGAGAGACACCAGACCCTACAATGCAGACGAGCTGAATGCTGCTATCAAAGCAACCTGGGCTTCCATAACACCTCAGCAGTGCCACAGGCTGATGGCCTCCATGCCACGCCACACTGATGCAGTAATTTGTGCAAAAGGAGCCCCAACCAAGTATTGAGTGCATTATCTGTATATACTTTTCAGTAGGCCAACATATCTGAATTATATAATATTCTAAATATTCTATTAAATTATATAATATTCTAATTTTCTGAGATAATGACTTTTGGGTTGTCACTGGCGTTAAGTCATCAACATTAACAGAAATAAACACTTGAAGTAGATCACTTTGTTTGTCATGAATCTATATAATATATGCATTTCACTTTTTTATTGAATTACTGAAATTAACTTTTTGATGATATTCTAATTTATGCATGTCATGCACATGTACATGCTCAACTATAGACCACTTATAGCACCTCCTGCCCTGGGGCCAGTGTCAGAGTGATTTCCATGCCTCCTGATAATGATGTGGAGTAAGGCTGCCACCCCCCTAGGCTCATACACTAGTGCACTTCTGCAGGGCCTCTCAGCGTGTGCCTTCTGTCTCCAGACTCCATAACCACTACTGAGATCTCCTCCTGTTCTGTGGGTTTCCAGGAATCTGATTAGCAGTGGATACATCTGAGAAAGCCAATGTGTAACACAGGAGGCCCCAGACATGAGGGGGCGTCCTGTTGTCACCTTGTTAAACACATCCCCTCAGTGTTCTTGAACCGGCCGTATGCAGTGTCCTTCATATTCAGGCTTACAGAAGAGGGAGAAATGCACTGAAACCAGAATTCTCATATGTGGACTCACTATTAGTCGACAATCTTAGACTGAAACCAGGACTGTAGTGTAGTAGCTGAAGTAGTGTAGGTAGTGGGTGACTGTCTGGCTGTGCTGCAGGGTGAACGTTCGGTAAAAGATGAGTGTGTGTGTGTGATGTGTGTGAGCTGAGAGTGTGACAGCCCTCTCCATAGGCTGAGCACTGGGAACCTGCAGCAGGACTGTGGAGGTTCACTGTCCTGTTGTGGTGCTGTCAGTTAGCATCTTGGACAATGGAGCGCAGAACGTTGCTCCCTAGTTGGATGAGGCACTGTAGAACTGAAGGCATTTTGCTGTGTGTTCTGAAGTTTCGTGAACTTGAGGAGATGGCTACTTTCTCTTCTAGCTGTTTCTGAGGATTCTGGTGAATTCTGCTATAATCTGAAGATGGATGCAAGCACAAATCAACTTGAGGCAACACGTGAATCAGGAACAGCGTGGAACGTGTAGAGAGGTCTGGCGAAACTCCATAAAGAACACAAGAGATACAGGGGCTTTTTTATGGCACAGGAAATATAGCAACACATACAAGACAGAGGTGTTGATCAGTGGAAGTGGAGAGTCAGAGCTGACCCATTATGGTCAAGGGAATAACCGCCACAGATGTGGTGCTGGTCAGAGCAGCGTGGCTCGACTGGTGATGTCTGTGTACCCAGCACCTTGGAGTAGCTCGCAGCATGGTTTCAGCAAGCTATTTCACGTGGTGAAACCTCTACAGCACAGTCTATGCACACTTAAAAGCATGTATTCTGTATTTACGCTTGTTTAGGTTGTAAAGTGAATGTAGGGGATGTACACTGTAGAACTGTTAGCTTTTTGTACATGTCTGGCACATATCATAACTGGTTCTACATGTAATGCACGTGTGCACCCATTGACAGCCATTGCCGTGTCTGTGTGTGACTCCAGCACAGCTCTGTTGACTTGCTCTACCGCTGAATCTGCCGATGGTCCAAATCAATGATTAGCTCTGGCTCTGTCAGCTGAGCACATGTGCAGTGCAGTCACACAGAGTGACCAAGCAAAGGACCAAGGTGGAAGAACATTTTTCTTCCATTTTACTGGTGACCTGCGTATTAACCTAACACATCACTGTCAAACCTCTGAGTGATGAGACGAAGGACTGAATGGAAACCATTAATAAATTAGTGTGGACAAAACTATTGTGCAAGAAAGAGTAGGGAAGCAATCAGTTAAGGCATGCATGCAGTAATGGGTTAATAAACAAATATTCCAGTCCACCATTCCATCACAGATACTATATTCACATCATTCACATATCAGCACTATAAAAGTCCTCAAAGTGTCATCATGGTCAGAATTTGGTCTTTTTTGATAGACCATCACATGCTCTTACACTAAATAACGCACATTCAGTAGGTGGCCACATGACTGGGTGCAGATTACCCTTTATTATGAAGCTACTGCTCACATCGTGTGTTAAATGAAGCTGCAACATGGTGCATTTTCCACTGACGGTGCATTAGTGCCACATTCTCCCAACACTCAGGCACTAGCCACTTACTCTCCAGATCCTACATCACATCACTGGATGCTCATGTTATAGACAACAGCAACGGTGTGCTGATTACTTCTGATGTTCTAAAAAACTCTGAGAAACATACAGACTTTGGAGGACATACAGTACCAGAGCCAGAGCTGGCATTCACAAAACACTATCACTGCCACTGAATTAACTTACAACTATGCTTAAAATAAAAAGCTTACAATTACCACTATGACCATGTCCACAATTACTGAATTGATCTGAGCCGACATATTTGGCTTCGTTAAATAACTTTGTTAAAGTGCCCTGAAATTCTTTAATGCACAGCTTTAGCAAAACTATCTGTGATAGCTGCTATGAACACCGATTCACAAATTATCAACCAATCTCTAACTTGAAAGAGAGCACAACATGGAGTCCACTTCACCCACTCCTCATGTTTAAATCAGATCCATGCACAAATCAAAACACTGTTAAAACACTGTGTTAAAACATTGCTTCCACTGTCATTTGGATACGACAGGCCTGTTTAAGCTCTGACACAACCACTGCAGTGACGTGCTAGCAGTTTAAGTAACGTTGAAGGTCAGGAAGGTGCTGGTCAACCTCCTCCTGCCTTTCTTGTTCCAGAAACGCACCCTGCCTAGGGCTTCGCTCTGATTGGACGTGTCACTGGAGCCGACCTCCACCAGGCTGACCGTCTGGGCCTGCGGTGCCACATGGACCCGGTTCACCGCCCGCTTCTGAGTAACACAGCCAAACACCTTCCTGAAGCCCTTCCGGAAGTGCTTGGACACCAGTGCGTACACGATGGGGTTGAGGCAGGAGTTGGTGTAAGCCACCAGGTGTGAGAGGATGCGTAGCACGTAGGTGGTGTGGTTGAGGGGGAAGTGACCGAACCACATGCACAGGATGACCAGGTGATGAGGGAGCCAGCACAGGCAGAAGAGCACGGCTACGATGATCACCATCTTGGTCACCTTGCGCTTGGCACGCTGGCTTTCATACATGTCCTGCATGGGGTCCACGCTCGTCCACAGGTAGCGGATGGTCCGAGCGTAGGTGAGACTCAGGACCAGCACGGGGATGAGGTAGCCGAACACAAACGTGCAGACGTCCATGGCTCTGCGGTGCTGGAAGTCCCAGGCAGGGATGCACACAACGGTACCATCCAGGTTCATCTGCTGATAGTAGCTAAGGTAGGGACCAGAAAACAGCAGGGACAGAGTCCACACCACCCCGATGGAGATCAAAGCGTTACGAGGGGTTCTCGTTTCTCTGGCACGTAGTGGGTAGCGAATGGCTAAATATCTGGAAATATTAAAAAAAATCATTATTAATCAGATCATATAAGAGAGAGTCTTGTGTTTGATACCCGAAGAACACAATCTGTATTCACCTTGTGTTTAATTATGGCAGAAATCCACAATTTTTAGACACCCAGAATGTTTGACAAATTGTAATTGGAATCAAGCAGAAGGAAACGCATGTACATAGTATCACTGACACTTTGCTTGGGTTATTACTAACCTGCTTTTTGCTACTAATTTATATCTTGACACAATGTGTACTACCAATGATTATTAATAGTATCAAAGAGAAACTACAACGTTTTTTAAACTAACCAAAATCCAAACTAATCCAAATATTTTTGTTTTGCACATCCAGAGATAATTTCAAACAACGCGTTATGACAATTTTCGTTGCAATAAATGAGATGACTCTTCTTTGAAAACAAACAAACAAACAAAAATGCCAGAATACTTTAGAAATGACTGCAAGGGAATTAACAGCACCTAACAGGGTATACACGCACCTGTCCAGCGACACGGCGGCAAGCGTAAAGATACTCGCGTACATCGTCAGGTAGATAACGAAGTGCACAGCCTTACACACGAACGGACCGAAGACCCATTCCTCCATGGTATAGATGGTCGCCTGGAGAGGAACGCAGAACACGATGAAGCAGAGATCAGCGAGTCCCAGGTTCAAGATGAACATGTTTGTTGTCTTGGCGTTCGTCTGCCCGTTGCGAAACAAGACGGCCAGTACAAGGCTGTTCCCCACTGTGCCGACCAGAAAAATAACGGAAAACACTAAAGAAATGATCGCAGATTCAACTTTCCTGTTTGGAGAAAGATTTATCTGTTGGGAAGCGTTCATCGTGCGTCCCTGTCCTATCTAAAGCCCGCAGGCGCTCCTACTAGCAGCACTTCGTGTGGGTAGACGCCAGAAACTTTTACCTCACCGTCTCCGAGCGCGTGTGTACTGAAGAACCAATTCGCGCGTAAAGGCAGAGTAGATTCGACGGTCGAGAACAGGACGTCATTCATTTCCCTCGCACCTATCTACTGAACGTCGTAAAATGTTTTACATCTCATTATCTAAATGTGAAACTCTTCTTCCATCAGATTATATAAGTGGCGTTTACATTTAAGCGGGAATTAGAAACTATGGGTTTGTTCCCTGATCATACACCCATATGCAAAATAACCCTATAAACCCTATAGATGAGCCACATATAACAGTTATAACATACTAACATAATAGTTCAAATGAATAAGTAGATAAACACATGGTGTAGAACTAGTACATTTCATATTAAAAACATTTATTTTGCATTTCCATGTGTCAAATGTAGTTACGTGTGTCAAACGGGTCATGTAAAATAAATGATTTTAATAACAGAAAATTTAAAAAGAACTTAAAGATGGAACAAAATGGCCAGTGCATCACTCATATTTGATGTCACCTTTGTGCTGATGATCAGTGATGATGGTGGTAACACCCAAAGGAAGCATTGTGTTATATTGTCTGCCATTGGATTTAGGAAAGGGGCCAGTCAGGAAGGTGGTGAGGAGCACGTTAAATTCTTCTATGAGCAAAGCCATGTTCAGGGTGGGGGTGAGGGGTGGAATGCTCACTCTCCCCTGTCAATTAAAGTGACATTGGCCAATCATGTGAGCTCATGCATCATAAGGGGTGGTTGGGATAGCACAATCCTCCATAACTCAGACTGTGTTACTCTGCCCCCTGCTGGTGTATGAGCTGCATCTCAAAACTTGCGATGATTGGCTGTTTGAGCTTCAGAGGATGCATGTGACAGTCCTCAAACTCCATGACAATCATGCGATGGTGGATGTAGGACTTGGTTATGTATAAATTGGGGAGAGAAATCCCCAAAACAAAATAGTAAAAAAAAAAAACAAAACTGTAATGCCACTGCTGAGCTGGAAGAAACTGAACAGCACATCAACAAACTCAGCTGTGAGCAGCGAAGAAGATTGTAGATGAGATGGGTCCAAGCAGCTCTGTGCGGTGTGAGGCATCGGTCATAGCGCTGTGGTGACGTTTCAGTCAAGAGCCGGCAGCATTTTCTATCAGGCACCTGCTCACAGAGAGATGGAGGTTGACGGCAGAAGACAAGTGTGATGATGGTGGAATTGAGCGTGTTGGTTTGGATGGCTGGTCTGGCATGTGTCTAAGGACTGGGCCTTAGATGACCTTCCTGAGGTGATCTCAGGGCATAATCAGATTCTTATTTTCCAAGCGCTTTGATTGAATGCCTTGCATTGCCTTCATGTGTTTATTAAATTGTGGCATTGTGTATGATTTGATTAGTCAAATCTTTTGTTAGTTTGGACTAGTGTTTGGAAATGTTCCACTGTCTTTGTGGAGTGTGTCATTTAGTTACGTTCTACCCATTTGCCCTGTTCTGATTGTCTTGTTAAAGGCTTCACCATTGCAATAACGCAATTATCCTCCTGAAGAAACATCATCTCTTTTTCTTCAGTGCTGACACTACAATATGCCATATGCCTCTAGGTTGATGTTCTTTTTCATTTGCGTCTGATTTGACATCCTCTCAACAATGTTCCATGCTGCCCTCTAGTGGAGATAAATTGATTGCCAAAGATGAGCACAAGATAGAGCAACTGTTTTAGGCCACAGACTCGAAATGTTCTTAGACTATATTGTTTGATGTTTCAGGACCCATGACATTTTTTGCCAGTCTTGTCTCTTTTGTGAGGAATCTCTCAAGCAGTCCAGACACATTAAACCAAGGCTACCAGATCTACACAGAAATGGCATCCACATATACTAATTCTTTAAATTCATTAAGACATAAATTGAAATGTACTATGCAGCAATAATTACTTGACTTACAAAATGTCAAAATACCTCATCACTACTTAAGATAAAGAATAAGTAAAAAAATCAACATGCTCACAAATGTCTAAGGTGTATAGAGATTAGGTAATAATTTCATCAGCCTTCATGCTTTGGAGAACCAGGATTTAAAACCTCTGGTCTTAACGCTTCAACTCGCTGCAGGGCCCTTTATTCTGTCTAGGGTGAGGTCACGACCTGGAGACCTGACCCGATTCCCTATGGGAAACGCTCCTGCATCTGTTTACGATCTCTACTGTGTGAGTCACACTTTTCCACCACTATATATACACACACACAAAGACAAGCACACATACACACACAAACACACACTCGCACGAGACTAATGTTAATCGCTTCTTTTTATATCTCGGGGTATCCGAGAGGATGGGAAAGTCAATGTCACTTTTGTATTCGTTTCCGTGGTAATAGTGACACCTGGCAACAGAGCTGGCGGCTGAGGAGAGGGGTGGGTTCTAGAACTGAGACATGCAAACCGAAACAACTTTTAGCAACATTTACCGCAACTTGATGCTGTTAAATGTGCAGAACGAAGAGTGACAAAAGCCAGTGCCAGCGATGGAATGTTGTGGCACAGATTTACTTAAAATAATTGCACCCAGAGGACAAAGAAAGTTGAGCTGCTTTCCATTTGAACTCAGTGAACCTGAGGATTCCTTGTTGCAACAGCAGAGGGCAGCACTGTCATGTGACACGCTGGTTGAGTATGTCCCTCTGCACCAGTGTGGCTGTGCAGTACATTAATGTTTATAGAGAAGATGGTGAAAGCCTTTTGGCTGGCTAAACTAGCTACACCTCTAGTCATTCTCCATGGTTCATGTGTGATAGGCTCCTATTAAACACTGCTGACGCAGAGATGAAGCCATAACAGCTATGCTGCTTGCATAGTTCCCTTGGTACTATATATTATAACTGTATGATATAACTGTATGATATAACTGTATAGCCTAATAACACATGAAAACCAAAAGTACTTTAAAAAGCTGGATCACAGTGTGGGCAAAGTTCATGCAGTCTCCTCTCTCTCTGTCTGTGTGTGTGTCTCTCTCTCTCTCTCTCTCTCTCTCTCTCTCTCTCTCTCTCTCTCTCTCTGTGTCTGTCTGTCTCTGTCTTGCTCTCTGTTCAGTGCCTCTGGAGCATCGTTCATACAGCAGCGAAAGAAAGAACTTTGGCTTCTTTAACACTCTCCTCCTCTCTGTTCAAGTATCAGCCATATCACCCAGTCCTTTCCTGAAACACACGCCCCCTAGTGGAAGCAGGGATGCTGCAGTCTTCTAGTAGGCCCTTAAGGATACTGTCCTCAGCTCTGCCAAGTGGAAACACACCTAGGACAACGTGGCAGGCCACTTTCCTAGTGACTTTAAGGTCTGTGCAACAAATATCGACAGAATGTTGTCGTAACAGCAGTACGAAAGTTGCCGTAGGAGCAGCACGAATGTTGCCGTAGGAGCAGCACGAATGTTGCCGTAGGAGCAGTACGAGTATTGTGTCCACTTGCCCTGAGCACCCTCATTGTGGGTTTAAAGCACAGCTGCAGAAGTGGATGTAAGACTTGTCACAGTGTTGAGGCTCAAACAAGGGTTAATCCTTATCAAACAGGGGCTAATCCTTATGAAACAAGGGCTAATCCTTATCAAACAGGGGCTAATCCTTATCAAACAGGGGCTAATCCTTGTGAAACAGGGGCTAATCCTTATGAAACAGGGGCTAATCCTTATGAAACAAGGGCTAATCCTTGTGAAACAGGGGCTAATCCTTATGAAACAAGGGCTAATCCTTATGAAACAAGGGCTAATCCTTGTATAAATACAAAGAAATACATCAAAATGTAAAGACACAAGAAACCCTACTGTTATCTTGTCTTTAGTGCTCAGAAGTTGTTTAGTGCTTTCTGTGGAAGACGGTGACTTAAACTTTGCTACAAATCTTTCTGCTTACGTACTATGTAAAGCATCGTAAAGACTTGTATTATAATATAATGCAGTTTGAAATGTACATATCATGTCTTAAGGTCTTAAAAACAAGAAACATAAGCTTAAGTTTAAAAGATTAAGTTTCTTAACTGCACATATAGCAATAGGAAAACTATACTTCAACACCCATGGACACAGGCTTACACACACACACACAAAGAAAAGGAAGGAAGTGATGTAGCAGTCTGTGAGTGAGTTGCTACAGAAGGCTCTGTTGACATGATGGTTGAGCAGTTCAGCTGTTCAGCACCACCCATTCAGATCAAGGGTCAGGGTGTGTAGAAGCTTACTCGACTGAGCTAGGGGTTCATTCCAAGGCCATGGAGGAGGTTGTAGCATTAAGAGCAGAAGCAAAGGAAAACCTGCATCTATAATGACTTATCCAAACGTCTATGAGCTCCTTTTAGAGTCTATAAAACCAGGTTTAACAACAA
The DNA here is from genome assembly GCA_020368025.1 of Brachyhypopomus occidentalis. Lineage (NCBI taxonomy): Eukaryota > Metazoa > Chordata > Actinopteri > Gymnotiformes > Hypopomidae > Brachyhypopomus > Brachyhypopomus occidentalis. The sequence continues at coordinate 6,746,966 of JAGXOD010001379.1, read as the reverse complement.
AGTCCAGCTCTTTAGGTGTTTGATGGGCTCTCAGACAAGGTTAGCCTGGAAGCAAAGGCTATCACTGAATCAGCCAATGAAAGGTGCCAAGACCAGCAGCCTTTGTAGAATCAAAAGCCCTTTTCCTGCCGCACGGGAGACGATGGGCTTCAGACCCACAGTGAGAGGGCACCTGGTGTCCATACAGTTATGCAGGCAGGACTCCGGGTCCCGGGCGGAGGTAGCAGCTCACCACGGGCTGGAGGACCTCGAGCAGCGAATGCGGCCTTTGAGGGCCATGCAGGAAGCTGTATTTCATCTCGGGGTTTTATACGGACGTGAGCCAGAGCGCGAGAGGCCACAGCACCACAATGTCCACAAGCCACAAATCACGGTTGCTTCATTAAAACAGCCTCTAAACCACCAGTGTCAGCCCATGCAGCGAAGTCGAGCAGCATCGATGACCTCAGTACATCTGTTTAAATGGAGTGAGCCCCCTTTCTGTAGTGCATAACCGACAACCTGCGACTGAATGCACAACTATGAGCTTAAACGAGACTGCTGTGGCCTCCGGCGGTCGTGTCACGAACCCTAGCTTTCTTCAGCTGGTGAAACGCCTCTCTTGCCACCGGTGATAGACCCACGTGTTATGAATAGCGTGCGTTTTTAATACACGCGTTTGCGTCCAGTGGATAACGTCATTGCTTTGGGAGAGGGGTTACAGGAGTGTTTCATTATAAACCCGCACCATTAAAAACCTGCTGGCCTGATCTGCTTCTTGGCTCCCACGGCTTCCTCAAGCTCACGTTTGTCTTCGTGCATTTGCTTTTTTTAATGGAGAAAAACTGAAGTAAAATGTGAAACCATGCGAGGCCTGCGATCCTCTTAGTGGACAGCTAGTGTTACTTGTGAAGTATCTCGAAGGGCATAATAACCTCTGTTTGCTCACGCACTTATAATCCCGCTCAGCTGGCCAGGGGCGACGCTGGGAACCATGGAAGCGACCCCCACGCTTGTGCTGAGCATAAAGACCTCACCTAACCCAATTCCCTTTAACCGTGGTACCGCCATCCTTTTTCCGTGTGTCACTCATAATCATCCTCTCTTATAATTCCCCTTTAGTCTTCTAAGTCGGCCCTCCTCTTTGAAGTTCAAAGGTCACAGGGGTCAGATGGCGGTGCGTGCAGGTGCCTCTGGGAGTCCGGGGGCGAGGGAGGATGTCTGGAGAGGACACTGCCGGATCGGAGCAACAATCACGCAAGCTGCACACGGTTAGCCACAGGCTGCCAAAACCCCCACTCTGTGCATCTCAGCCTCTCTCAGGGTTACCCAATCCACCCCCCCCCCCCCTGCCACCCCCCCGCCACCAACCCCAAATCCGACCACACACAAATGGTTTAAATAAGAGGCCGGTGAGGCTGAGCCACACGGCTTCAGCGAAATCCCAAAAAGCAATAGTTTACTTAGCCTAAAGAGCCCCGATTAGACCAACTGCAACATTGTTGTTATGCGGTGGAAACTCAAAGACCTATTGGCTGACTCTTTTAACCCTGTTCCGGAAAGGACCCGCTGCTGAGTTTCGTCATTCACGAACCGCAGTTTTTTTCTGGTAGACTCAGAAGAACAGGGAGAAAAAAGCAATAGCAGCATCAACAAAACACCCAAACAAAACAGTGAAATCAAATCTCAAACCGTGAGGACATGAATCGTCTGGACGGCGAGGCAGCTCAAGCTTCTGTAACTACTGGAAAGTGCAGACCGCAAAGTGGTCCTGCCTCACGAAACACCATGCGTCACGTAATATTTTCCTCATTAACTGTGCCTGTCAAATATCTCCGATCTGTCTAAAGCTATCTGAAAACTAGGGAAAAAGTCACCAAAAATTGGCTTTGTACACTCGCACTTATAAATGTGAATCTTTACTGAGGAAAGTCAGTGACATTTTGACTTTTTCAAGGATCGCATCTCAATGGGAGTGCATGAATAATCATGACACTTTTTGTTTTGGCATTCACTCTCTTATTTTGTTGATTTTACATAAGCTTTGCTTCAATATGTAGAGGTCTCATACATTTTCAGAACCCCAGTGAAGTAAACTGGCAGCAGTCCCCGTAAGGCCAGCTCTCCTGCCGTCGGAGCCGTTGACAGAGGAAGCATGGCCGTGACTGGGCTTTGCGAGTACCCATCTCCTATCTGCACAGCTGTGCAGCCCCAGACAAGAGCCTATTTTCTGCATAATCAAGGTGATTGGAGCTCTATTTCCAGACGATGGTCTTTTGAACCATGGATGCCGATGCCCGAGGGATTACACCGATATGTCGGGCTGTCAAGATCAAGACCAGGGGAAGCCAGAGAGGAAAAAAAACCAAACGCACGTCTTATCCGTCTTAGGAAGCACGATCTGAATGTGCACCTGCAAAAGATGTCGTCACAACCTGGCACAGCTTGACTGAGCCCATTAGACATTACTACCTTTAAACTAACTCTAGCAGACGGGCTGAGAAAGGAATCGGCTGCGCTCTCCGCTTTGTTCCGCGAGCCCTGGTCGTCCAGGAAGTGACATAATGACCAGTGGAAAACAATCAGCCTCAGGCTGTGTGCAGCAGGGTCAGGCATCCATTCTCACGCTAGCTGCACGTGGGTTTCCGTTCCACGCGGCGCCGTTGGAAGGGGAGCACTTCTTTTGGCTGTGCTCGCACTCAAACGCAACGTGAGCCCGTGTAGAGCAGAGACGACCGGGGCTCTGATGTAGCCCTTCCCTCTTCAGTGACATTTAGACCTTGATGGTCACTTTAACTCAAGTGGATGTTAAATGTGCTGTCTGCGACTGTAGCACCAGCAGACCACTGTTAGAGGCAGACGATTGAACGGTGTTTCCTATGTGAACTGTAAAGAAGTGAAGACTGCTTGGGCGTTGTTAAGGGGGAATTAACGGTCTGCTGTTTTATAAGTTTAGACAAAAAATCTAAACAAAACTACACAAAAAACAAGGTTGTTATTTTTGGAGGGATTTTCTCACATTCGCTTTTACTGTAAAATACTTTAGTAATCCTTGGATTTCATGAGTTCCTTGATATGCCCAAGGCTTCCAGTAAGCAAGCACCCAGAGTTATTTTGACTGAAGCCCATTGTGGAGGCTGATATGTGTGATTAAGCTGTCAGAAGCAGCTATGCTCAGGTGTTTGGAGATGTCCGTACAGCCTCATGAATACACACAGTGTCTCTGTGCAGGACAGCTTCAGAGCCCTCAGACAACTCTGTGCCCGCCAGCTAACTTTAAACTATTTCCTTAATAGTTTAACTATAACCTGAAATGTTGCTGTGTGTGTATGAGAATGTGTCTCTGCTGTGTGTGTGTGTGTGTGTGTGTGCGTGTGTGTGAGCGTGTGTGTGTGTGTGTGTGTGTGTGTGTGTGTGTGTGTGTGTGTGTGTGTGTGTGTGTGTGTGTGTGTGTGTGTGTGTGTGTGTGTGTGTGTGTGTGCGTGTGTGTGTGTGTGTGTGTGAGAGCGTGTGTGTGTGTGTGTGTGTGTGCACGTGACTATGTGAGCACAGAGACTGTTGTGGCAGTGCCCTGACAGTTCCGTGTGCGCTGGTAAACAATGTGGGTGAGATGAAGAGTTTCCATCAGCACTGGGTTTTCATTACTACCATAACAGTGGGAATAAAAACTTCCGCGTGCACCGTGACAAACCTAGAAAGCTTTCGATCTGCTTTTGGGTAGGAACCCATGAGAGCAGGATGAAAGAAGGCAGACTGAAATGAAACAACATCGTCATGCACTGCTTCCTTTAAGCGATCTCACTTCTTCCAAACGAGTACGATACTTCTACTGTGCAGTAGAAAAGCAGATGAACTAGGGCCCTTTTAATGGAAGTTACATAATACTCGTCACAAGCAGTTAGAGTAGAGGGTCCTTTGGCCTGTCTTTGGTGCTTAGCACATTTACTTACTGTCTTATTGTCATCTGTGTTCTGTGGGTTTATCACACATGTGATCTGAGTGACTTAAATGATGTGAATGATCTATGCCAGCATGTGGACACCTCCACAACAGCGTTTGAAAAGCCACCATTAACATTTTCTTGGGGAAGCAAGTCTCACCAGCTCAACTGATTTTGCACTGTTTTAATGAAAATGACAGACAGAGTGGGGGAGACGCAGTGGGTATTTATGGAAACAGCTGGAATGTGAAGCCCTAATTGTGCTCTGTCTGTTGGTCCGTGCATGGTCTGTTCACCATTATGTTCTTCAACAATGGCTCCCGGGAAGTGGGAGACTCACAACTAAAACACCAGTGGTCCACTGTGTCCTTTTTCCACTCTGACCAGTCCATAGGCTGGAAGACATCTGTGTTGTCCTCTTCGTGTGATCTTATTGGTCAGCACCTTGGAGCCAGTCAATATGAGACATTCCTGAGAAATAAAACAATTCGAGGCCAGTTTAACAGAGTCAGACGAATCCTACTCCCATGTTAAAATGGATTTTTACTGGCTTGTCATCAGTGAGCTCTAATTTCATCTCAAACTAAACTGGATCTGTGAACCAATAAATCAAACCTACCTTAGACAATGGCGATGATAAATTATTAACTAAGCATCCAGAGGTTTTTGCTCAGGTCTTCAGATGCTGCTATATACAAACAGGAATGAGATGACTGAACTCACTCAGCCACACAGGTCAGTTCTCAGATGGTGCACCGATGACCCCGTCACGCTCACGGAGGATCAGACATGTGCACAACCCACCATGCCTGTCGCAGTACAACTGATGGCAGAGTTACTCTCTAGTGTTGGTAAATATTATTCAATACTATTTGTATTAGGATCTTTTGATAATAAAATAGCTTGAGACACACAAGTAAACAATGCAAACAGAATGCTCTAACAGTCTAATGCTTCCACTCTGAAACGTGGTGAACGCCTCCGACAACTTGACTTAGCCATGATGTACGTCTAGCAATTAAACAGAATAAGCCAGACAACGTGACACACACACACACACACACACACACAAAGACATGAACACACACACACACACACACACACACAAACACACACACACACACACACACACACACACACAAAGACATGAACACACACACACACACAGACACGCACACACACACACACACACACACACACTTGGGAGCGAGGCCCGGTATGGAAAAAGCACGTCATTGTAGCAGTAACATGTGTGCTTTAGGGCCTGTGTCACTCGCATGCGACACCATTCGTGCTCTACCACCCCCCTCACTCCCCCCAGTCCCATTCCTCCATTCCTGGCCCCCTCTCCCCTCTCCCCTCAACCCTCCCCTCTACCCTCTCCACTCTCCCCTCTCTCTTCTCCCCTCTCCCCTCCCCCCTCTCCCCATGCCTCTCCCCTCCCCCTCCCTTCTCCCCAGTGCCATCCTCCCCCCACTCCTCCCTCCCCTCTCCACTCCCCCCAGTCCCAATCCTGCCCTCTCCACCACCACTACACCCCCCCCCCCATCCTGTCTGTGTTCACATCTGCCTCACACACCCTCGCCAGCCGAGTTGCCAAACGTGGAGCTGTTTGCATTTCTCCGTGATGACCCATGCGCTCACCTGATGTGAGAATGGTCCATTCTTTATATAGTCCATCCGCACCTAACCGTGTGGAGATCTTTATCAGGGCTGGGCATTCCCTCTCCTGCACCCCTGCCTCCGCTGAACACTTTATACATCTAAGCATGTTTACTTCACACAGCCACGACACACTCACTCCCACCCCCAACAGATGGAGCACGCTAGAAAAATTGGCTGAGGTGTTTAGTAAACACAATGATCTTGATCCTGTTTCTGACCCTCTTATATTTATTATTGTCAGTCTCTCGACTTCTGTCATGGTCTACTTTCTGCTGGCCTACTAACTGTTATTGAGTATTACAAATGCAACACTGCTTCTTTGATGTAATGCAGACACAATACAAATTACATAAACTTAGGAATTGGTCCCTGACCGCTGGCCAAACTTTCTCCACTGACAGGAATATGAAGAGGAATCAGCACTGAAGCACATCCTGTTCACATACGCACACACACAAACCAAACTTGGTTCCCAAAAATAAAGTATGAAAAACAAGTCATATTTCGTGTTTTGTTTCCTACGATTTCTAATGGGAATAATCAAAAACAAATGCGGACCATATTTTTATGGTATGAAATGATTGCTAGTAATTTTAATGGCATTTTCTGCCTTTTTGTTTTTTCCATTTACTTTCCATAGTTCCCCTGTAGGTCCGTCATAGAAGCCAAGGAGACCACAGACTCGACAGGTTAAGGGTGTCCTGTGTAGTCTGGCCAGCAGCATCAGTGCACCGTCTGGACGCCTTCGGAGTTTGGTGGGGGCTTGGAGCCTCCTTGCCCCAGAAGCCTCCTGGTGTATTAAGACGACTGCACCAAACGGTTTGGTATGTCTCAGCTCAGATATGGCTCAGGCACCCATGTGCTTCCTCCTGCAGCCCGATCACTGTGCTTCTCAATGCACATTCTAGCTTGTTAAGTGTCTGCTGCAAAGGTTTCAGAGATTTTGCTTTCCCAAGCAGTGTTCTTTCCAGGGGACGTTTTGCCTTCTTTGAAACATATCAGATCTCATGGGCCAATCATGTTATAAAAGAACAATGTTCTTTTGGCCACAGTGCAGGGAAAAGATCTTGTTATGCTTATTAATATAATGTGTTTCCTTTGAAGGTGTAGCTCATTTTAGATTAGTGTTTTATACTACGTATAATTTGCTTGACTGAGGCAGCTCAGGTCAGCCTTTTCAGAGGGATCCATAACCCAAAACATAGGAGCACGGAACCTCAGAGCAGTTCAACAAGTGCATTCGCCTTCAAGGCACCAAACACACAGCGTAAAAATGTCTGCGGACCTCAGACCAGAGCAGAATACAGGAGCTCCTCAGAGGTCAAATTATTTAACATTCACATGTCACTATGACCTGAGAGAGAAAATGTACACGAACAATACTGAAATGTAATTAAGAACTAACTAATCGTAGCTTCTGTAAAACTTTCGGTTTGCTAAACATATTATCAATACATTTCAGGAAATACATGTTCAGAAAGGTTGTTTCAGAGCCAGAGTGGAAGTAATAAAACAATTTTAATGCATCTTGCTGTCTGTGGGAAATGGTGTCAAGGGTGTGTTGGATTCCTCCACTTCAACATCACCTTCAGGACCACGAACAAGAACAAATGATCATCAACCCTCACACACAACCCAGCAAGGTGCTAACACAGCCAAAGTATTACATCAGGTAGATCCTGGGCGAGTTAGGAAAGCAGATGTGGTGGGGACCTTTGGAGAGTGAGAATCAGGGACCTTCTGGGAACGAGGTCACCATAGACAGGCACATGTGATCTTCGTCTGCCTTGCAGATGGAGGTAAAGAGTGGCTTCCATCAGAAGAGGTTCCGAGAACAGACTAAATGCCTGGGGTGTCTGAGGTTTGTCACAACAATAGGAGGTTCCTCCCTGTGCATTAAACAATGGAGATAAGTAGCAAATGGGCAATAATAATAATAATAATAATAATAAAAAATTGTGCATGATGTCTGTTCAGCCAATAGGGTGACCTGCTTCAGTGGAAGCAGAACTGCATGCCCTCTGTTTATGTGGTCATGGCAGAAGCAACCGTAGGTGTGGACAGCAGTGGCCTGAGTTGGGTCTACTCAGTGTGTGAGGGTGCAACAGCTCAAATGGGCCCCATGCTTCACTCCGAGAGGGAGGGGGCATGTCCACTGCAGGAACAGCCTGACCAAAAGGTCAAAGAAAGGTCAGGGTATGGACAAGGAGTAACGAAAGAAGTCCTCATACAATATGTACTCAATCACAAGCGGAAACACTGCGGTCTTAGTTCATCAGCAAGGGATGGATTTTACAAGCCAACATGGAGGAAGGACAAAGGGGGGAGGATTAAACTAGACTCAGACGAGACCGAGAGACGTCCATAAGAAAACACATCTTCAGAGTCATGCGGGCCATATTCATTCAGGAAGGGATCAGGGCGTTTGAATATTCCTGCCCATTACAGACAATTATACAATTCTAACAAATTGTAAAATTTGAGTTAAGCCAAGCTGATTGCAATGCTGGAAATGTCCATTACTTAAAAGTAAGAGGTCAGTTCAATCAGCTAATCAAGAACGGATGCGAAGACCTCTGTTTTGTTCTGGAAAACGTGTGTGACGAGGATACTGTGCTGCAGATTCCGTATTTGGCTGCCAAAATAAGACAAATGTTAACACTTCTGAGGCAGCCTGGGTTCCAGTATACTATATAAACACAACATCATTTTATTCAGCTAAAAATACCAGTGACGTCCATTAGCATACAGGCAGTTGGACAAAAGTCTCTATTACCTGTGTGACAATACCACTATTATATTGTTGATGTTCATCCTTAACAAAAATAATAGACATTTTACAATGGCACATTAACTCTAGTGTTTGCAGTTTCATGACCCAGAACCCTGGCCATGAATCATGTGGATCTGTTCCTACCAAAACTGTTGACGAATATATAGGAACAACTGAAAAGACATCAATGTAGTGTCCGTGATCTCAGTGAGCTTATATAAGTCATTGAAGAACGCATATCAATGAGGCAAAGAAGACCAGATGTTTTGTACTGTATGGAAACACATAAAAAGCAGAACCTAATTTATTAATAGCATTGTTTTCTAGCAGAAGTGGTTTGGAAAGGATGATTTTAACATCCTTTAGTTTCACTGTTACAACACTTCATAAATTGGTGTTTCTCATCATGTTAAAATAGTATACTGAACTTCCTCTGCAATGGCTTAGAATTGTGAAACTGACCATTTCCAGAAAACTGAAAACTGTTGAATAATATACTGAATAATCACACGTCTAAATATTCAACCCAGACAATAAGGCCATGAGGCCCATGTGGCATATAGAGCTGGAACATGTTTTCCATATCAGCAAACCCCAGATTTTCCCAAATAGGGGTGGGGGTTGCGGTGGTTGGAGGCGGGGCATGTATTCCAAAAACTACCAATCACATTGACACCTCATGTCAACTTGTGTTCCATGGTGCTGACAACTCAGTGGCAGGGATTCAAACACAAAGCTCTGATTGGATACACATGATTGACACTCTGATTGGACATCTTGCTGCTGCTGTGAATCCAATGCTATATAAAAAAAATGTACAACAAATGATCAAGGCCATATTAGACCATTACCTAAACATTGTGCAATGTGTCTTTTTTGAAACTATACTTTGAATTATTAGTTTTTGCAAGAATAAGTAATAATCTCCATTTCCCAGATGAAAGAATAGTTTAAAACAATTGTTGAAATATCAACAATCAACATTGTTTTTGTTACCCACACGCTGCCGCTGAAAAAGCTCTAAAAGCCTCGAGGACTCAGATCACATTTTGGTTTTAAAAAGTGCAAAACTTTCTGTTCGCACTAATTCCGCATCCAAATTGCTTGAATTAAAGGTTCTAAAATAAGATTGACAGACAATCTGATCACAGCGCCTCAGTCAATCGCACTTCAAAGCCATCACATGATGCCATTACAGTCCTTCAACAGGCAGCGCTCGTTACAGTATTACCACTGGCATTGCAGCCAATAAAATCAAACTGATGTCCAAAGGGTACAGTTTCCCCATCCACCTAAACACAGCAGTGGCAGTGAGGCAGGTCTTCTAGATGATCAAGATATTTTGTTCTGAAACAACATCTAAGGATCACGAATGTAACTACGAAAACACCATCAACATGCATGACTGATATGCAGTACGCTTTTGCAGTGAAGGAACTCACCAATGGCTTCCATGACGGTTCTGGTCTCCTCCCGCCTGCCGCTGTCTCCCTGGGTGTGCAGTTCTTCACCGTGCACTGCCCCCTCCACGCTGGCCTCCACGTGCAGAGCCAGGCTCCTCTGACCAATCACAAATGTCCGTGTGTAAGGGACCAGGCGCAGGCATCACATTGTGTTGATTCAGTTGCCTTGCTTGAGGCTGGACAACATCTCCTGAGGAGAAGAGGTCTGTCCGCCTGTGACAGGGATGTGGGAGCATGGGCCCTCTTCCCCTCACCTGCTCCCTCGCTCCTGCGGGGTTGGGACAGGGCCAGCGTGCTCCTGGTCCAGCATCTGCTCTCCTCTCACAGCTTATAGCACCACCTCTTTGTTTGCTATGAAGTTAGCACAGCTTGGTCTGCACCAGATAGTATGGTCCAATAAAACATTTATATTTCCTCATCTATCAGTAGGCTTCTACTTTATACCCAATAACCCCATAACAGCCTCATCACGAAGAGTTAAATGCTCCTGACGCAGGCTTGTCGGCATGGGTTCCAGACCTTTGCTGGCCTTGATGGATTGGCATGGTGCATGCAATTTGTCCTGTTTAAGTTCCAGTTTAAGTTCCTGCCATTGACACTGTCCAGCCTTTGACCCTGTCCAGCCTTTGACACTGTCCAGCCTTTGACCCTAACCAGCTCTTTTATTCAGGTCAAGTTTGTTATTTTTTTTTTTTACAATTGGCAAAGCAGGTCACCAACATGTTTTTTTCATTATATTTCAACTTCGTATATCTAACCTCATTCTGCGCCCCAGGAATTCAGAGACTACCTAGGATCAATTCAGAGACCATCGAGGAACAATTCTCACTCACAATCATCTGTAACAAAAAACTATCATAAAACCCAGCCAGTTCTTCTGAATTAGGAAAGTGTTTTGATGCCATATCTGTGCCTCTGCTGAATGTGAATGGATGTGATCGTGGGTGTGGATCAGAAAGCATTTGTTCAGTCACGCCATTCCAATGTTTTGCACATCAGCTCATTCACTGCAGTTTCTCATCCTCTTTCTTTCATTTTACCTCACCACCACAATCAGCCACCCCCCCAACCCCAACTTTGACAGGTAAGACATATTACTAACAGTATATTCTCTATTCTGACCATAAACAAAATGTTAAGGACCTGTTCACTAAATGTTTAATATGAGTGATGCTATAAAAAATTAATAAATAAATTAAATCTCAGATTCTGAGCACCCTGCAGTGTATTAGCATGGCCTGTGTCATGCCCTGCCACACCCTGTCATACCCTGTCACACCCTGTCTTTACTTCAATGTGATAGCATGGCCTGTGTCATGCCCTGTCACACCCTGTCATGCCCTGTCACACCCTGTCATACCCTGTCACGCCCTGTCACACCCTGTCACGCTCTGTCTTGACTTCAGTGTGATAGCATGGCCTGTGTTATGCCCTGTCACACCCTGTCATGCCCTGTCACACCCTGTCATACCCTGTCACATCCTGTCACACCCTGTCTTTACTTCATTGTGATAGCATGGCCTGTGTCATGCCCTGTCACACCTTGTCACGCTCTGTCTTGACTTCAGTGTGATAGCATGGCCTGTGTTATGCCCTGTCACACCCTGTCACACCCTGTCATGCCCTGTCACACCCTGTCATGCCCTGTCACACCCTGTCTTTACTTCAGTGTGATAGCATGGCCTGTGTTATGCCCTGTCACGCCCTGTAATGCCCTGTCACGCTCTGTCTTGACTTCAGTTGTGTCTCCCTTATTTCCTATCTCCATTTTTCTTCTTGCCCTTCACAGGTTGAAGGGAGCAGGGCTCTCCTGAGTGACACACCCGAACCTGCCACCAGACTGACAGGGTCAAGAACTTTTCGTGCTGCTGCCGAAGTCAGTCTGCCTCCTGAATACTCTCCACAGACGTTATACTCACTAAACATGGAAATGTTTTGAATATGGATTCTTTTTTAAAGGTGTGTTTCAAGTATTGCCCACCTACCTATGTGAACCTCAGAGACACAGGCTTTAATACCTGCCTTTCCTCTGATCTTCTGCACCATTTTATTTTTGGAGGCAGACACACTGTTGGGTGAACTGGGAGAGTGATCAGACACACTGTTGGGTGAACTGGGAGAGTGATCAGACACACTGTTGGGTGAACTGGGAGAGTGATCAGACACACTGTTTGGTGAACTGGGAGAGCGATCAGACACACTGTTTGGTGAACTGGGAGAGCGATCAGACACACTGTTGGATGAACTGCCAGAGCGATCAGACACGGCTGAAAATTCAGGTCTTGTCCATTCACACTTTTAAACAGCTACATCCAATGAGCCCAATGCTCAAATATTAATTTCATATCAGAACTTGAGCATTCATAATCTTTAAAACTATCCTACACAAAATACCTGTACACAGGAGAAGAACAGGAGAGGCTCTTTAGAGACTGGTGGACCTGCTCTTAAAGCTGGATGGCCTTTCTTCTTATTCCTCAGCGAAACCATCATTATTACCCTGTGACATCAACCCCTAGTCTGTGAGCACATTGTTTTAATTCCATCACTTCACTTTTTTGCTCAACATTCCAGCATTGTCCTCCACATCACTTTCCTTGGTCAATCTTGGCTAAATGCTCGTCCATTAACACCTATTGTCTGTAGGAGCAAAGGCGTGTGCCTATTCCCACTGGGCTGATACTGAAGTTACAGTTACTCACTCTGATTATGGGCATGAATCATTAGTCGGGGTGATTCAATGCAGTAAAATATGTTCCTTCCACATATATTAGAGACAACACCTTGAGCGGGTGGACATTTTGATTGTGTTGCTTAGATTAGGTGGGGTATTGTTTTCGAAAGTTTTGGCACCTTCATCTATATGAAGGTTTCTGTGGCAAGCAAATGTAATTTTACTGACTGAACACGGAACAGGTCTACTACTGCAGTGGGATGTGTGAAGTGTAAGTTTCTGGTGAACCTACACAGACGGATGCCACATGGAGAGGTCGATAAATGGAGCAGTCAGGAGAGCATGAGAAACAGAGCACGTGAACACGTGACCAGTTCAAACAGATGAGCAGAAAAGCTCAGCCAATCGATGACCCAGTGCTCACAGCTGAGGTGCAAAGTGCTGTGGACTGAACACACACACACATGCACACACACACACCCTCACACACAGCGTCATCAAGGTGCTTACCTTCAGTCGGGCCTCAGACACTCATTGATGCCTGTCCATCAAGTGTTCCTCATGTCACTGAAGCATAAAGTGAAGATGTCTGTGAAACACCCACCAGCTATATCTGCTGCTCATGGTCTTGGCTACTTGGGTGTGGTATGAAACAGAGTTAGTTTTAAAGGAATATGTCACCTGCATCACATGCTGCCATTATAATCCTACAAGCCTAGTCCAATACTAAAAATCAAAAGAAAACAGCAGACAAACACTTTCATTCAGCTCAAAACCCCACGTCCTTACAAACAGTATTAAAGGTCAACCAATTGAAACAGTGAAATGAAGTCATCAGAGTGTGATTAGTCCAACACGGGCAACAGGCCAGCTGACCGTGTGGTTTTACTGGTCAATTCTGGCAGGACGCTACACCCCTCTGGATCGACAGTCCCCATGGAGCTGGAAATGAGGTCACGCCGATCAGGAACCCAGTCATCAATGGAGACAATAGCCAACACCCTGGTCCCATTGTGGCAAGGTTCAATCGCACCAATGGTAGCACTGGGTATAAGCCAGACAAATGTTTTGTTTCCTGGCCAACATACAGGTTGGTTCAACTAAGGAAGAACTTTCCTCTGCACAACTGTGATCACAAATTTACTGCAGCCTGACAACAATTCTACTTTGACAGAAATTCTCATTTTCCCCCGATGCTAGTATGGGGTGCTTGATTATCTCAGTTTTATGTTATATAAAAATTCCATCTGAATCATAAACGTAACATTTATAGAACTTTTAAAGCACCAATTATAATCGTTTAACATAAAACAAAACAAAACAAGCTCTGTTTCATCCTGGACTTTAACATATAAAGAGTGGTAGAGGCCTTAAAGGTGAGAGGCTGACAATATTTACACTGTCAGACATTTGCATGCAAAACTAATACAAATCTGAAGACATCTTATTGATTTCTTTCATTACATATGTAGTACAGAAATCTTTCTCTCCCTCTACATACATGCATGTGTTTGTGCACACGTATATACCAACATGCACTGGACGGCCACATAATTAGGGTCATCCTTCTCCTATGGCCTTCTGAACCGAAGTGGTTTGTTGTGCCGTGTCCTGTTATTCCACTAGGTGCTGAAATTGTTCTGTAGGAATCTTGGCCCATAGTGATAGGAGAGATTCTCGCAGTTGCCACAAATTAGATGAACATACTGACAAGCACTGAGCAGCCCATTCTACCTCATCATTGAAATGCTCTAAACAGTCGACATATGTTGACATGTGGCAGGAAGGAGTCATTGATTCATGCTGTTGGCACCAAATTCTGAGCCTACCCTCAGCCTGGAACAACAGAATCTGGACTCAGGCGATGTCTTTCCACTGCTCAAGGGCGCCGCCCTTTTGCCCACTGGAGTCTTGCCCTTCTGTGTCCCTTAGGCAGCGATGGCACTTGAACTGCTCATCTGTTGTTCTAGCCCATCTGTGGGAATGAATGACGAGTCGTGTGTGTGTGTTCGTGGGAGCACCAGTGCTGTACACAGCTGTACGCTGCTTCAATGCGCACCGCCTGTTCATCAGAATGACTGTTAACATCCTCCTCTGACCTCTTTCGTCAAAGAGTTGTTTACATCCACAGAATCCCCTCTTGCTGCATGTTATTCCTCAATCACACCATTCTCTGTAAACTCTCCACTCCACTGCATGAAAAAAAACCCAAATGATTGGCAGTTTTTGGCCCTGGCTAATCTAATACCGATGACCACACCTCATTTGAATTTTCCTATTCTAATGTGGATTCACACTGAAACTGAACCATAGAAAACGTCCTTAACTGATATTAGGCTTCCATACGGGGCAAACCTGGTGATCTAAAGAAGCGGTTATCTAAAGAAGATTTCAAGAATATTCTAAATTGCAGTGAAGTACACTGGTTTCCAGAGAAACAGGATGTTTCAGACAGAGGTCCTCCATCAGCTGTTCAAGCACATTTGCGCAGTTGTGTAGGGGTGGATTTATTCACTATTTTTCAAATTACGCACAAAAGTGTGTTTTCAATCTGGAATCATTTCTAAGGATATCCATCCTTCCATCCTAAGCATTTCTAAGGATATATTTTCATCTATATGTAGTTCAACTGACTGTCATAATTTCATAGTTGATTATAGTCCCGAGTGCATGGAACAGTGAGGGAAGTAGGAAGGATCGGGCTCCCTACCCTTCCCCCGTCATAACGCAGCTTTGCAAGTGTCCGACTCCGAGCCCCCAGTGAGCAAGGAAAAACTCCCTAGGAGCATGAGGAAGAAACCTTGAGAGGAACCAAGACTCAGGGGAGGAACCCATCGTCTTCTGGCCGATGCCATTCACCATTGTGTATTCACTAGATCACTTGATTGTGTATTGTTTGTCTCGTATATCATCTATACAGTGTTGTATGTTGTATATTGTGTACTGTATATTGGCAGTATTCAATGGCAAGAACCAAATTCATTGTGTGTTAGCAAACTTTGCCAATAAATGTCATTCTGAATCTCATTCTGATTGATGAAAGAGTCATGAAAGAGTCAAGCATTGTTTAGGAGCATTGTCCTGGCTCTGTCCTGGCTCTGTCCTGGCTCTGTCCTGGCTCTGTCTTGGCTCTGTCCTGGCTCTGTCTTGGCTCTGTCTTGGCTCTGTCTTGGCTCTGTCCTGGCTCTGTCTTGGCTGTGTCTTGGCTGTGTCTTGGCTGTGTCTTGGCTGTGTCTTGGCTGTGTCCTGGCTGTGTCCTGGCTGTGTCCTGGCTCTGTCCTGGCTCTGTCCTGGCTCTGTCCTGGCTCTGTCTTGGCTGTGTCTTGGCTGTGTCTTGGCTGTGTCTTGGCTCTGTCCTGGCTCTGTCCTGGCTCTGTCCTGGCTCTGTCCTGGCTCTGTCCTGGCTCTGTCCTGGCTCTGTCCTGGCTCTGTCCTGGCTCTGTCTTGGCTCTGTCTTGGCTCTGTCCTGGCTCTGTCTTGGCTCTGTCTTGGCTCTGTCCTGGCTCTGTCCTGGCTCTGTCCTGGCTCTGTCCTGGCTCTGTCTTGGCTCTGTCCTGGCTCTGTCTTGGCTCTGTCTTGGCTCTGTCTTGGCTTCTGTCCTGGCTGTGTCTTGGTTCTGTCTTGGTTCTGTCCTGGCTCTGTCCTGGCTCTGTCCTGGCTCTGGAACCCAAGCCCCTCACAACAACATTTTTCTATTCTGAAGCTCTGTGCACCTGCCACACAATGATAACAAGGAGGTTATCTGGCAGAACGAACTCCAACTTCACATTGTCAAGTGCCTCATGAACTCTTTTGTTGTGGGACAACAAAAGCTAGATCCATGGAATTCAAAAAGTAGACATTAAAAGGATCCATTTCAGATCCATTTAATAATGTCTCCTTTGCAAATGAAATGTTGAAATAGACAAGCACTGTCTTGACAAGAAAGACACAATGAATTGGGAAGGATCTATGTTACAATGATATTTTCCATTAGTTAACTGCAAGACAGACATTCTATTGTACTGTATTCTGAGGGTGGGACCCACAATGATATACCTAGTAAATAATCTAATAATGACTGGGAATCGGAACCAAAACAGAAGGCCAGCCTAAGCAGGTTAGAATGCTTCTGCACACAGAACATGCTGCATTAGAATACTGCACAGCTTGCCTCCAACCATGTATTGGGTAATAGAAACCAAGAGAATGAGATGGTAACCAAACTAGCGCTGTACCTCATTGTGTACCAAGTATGTCCTAAGTGGGTCCAGGGGAACAGTGCCTGAAAATATTTTTTTACATTGATTAAAATTGTGATCAATAATTTTTAACCCATTACCGGTACTCTACTTCTTTTCATCATGGATGTCTGCATAAAGTCACATCCTCCATAAACCTTTAACCTAGATTAGAATTACTTACACACACTGATGCACTGTAGAGAAGACAACTTAAATTTGTAGGGAGCATGAAGTCCTATTCTGATAACCAAGCGGACGAGTGAGCATGTCTCCTCATCATATCTGTGTGCAAGTTTGTGATCCACTCTCAGCTTCCCGATTCACACAATGCAGGTGAGAGGTGTGCAGATAAACAGTCGCCATAACCTCTCTGTGTGGCTCACAGCACAGAGACCCAACGTTATGCAAGGAGGAGAGAAACTGCATACCAATGACCTTACAGTGAGCTGGTGTGACTGGGAGAAATAATGTTTTTTCAAAATGTTTCCTGCTCAAAGGGAGACCCACCCAAAATGTGTGTTTGTTAAGGTTTGTTTGACAATGCTGGGTACATATGCTTTAATGTCAGCAATAAAAATAGCACAATAACTTGAGTTCTTAACACCAAAGTGCTTTTTGTGTGATGGACCTCGCCGTGCCGTGGAGATGTCAAAGTACGTTTGGCAAACGTATTACTGGTTCCAGTATTTTGGTGAAAGTGAGATAACAAGGGAAGACATCACTGGCTATCCCTGTTCAAAACGAGTCACAGTGAATTAATGCCCAGAGATGCTACTCTCAACAGAAACACGTGCAGGGGTGGGGCTTTGTCATACTCCGAATAAATGCAAGCCACCTTCCCCTAAACCTCTCTGACCTTGTTGCCATAGCATTGGTGTCCACATCAAATGACGGTGGAATGTTTGGTGAAGTTATACTTCTCAAATTCATTTTTGTAATATGTCAGACTGTTCTCAAAAAAAAAAATCTTCAACAGATGAGCTTCCAGAGTTAAAATGGGAGAGTGATTTGATTTTCAACATGTTTGCACTATGGAGAAGATCAAAAAGCCTGAGTAGGATTAATGGGGCACATTATGCAAGTCTTTGGAAATGTCTGTGGAATTTAGTGAACCCAATGACCTCATGAACACTTTGCTCCAACTATGAGCACAGAGCTGGTGTTGAACTTGTGGTCTTGACCTTCAGTGCAGAAGGTGAAGCCCATATATAAACATGGCCTGGGTCTAGCCATATTATATACAGAGCCAGCACCCCTGAGATATTTATATATCCTCAAAATGTTTTCATATAATGGAACGAGAGTCCACGTTGTTGATTCATAATGAACTGCATGGAATATCATTCACCTGTTTGTTCTACAGGGATATACCATCATCTCACATAACTAGATCACGTCTACTAACCTGAGTTTGGTTAGGGTCTGGGTTTTGTATGAAAGGACATTAGATTATGAATAGATCCTTTACTTTTAATATCTCCTTACAATAATTGCACGACTAAACAAATACTACTCTATGGAGATGTATGTACATCATCTATAATTACTTGGAAAAGACAACAATTAACCAAGAAACTACGTCTGACCTGTTAATTTGTGGATTCAGTTCATATTTATAAATAAAGCAAGCCTAAGGGCTCTCATCAGCTCTGAACCCCCCCCCCTCTTACCCCCCCTCCTTCCCACCCCACTGACCCCCCTCGCCCCACTGACCCCATCCCCCAGCCAGAACTGTCTACTCCATGGTACAGTGGAACATGACACTGATGTTCCAGCTGGGTTTAATTTGGCTAGAATTTTTTTTCACCCTTTATTATTATTTTTAATCATAAATGTTTCCTCTCGTGATTATGTTAATATCTGGAAATACACTGTTGAAGCCACAGACCCTTCACAAGTGTTTGTGAGCTCTGTGATTAAGTGCTCCTGGGAAGGCTATGCCTGTGCATTCTCCTGGTGGGCTTCTCACAGTGTTGGTGGCCGCCTTTCAGGCTTTCCAGGAACATCTCCGGATGGAAAAGTACAGTCTCTGCCATGTTCACCTACTTTTCGACTTCTCTTTCCAAATGTTCTTTAAACACTGGAATTACTATTTTTCTTCGTGCACTGTAGCCACTCAGCGCTTCTCTTGGCGTAAAAGGAAGCAAAAAAAAAAATCCCTCATTTACAGGCGTGAAATCGGATATTCCTCCAGTCCTGCTCTCTTCTTCTTCCAGTAACACAGCAGGCAAGGCACGTGTTTACTCACCTCCTCTGCGCTAACGCACTCTCACGCTCATCACATGGCGTTCCAAACACGACGCTCGGCCGCGGCGTGCGCATCACGCCAAATCATCCAAACAGGAGAAACGGAGAAACGACGGCGCTCCAGCAATGGTGGCTGACGGAAAAACAAAGGAAGAAGAGCCCGACACACGCGGCTCAGAGGCTTCCCGCTGTTTGGTTTAATTGCAGTTATTAAAACTGGGAAGGCCAGAGTCACGGACAGGCAGAAGCCAGGCTTCTCACTCGCGGATGAGCGTCAGGTCAACGCTCATTCCTGGCAGATATTTTTAGCTCTGACCGGACACCTCTGTGTTTTAGGGCAGGATCGACGCTATCTCGGGAGATGGTGACTGCTCTCAGCTGTGAGGGATTAGGGAAGGTGAGAAGGGGGATGTTTTTTTCATTCACACAGATACCGAGTGAGGTCATTCGGGGTCGCGGCCTACACTAAGAGACTTGCTCTTTTAAGGGTCTTTCTGTGCTGTCATGCTCAAACATACAGGCATTGGGTATATAGGGAATAGAGAATTGAATTATTTGATGTATGTTTGCAGATTTTGCAGCCCCTTCAGTGTAGCTGGTGGGCCTCTTTGTCATCATACAGGACTCATGAACAAAAGGGATAGTGGGATCTCCATGGTACCCAGACCTCCAGGGCTGAGATTCGAATACCTCTGGAACAGTGGTACGACTCTGGTGAATTAGCATATTTCTTCTCTGGACGAACTGTGGTTAAGGAAGCGGATTAGATCACTTCCTTTTTCAGAGCAATTTCCTGTTTCTGGAAACTTGACTGCACCTCACATTCCCGGGGGGGCACCTGGTCTGAATCGATTCTCAAGGTTGGCGCTAATGTAAACAGAATGCCCAGGGCTGCACGGAGCACGCAACCCTGACTGAGTCCGGCCTGATTCCAGGCCTGTCAACAGTGAGTGCACGACACCACCACAATGCGAAAAGCCATTCACGCAAACCGCCTGGGAGCATTATTCACTCCGTGTGTACAGACCCAGGGACACGGCGCAAATAAGAAGCAGGGAGCAGCGAGAGAGCTGGAGTCTCCCGAACCACGGCCTGTTCCGCCGGGCTCTAATTGAAGCCATAGCCCTTTAAGTTAACTCTGAGGTCTATGGTCCTACACACAAGCTTGCAGTCTGAGGAGTGTTGGCTCAGAAAGAGCAATGCTGTCTATTGACTCACTCATCTGATGGCCAGACAAGAACACAAAGAAGAGAAAGCAGATAATAGAAAGTGAAAGGAGGGTTCTCTTCTGAGCGTTTCTGGTGTTGGAATGTCTTTGAAGAAACCTGCTCATGTTTGTCTTTGTGACGCATTGGTGTGAACAGTGAAAACACATGGCAACTCTGACGAAGTCTGGTCCTGTAAAAGTGGGCAAGGCAAGATGATTCGTGTGCGCCCTAAAGCTCTCTCAGGTACTCAGAACGAAGCTCAAACTTCTCATTAACTCTCAACTCATGCGACTGCAAGTTCAGAAAAGTGAGATTCAGTGTGACGTCCGCTGACACTCAAATACAATGTAACCACGATTCCCTTTTTGATGAAATGAAGTGAAGCTGTATCTACAAAGGCCACATATATGTGAAGACAGCTGCCTCCCATATAGAACTCACCATCTACCTATGCACAGGTCAGGGTTCAGGCACTGTGCTTTTTATTCCACTTTTTCATAAACAGGTTGAGGGGTGGAGGTGGGGGGGGGTTGACAGTGGTGGAGGGTTTGACTGTGGTGTAGGGGTTTGACTGTTGCAGGTGAGAGGTGATGCAGTATACTCTGGAGCTCAGGAATGGAGCAGCTGTACAAATACCACAACTCACGACACACACCACAACTCATGACACACACCACAACACCACAACTCATGACACACACCACAACTCATGACACACACCACAACACCACAACTCATGACACACACCGCAACTCATTGACGCCCACTGTCAATAGGTTCACTCTGGAGTTAATAGATTCACACTGGATCAGTGGTTCACTCTGGAGTTGGTAGGTACACTCTGGAGTTGGTAGGTACACTCTGGGGTTGGTAGGTACACTCTGGAATTGATATATTCACTTTGGAGTCAATGATTCACTCTAGAGTTGGTAGGTACACTCTGGAGTTGATAGGTTCACTCTGGAGTTGGTAGGTACACTCTGGAGTTGGTAGGTACACTCTGGGGTTGGTAGGTTCACTCTGGAGTCAGCAGGTACACTCTAGAGTTGATAGGCTCACTCTTGAGTTGGTAGGTACACTCTAGAGCTGATAGGTTCACTCTGGAGTCAGTACGTACTCTCTGGAGTCGATGGTTCACATGTTTATTATACATGATGGAGCAGTGCATTAACCTACTGTTTTACAAAAAGAAAACAACTACTGTTGGAGAACGATCGGATTGGAGACGGGCTCATCACGTTAGTTCTGCTTCTATTTAAACGGACCCATTCTCTTGTTCTTAGCTGTTGTGAACGTGACAATTGATTTCAATTCACTCATCTTCTTCTTCTTCTTCTTCTTTCGGCAATTCCCGTTTAGGGGTCACCACAGCGGATCAAACTCCTCCATCTAGCCCTGTCCTGAGTGTCTTCCACTGACACACCCGCCACTCTCATATCCTCTACCACTGCATCCATAAACCTCCTCTTAGGTCTACCGCTCCTCCTCTTGCCAGGAAGTTCCATCCTCAAGACCCTCCTGCCAATATACATCTCCTCTCTCCTCTGTACATGTCCAAACCATCTCAATCTCGCTTCTCTAACCTTATCTCCAAAACAAGCTACATGAGCTGATCCTCTAATAAACTCATTTCTGATCCTATCCTTCCTCGTCACTCCAAGTGAGAATCTCAACATCTTCATCTCAGACACCTCCATCTCCCTCACCTGTCTCTTTGTCAGTGCTACTGTCTCTAGTCCATACAACATAGCAGGTCTCACTACTGTCCTATAGATCTTACCTTTCATTATAGCCGACACCCTTCTATCACAGATCACCCCTGACACAGAGTGCACCACCCTGCCTGCACTCTCTTCTTTACCTCTCTTTCACTTCCTCCATTACTCTGTACCTTCGACCCTAAGTAGGTAAATTCGTCGACCTTCACCAAATCAACTCCTTGTAACTGGACCTGTCCACCGTCTGCCCTCTCATTCACACACATGTACTCTGTTTTACTCCTGCTCACTTTCATTCCCCTGCTTTCCAAAGCATACCTCCATCTCTCCAAGCTCGCCTCCACCTGCTCCCTACTCTCACTACAGATCACAATGTCATCAGCAAACATCATAGTCCAAGGGGACTCCTGCCTAACCTCGTCCGTCAGTCTGTCCATGACAATTGCGAACAGGAAGGGACTCAGGGCTGATCCCTGGTGTAGTCCTACCCCCACTTTAAACCTGTCTGTCATTCCTACCGCACATCTCACTGCTGTCACACTGTTCTCGTACATATCCTGCACCACCCTCACATACCTTTCCGCTACTCCTGACTTCCTCAAACAATACCACAGCTCCTCTCTCGGTACTCTATCATAAGCTTTCTCTAAGTCAACAAACACACAATGTAACTCCTTCTGTCCTTCCCTATACTTCTCCATTAGCACTCTCAAAGCAAACATAGCATCTGTGGTGCACTTAGCTGGCATGAAACCATACTGCTGCTCACAGATCTCTACTTCTCCTCTAAGCCTAGCTTCCACTACTCTTTCCCAGATTTTCAGGCTGTGACTGATCAACTTAATTCCCCTGTAATTACTACAGCTCTGAACATCGCCCTTATTCTTAAAGATCGGCACCATTATGCTTCGTCTCCACTCCTCAGGCATCTTCTGGCCTTCCAAGATTCTGTTAAATAACCCAGTCAAAAACTCCACTGCTGTCTCTCCCAAACATCTCCATGCCTCCACTGGAATATCATCCGGTCCAACTGCCTTACCACACTTCATTCTCCGAATCGCAGCCCTTACTTCCTCCTTGCTCACCTGGGGCACTTCCTGATTCACAACCTCTACCTCTTCTAACCTTCTTTCCTTTTCATTCTCTTGATTCATCAATTCCTCAAAATACTCCTTCCACCTTCCCAAGACACTCTCCTCACTACACAACACATTTCCATCTTTATCCTTTATCATCCTAACCTGCTGCACATCCTGCCCATCACGGTTTCTCTGTCTGGCCAATCTGTACAGATCCTTTTCCCCTTCCTTAGTGTCCAACTTCTCATACAGCTTGCTATATGCCTTCTCTTTAGCTTCTGCCACTGCTCTCTTTGCCATACGACGAATCTCCTTGTACTTCTGTCTACTTTCTTCATCCCGCTGAAAATCCCAATTCTTTTTAGCCAACCGTTTTCCTGTCAAACTTTGCTGAACTTCCTCATTCCACCACCACGACTCCTTGTCTATCTTCCTCTGTCCTGAGGTCACACCAAGTACCTTCCTAGCCACATCCCTCACTGCATTTGAAGTCTCATCCCAGGTACCCAGAACACCACCATTACCCAGTACCAGTCTCACCTCATCCCTGAATTTTACACCACAGTCCTCATCCTTTAACTTCCACCACCTGATCTGAGGTGCCACTCTCACTCTCTTCCTCTTCTCCACCTTCAAAACCATCCTACATATCACTATCCTATGCTGTTTAGCTACACTCTCCCCTGGTACCACCTTGCAATCACTAACCTCTTTCAGGTTTTGTCTCCTACAGAGGATATAGTCGACCTGTGTGCATCTTCCCCCACTCTTATATGTCACCCTGTGCTCTTCCTTTTTCTTAAAATAGGTGTTAACTACAGCCATCTCTATCCTTTTAGCAAAGTCTACCACCATTTGTCCTTCCGTATTCCTTTCTTTAACACCATATCTACCCAACACCTCCTCATCACCACTGTTCCCTTCACCAACATGTCCATTTAAATCTGCTCCAATAACCACTCTCTCTTCTTTAGGAACCTGCAAAACTACTTCATCTAACGCCCTCCAGAATTCTTCTTTCTCCTCCACATCACAACCTACCTGAGGAGCATAAGCACTGATGACATTCATCATCACTCCAACAATCTCTAACTTTACACAGATCACCCTGTCACTTACTCTCTTTACCTCCACTACATTCTTACTAAACTCATCCTTCAGGATTACTCCTACTCCATTTCTCTTCCTGTCTACTCCATGATAGAAGAGTTTGAAGCCACCACCAATGCTCCTGGCCTTGCTCCCCTTCCACTTAGTCTCCTGAACACACAGTATATCTAACTTCCTCCTCTCCATCGCATCAGCTAGCTCTCTCCCTTTACCTGTCATAGAGCCCACATTCAACGTACCAACTCTAACCTCCACCTTCCTGCTCTGCCTCCTCTCCTTCAGCTTCAGAACCCTCTTCCCCCCTCTCCTCCTCCTCCTTGTCCCAACAGTAGTCCAATTTCCACTAATGACCTGTTGGACAACATCACCAGTGGCGGTCGTTGTTAACCCGGGCCTCGACCGATCCGGTATGGAATTTCTATTTTTGATCCGCATCATTTGATTTGGCGCAGTTTTTACACCGGATGCCCTTCCTGACGCAACCCTCCCTATTTATCCGGGCTTGGGACCGGCACTAAAATACACTGATGTGTGCACCCTAGTGGCTAGGTTGATTTCAATTCACTCATAATGAAGCATTATAGAAATTCAGGTTCCTGCAATCTATATCAACTCTTTAGTTCACACATTGTGATCAAAGGTTCCTCTGAAAAGTATAAAGTATTTCATATAAGGACAGTGTGTGTTCAGCAGTCAATCTGGAAAAAAAAAACAATCCAAAACAAACCCAAACCACGTCCTCCTCATGCACAGCAACAGGGAAGCTAATTTTACCACAGCTAATTAACAGAGCTTCTATTAACAGCATATCCTCTACCATGGAAAGTTACCTCTTGATCTCTTGCTCTAAAATAAGCCTACAGACAACAAAAGGAGAAAACAATGTCCATTGCAGTCCAGACGGCCTCCCAGCTGGCTAAACAGATCCTATTCAGGAACCCTTCGTTCCTCCCGCCACCCCAACTGTGCGCCAAATACTTAATCATGCAGATATTACTGGATGTAACATCACCACAAAAGTAAAATGCGTCATAAAAACATGACTTTCAACTGTAACGTTTGTGCATCTCCTCTTGTGGGGCTTTCCAGTTGCTGCCTGTTCCTGAAACAGATCCCCACATGCATGTGTAAACACACACACACACACACACACACACAAAGCATACAACAGGCTACATACAGCAATACATATATATTTCATTTCTCCCTCTGCAGACTTTACAGCAGTTCTGAGCCTGTTAATGCACTACCTGCCATGTAATTAATGCCTGTGGTTAAGTGATTCCCAGTGGGATGTGTTCAACACTTCCCCAGACAGCTCAGCGTACTGCTTCTCTGCAGACCACGGGGCTCCTGGTGGAAAAAACAAGCCCAAAACATTCAAGGCTCAGAAAACATCAGCACAGGTCTACATCTTCAAGGCTCAAACAAAACCCAAAAAATACCTTGAAAACACGAAGCAAACAAAATCACTAATCAGTAATTACATATTTCAAAAGTGGATCAGAAGAGTGAATGTGAACCCAAAGTGAAACAAATCCATATCTAATGAAAATTTATCAGACTGAGATAATGAAAATACTGTACAGACTGAGGATAAAGCACTTGGCATGGCTCCATGTAAGACTCCACCTAATACTACACCTAAGACTCCATCTAAGGTTCCATCTAAGACTCCATCTAAGACTCCAAGATTCCATCTTAAACTCCACCTAATTTTTTAAAAATCGAAAATTTAAGTGTTGTGATGGTTATTAAATGGGTTTCCACAGAAAAAGCAGAAGCCTTATCAACAGCACTGTCTCATGCACTGTGTGAATGAAGCTGTGTGTCCTATGTACATCACTACAGAGCAGGAAGGTGAGCCCTGTTATTCCTGGAAGTTCCTTGCCTGGGTTCTAACACCTGTTTCTAATCTCCTCTGTCGCTGTCTCACACATACACACTTCCTCGTTTTACATGCCCCCTGCTGTCATCTTTCACACCAGCGTGGACACCTCGCAGCTGTGTGTGTGTGTGTGTGTGTGTGTGTGTGTGTGTCGGGTTCGGTTGGGTCAGTGTTTGTTCTGTGTTAAAGCCTCATGCATTGGTTTCTGGATCCTGCACGTGTGTCTTAGGCACCTGATTAATGATCCGTCAGGCTAGAGCAACATTACAACATCAGAGTACTCAAAATGTTAGGTGTCTGTCTGTGGTAGCATTACATTATTTATGTATTATAACATTACATCATCAGTATTGGTCATGTAATATTTACATGATCAGTCTGATTTCTGAGTGGTAGGAAGGATAAAAGATATAGTGTCTAGATAAAAACTGCTGTATTTACGGTTGTGAACTGCAAAGTGTAAAACAAAACCACTTTTTTTGGTTTGCCAGATTTGGCATAAATATTTGTAAACTGACCTGCATTTGGTTACGTTATATTGTGGGTGCATCTGGGGAAACTGTGACTTCAGCTGGTCAGTTGGTTGGCAGTGCCAGAGGACGGTGAGCTGCACAGTGATGTTCTTGACGAGCACAGCGTGCAGAGGTGACCTGCACCCCAGGGAGATGTGCACAGATCGGTCAGCCCCAGAAGGGAGCGCTGAAACCACGGGGCCCTCACACACCCCTCCGGCCAGACTGGGAGGGCAAAGGAACAGCTTGATGGAAAAATGAGACCTGTGGAGGGCATGTGTATGGGCCTGTGTGTGTGTGTGTGTGTGTGTGTGTGTGTGTGTGTGTATTTTTATTAAACATCTGGATCTAATCACCAACTGTTATTGAACTACTGAGATCCTCGTTTGGTCCCTGGATGCCCACCAACTATATAGTGGCTGTCCAGTGAGAGTTTACGAGTGCAGAGGAACGGAGCAGCTTCATCCAAACCCTGCAGACCAAACGTGAGTACTAACCGTTTGAATGACTTTCAGCTGACCTTTAATCCTGCGGATGCCACATACGCTTCATGATGAACTCAAACATGAGTGAGTAAACCGGGCTCGCACCACAGGCTGAAGGTACTGAGTCAAGCTGCTTCGAGTTCGGTCCGTCAGGACGTATTCAGTTCTGACAACCAGACCTTAATGCAGTGGGTGCTGCTAGTCCTCCTACTTCCTGTCTGGCCAGGTGCCATTGCACATTGGTAGACATTCTGGCACGTCATTGACCAATCAGAAACAGCGGGGCATGTTTCCCACAAAGTGAGAAAGCTCTGGTGTGAATGTGTGACCCAGGACGGTTCGGAGCACCACGACAGCCATCTCAACGTCCAGAAGTATAAAATGATGCACATAGTACAACTGCACCGACACCCTGAAATTTGGATTGAACTTATTCACAACATAAACACAAATTACAAATGAATAAAAATAATTTCATGGCTTTTGGAACAGTTTTCAAGATTGATTCCACATAAGATTTAGTCTGCCAGTAATCGCTATGATGACGTGAGCAGCAGTAGCGTGTGAGCTCTCTTTCAGTGTGGCCGTGTTCTCCTCGTGGTAATGACCCCCCCCCTCCCCCCTCCCCCGCTGTTACTTAACTCATTAACACCACAGAGGACAAGATGACATGTTTGCTTCAGCTCTCCCTCTGTGTCTGTCTCTCTCTCTCTCTCTCTCACACACACACACATACACACACACACACGAGTGTGCGCACACATAAACTGCTGCTCAGAGAAAAAAACAACAACAAAAAAAAAAAAAACACGGAGTCTGAGAGCCAGACACGCAAGCGGATACACCCTGGATGTGAGTGTTCGTGGAGGACTGCTGCGTTTCATTTTTCATCGTGTGTCTCCTTGCTCTGCGGCCTTGCAGGATCGGCCCCTTGTCCGCCCGAACTGCAGATGTATGTTAACTAGTAGCAGAGGCAGCACGCTTCCAGAGGGCCGCCCACGAACTCAGCGCCCCATACCAGACGAGTGCATCACCTCTCCTTGGAAAGAATGAACGCATTGCTTCCTAATGTGTTTCAAATGAGGGCAGGTATTTGAGGGGAAATTGGCACGCGTAACGGTCTCATGATAGTCACACATGTAAACCATGAAGAGGTCTGCATAGCTATAAGGTGGAAGAAATGTCTGCATTGTAGAAAAACGTCAGCGCACGTACCATTTAGTGGAGATTACAGTTTAATAAACAACAACAACGTAGTATAATGCTAATGATAGTGTTCAAAAAGAAAAGCAAATCAGAATGTGTGATTCAACGTGATGCTTCCCGCTGAAAAAAAGAAACGACTTCTGGAAGAAATGAGGCAAGTAGACACATGAGTCACTGCTTGAAGGCAATAAACCTTGGAGCAATTTATTCAATCAACGCAGGCATTATTGGTTTCTTTGATCAATACGTCCGTGTATTTGAATATGTGAATATGAAGGACACAATCGGCCCTTTAGGTGCAGGCCGAGGTGCAGCGTAGTGTTTGAAGTGAGCGGACCTGTGGAGACAGAGCAGAGGGCCCCGCCGAGATGACAGAGCGGGCGTCTTTGCGGAGGAAGGGACACTGCAGACCGCACAACATCCCCTTTAATTATTTTTATAATGCAAGTGAAAAAGTGAGTGGAAACTATGCACCCTCCAGACCCCCGTGGTGCTGAAGAGGAGACGCTTGTTTTCCTCCTTCTTTTTACTTTTCTTCTATGGTCCTGCTGCAGGGTTGGATCAATTTGCACTCCACAATCTCTGGATCACGCACATGCACACACACACACACACACACACACACACACACATGCTCTTTTGCTCTCTGGTAGTTTGAAGTCTGGGCATTAGGACAGTGTAAATCCTCTCCAGTGTGTGGGGGCCTCACCTCTTCTTCTCCAGTGTATCTGTCCCAACTGGCCTCCATGCCCTACTCCACATAGCCACGCCCACTGCCTTACTCCACATAGCCACGCCCACTGCCCTACTCCACACAGCCACGCCCACTGCCTTACTCCACATAGCCACGCCCACTGTCTTACTCCACACAGCCACGCCCACTGCCTTACTCCACACAGCTACGCCCACTGCCCTACTCCACACAGCCACGCCCACTGCCTTACTCCACACTGCCACGCCCACTGCCCTACTCCACACAGCCACGCCCACTGCCTTACTCCACACTGCCACGCCCACTGCCCTACTCCACACAGCCACGCCCACTGCCTTACTCCACACTGCCACGCCCACTGCCCTACTCCACACAGCCACGCCCACTGCCTTACTCCACACAGCTACGCCCACTGCCCTACTCCACACAGCCACGCCCACTGCCCTACTCCACACAGCTACGCCCACTGCCCTACTCCACACAGCCACACCTAATCCACACTGCCACACCTACTACCTTCACTAGTGCCCTAATCCACACTGCCTTGCCCACTCCACACTGCCACACCTACTACCTTCACTAGTGCCCTAATCCACACTGCCTTGCCCACTCCACACTGCTACACCTACTACCTTCACCAGTGCCCTTGTCAACACTGCCACACCTACACCCTTCAATAGTGCCCTAATCTTCTTTCCCTGAGTTTCCCTCTCATCCCTCTAGATCTTCCACTCGCACTTGAGCTTTGCAGCAGTTGACAGCAGTTTCTGGCAGGTTGCCTCCATCCTCTTCACCCCTCTGAGTGGCTTCACTGCTGCATGCTTTGATCTTGAACTCCGTGCTTCCTCTCCTCCCTCAACCCCAGCGTATTCTTCTGTTTCACTGCATCTTCTGCCTTTCATGCTCCATTTTATTCCTCCATTGTCCCCATGTCTACTCATTCTGTAACTTCCATCTCTCTTTCCTCCCTCCCTCCATCCCTCTCTCTCCTCCAGCATCCTCCATCCTGCCCTTTCTCCACAGTCAGTTTCTCGTTATGCTCACCCACGAGAATGTGGAACCGCTCCACTTCATGCGAGCGCAAAACCACAAGTGTTGTTCTAGCTGGAACACGCCCAGAACGCGCCTTCCGTCTGCCCTTGTCCTCACCTACCCCACACCCCTGTCTGTCTCTCTCTCCACCTCTCTCCACCTCTCTCCATCTCTAAGAATAAAAGAACCGGTGGGGGGAGGGGCCTTGTGCGTCCTGCTCTGTGGACGCTTGTCCTGCTATGTACTGTAGATGCTATGTAGTCTTTGTGATAACGTGCCACATTCACAGGATGGAGCTCATGTATCAGCCTGGTCAAAACATTTCATAAGCTCTATGTGCAACTCGAATAAACCTTTCAGCTGGGAGAAAGGGGCCACTCAAATGAACCCTTCAGCTGGGAGAAAAGGGCCACTCAAATGAACCCTTCAGCTGGGAGAAAAGGGCCACTCAAATAAACCCTTCACCTGGGAGAAAGGGGCCACTCAAATGAACCCTTCAGCTGGGAGAAAAGGGCCACTCAAATGAACCCTTCAACTGGGAGAAAAGGGCCACTCAAATAAACCCTTCACCTGGGAGAAAGGGGCCACTCAAATAAACCCTTCACCTGGGAGAAAGGGGCCACTCAAATGAACCCTTCAGCTGGGAGAAAAGGGCCACTCAAATAAACCCTTCACCTGGGAGAAAGGGGCCACTCAAATAAACCCTTCAGCTGGGAGAAAGGGGCCACTCAAATAAACCCTTCAGCTGGGAGAAAGGGGCCACTCAAATGAACCCTTCAGCTGGGAGAAAAGGGCCACTCAAATGAACCCTTCAGCTGGGAGAAAAGGGCCACTCAAATAAACCCTTCACCTGGGAGAAAGGGGCCACTCAAATAAACCCTTCACCTGGGAGAAAGGGGCCACTCAAATGAACCCTTCAGCTGGGAGAAAAGGGCCACTCAAATAAACCCTTCACCTGGGAGAAAGGGGCCACTCAAATAAACCCTTCACCTGGGAGAAAGGGGCCACTCAAATGAACCCTTCAGCTGGGAGAAAGGGGCCACTCAAATAAACCCTTCAGCTGGGAGAAAAGGGCCACTCAAATGAACCCTTCAGCTGGGAGAAAAGGGCCACTCAAATAAACCCTTCACCTGGGAGAAAGGGGCCACTCAAATGAACCCTTCAGCTGGAAGCTGCTGCAGAGGGGGTGAAAGGGCCCCAGGGAGTGACATAACACTCTGTTATGATTCCTGTAGGAATGGCAGTGACCAAGATGTGCTAGTGTATTCCTGCTCCAATGCTTTGTGTGCACCTGCAGACAATAGAAGACATGTCCAGACCACAGGAGACATGTCAAGACCACAGGAGACATGTCTAGACCACAGGAGACAAGTCCAGACATGTTCAGACACAGACGATATGTCAAGACCATAGAAGACATGTTGAGACATGTCCAGACACAGAAATGGTATGGTATGGTAATGGTATGCAGAAGTCTTGTGCATTGCCACATGATTTCCAGCTCACATCCTCATATGAATCCTGCTCTCAGATCTTCACTCGAATTCTGCTCTCAGATCCTCATTCGAATGCTGCGAGCTCGAAAGAGATATGACAATGGCATCTTTGAAGCAGAGACACCTGTGACGTTGGCGTGAACAGAGGTGTGTGAAGTCTGTGTGGGTTTAGAGTTTGCTGTGGGTAAGTAAACAGGTCAGAGCATCACACCATTCTCACAGTTCACTAATATAACATCAGCTACTTCCATCATTCCTGAGGATCTATATATATTTGGTTTGACTGTTGACTGCACTCATTCAGTATTCACAGCTCAGCATTATTCAAATAAAACAATCCACACCAACAGAGGAGAGAAAAAAGGGTGACCATCAGTCTAAACATTGAATTTTGAAATCAGAATATTGATTTATTGATTAAATATTGATTCATGCAACCAGGGAAAAGCCAATCATCACAGCATAATTAATCTGCCAAACCTTCATAAAGAGTCACGATTAGCTACAGTTCAGTGGTAAGTCAATCTCATTATATGCCACAAAGACCCACACAAAGACAGACAGGACTGGATTCATTTAAAGAATACAATTCTATAATTATTAGATGTATTATGCTGCAAATCTGGACGTAAGGAATCGATTTAGGCCCATCATAATCTCTGACCTAGATGGGGCTATGAAACTAACAAAGAAAAATGAGTAAATAAGCTCTTTCTAACGAGCACTGTTTCTGCCCCTAA
Organism: Brachyhypopomus occidentalis; assembly: GCA_020368025.1. Lineage (NCBI taxonomy): Eukaryota > Metazoa > Chordata > Actinopteri > Gymnotiformes > Hypopomidae > Brachyhypopomus > Brachyhypopomus occidentalis. The sequence goes on along the minus strand of JAGXOD010001379.1, from coordinate 6,714,816 downwards.
CCCACTGCTAGCTCCTGACATCTTGTAGGGGGGTAACATTTACTGTTTGGTTAAGAGTTCAAAGCAACTGTAAAATCTTCATGTAGGATAGAGGACAGGAGAAGTGAACTGTACCCTCGTTATGAGCTCAAATGGTTCGTTTTTTCTCTTTTTATTGCAGGAGTTTATTAAAACAAGGGCTGGATAAACCTGACATTCAGAGTTTCACCCAGGACATGCTAAATGTGCTAAATCAGAATGCAGTAACTTTTAAAAGGTACATCACCATGGGGGGTGCTAAGGGGGGTAGTCTGGGGTGTTTACCATCCTTCCATTCAAAGCTCTAGGGGGAAAACAAGGCTGAGAGATGGAGAGGGAGGGACATGGGGAGAAAGAGAGAAAGAGAAAGAGAAAAGAACGAGAGAATAAAACAGGGCAAAGGAGGTCATGCCTCCAGCTTAGCCTCCATCTCAGCCTCCGTCAGCCAATCACCACCCAAGACTGCCAGCATCCAATCATTCAGCCAATCACCACCCAAGACTGCCAGCATCCAATCAGTCTGCGTCAGCCGGCCAATCACCACCCAACACTGCCAGCATCGTATTTACTGAGCGACCAGGGGTGAGAACGCAGGACATGAACTGATTCACATAAACCTCACATGACCCCACAGAAACAAAACCGCTACAGTCACACAACGTCAGTTGTAGAAATACTTTATATTTTATTAGTGTAATAGTAGCAGATCTTGTCACTAGATATCACTGATCTGGTGAGGCGGAAGGCTCTTTCAGGTTACCATATTATGGGACAATGGAGAACTATAAAGTGTTCTGGCTAAGTCATGGGTGTGAAAGCACACTGGTAATCCTAGTCGACTGAAAGGTGCTTTATAGATGGCCTGCTCTTTATTTCTTTTTACCTTTTCTTCATGTGGTTTCCATGGATATCAAAGACCAAAGGACATGGAGATAGTTGCAGTCCAGAGTCTGGTGTGGATACATGAGAAGACTTTTGTTTTTTTGCTTGTTAATTGTTATTTTTGTGAAAGCTGTCTCAGAAGACTCAGAGAGAGAGAGAGAGAGAAACAGAGAGAGAGAAACAGAGATTGAGAAACAGTGACAGAAAACAGAGTGAGAGTGACCTACAGAACTATGACACACTTGTACACTATGAATCTCATTTGTGATTAGTCATTTCAGTTGAAAACAATTCACAACAGACAAAAACAATGAGAAAAACACACACAAACAGAAATCCCTGAGAATATCTTATCATGTCCTTCATATTTTCATTCCAGCTGTTGATGAGCTGTTAGTGTGCGTCAGGTTGTTGCCGTGACGAACAACCCAAAAAGCTGCTACTTGCACGCATCAGTGCACTGTTGTTTAACAAAAAAAGGACTCAAAGAAACGAGTCACAGTGTGCGTGCAAAAAGTCATTTTGTCCATAAGTAAGCAAGTGTTTTTTTTTAAGTGCCAAGAATACGCTAATCAGTCTGGGGTGGGCTGTGAGAGACTGATGTGTGATTTCCGTCATTGTTTTGAATAAAGTTTTATAAAAAGCACATTAAACTGGAATTGGGCTTTAAAAAGACTGATTTATCCTATCAGTGCAGCACTTAGGAATAATTATTGTGCAAGCAAAGACTCCCGCACAATTAAATGATATAATATGTAAGAGAATGTGAGCAATTGTGGGAAAATATAATGGAAAATATTAGCAGGATGGAAAATATTACAGGTAGTTGGATTCCATGAGATACTGTCATAATATAACACTTTCTGTCTTCATGATGACAAAACTTCCAGAAAAACATTAGATTTCTTCTGATCCCACCTCTTCGGCCGCACACACACACACACACACACACACACACACACGCACACACACAAACACTTGCCTAATGAGTTGGTTTGGCTGAAGCTAAGATACAGGCAAGCAGGCACGTTATGACTAAACTCAAACTGATGAATTGAGGAGCAAAGAATTTGTCTGATTCATAGAGTTCTTGGGGGTGAGTTAGAGAATAACAAAGAGAAAGAGAGAGGGAGAGAGAAAAAGAGAGAGAGAGAGAGAAAAATGAGAATGACCTTGAGAGTCAGCCCTGTTAAAAGACAACCGGTAACATGACCATAACATCATGTGACCATAACATCACATGGTCATAACATTATATAATCATAACAACAACATATGGTCATAACACATGATCATAACATCACATTTTCATAACAGCACATGGTCATAACATCACATGATCATAACACATGGTCATTACCATTCTCACAGACACCGGATTTTCATTATTGACTTTTGCAAACACCATCACATTCACCTCAAATGATGTACCGGATATCATTCTGGTTCTGCACATCAAGGTTCAGGGTGGTGGGTTGCTATGGTTACAGATTAACTTTCAGTAACGTCCTTTTCAACCAGCAGAATTAATCTTTTGTAACATGATAAATAATGTCAAGAAAACAGTTTTACAAACAAAAACTAAACTATCAACAATAGCAGGAGGAGTCTACAGCATTTATTTTCTTCTTTTACAAGTTGCTAACATACCATAAATTACGTCCCTTTGAGTTTTTCAGAGTTTAAAGAGAGTTTAAATGCGAATATAGACCGAGGTGTGAATAACAGTGTAAAGTAAGACTGTGAATTCCTGCTCAAAATCTTATGTGACTCTTAAGGAGAGGCAGACTGCGTGCAAGCATCCATTTGTGCATGTGCAAATGAACGTTGGTATGTGTGTGTGAGAGAGAGAGAGAGGAAAAGAGAGAGAGCATGGGAGAAAATCCGGAGAGTATGGAGGTAATTACCTGCAGATGCTGGACTTTGCTGGGGGTGGTCGTAGATAAATCCGTAACCACATCAGAAATTATCCATAAAATTTACAACTAAGGCCACGTGTGGGGGCTGCTGCATCTTTAACCTCGCCTGTGTTCCCTCTCACTGCCCCTGTGGTGGCACGGCAGTGTCCAGCGAAACGGAAGGAAACTCTCTTTACTCGAACCGTGTTTGGAGCAGCCATTCTGTGACCAGCGCAAACGATCCAGAACCAGCAATATACAATCCCAACGACATGTCTGCTCCTGCATCACCGCCCACACAATCATAACTGGGACTGAAATGCTTTATCAGTCTAAGTAATAATGTAGATTACGTGGATTAATGTGGATTACAGACAAAAGCGCTCGGAGTGTGGGATGAATGTGGATGGTGCATGCATACACTGGCTGATCAAATGTACCTGTGAGGAAAAGCATGACTCTGCATTTCCTCCAGAGCCAGAGCTGGCCGCACATCTGAAATGCATAAGCGCGTTCATTCGTCTGCAGGTTGATTTAGAAAAGTATGTGCTTATACCCTAGGGTTAGGATTAGGGTTAGGGTTAGGCTTAGGGTTACTGTAGACGACGGCTAGTGCTGGGCCGCTTGGCTCGACCCAAACCCCACTTAGAAGAGTTCTGCAGAGTTCTGATCAGATTCTGCCTACAGCCACATCCTCCCCTACAACCTCCCGCATTTGTTTGACACACAAAAACTGACCCCAGATCAGAAGTGTAAAGCCCTCCTGCCAGTGGTGTTCTGGAGCCAGAACGGCTGCCATGTTCATGACGCTTCATGGTGCCAGACGCAGGTGCATGGATGAGCATTTTTAACATTTTTCTAATTTGGCTCAAACTGCACAATAAGAATAATAGTCCGAGTAGTAGTAGATGATATGTGTAGTAGTAGTAGACGATATGAGATGTGACGCGCTACAGTTATAAAGCTTAAAGCTCATGCGCTTCAATCCAAATCCACAAGAGGGCTCTGTAATTACTCAATAAAACAGGACTCTCCTAGAAGGGCAGATGCCCATACACACCCTCGTAATGTCCTCATAATGTCTTCATAAAGTCCTCATAATGTCCCAGAGCCTTTTTACATGCATTGACCAGCCAGTGTGCACACACACATGACCTTGTAGGCAATCCCTTTTAAATATGCCACAGTCGAAGGACAAGTTTCTCACCTTATGATACAACTGCAATTTTCAAAAAGCAATTTTCAATAAGCAACATCTAGAAAATCTAGATGGAAATCTATCTGCTCAGTCCATTGACTATTGATTATTGCATGTAAAGGCCCAGACACTTATTTAGAGAGTGCAACAAAGTGGCCAGCTCACCAAATTACCTGCTCTAATTCACACAGTGTAAATGTTTAATTGATCTGGGAGTCCCGTGTTAGACCAGAGCTGTCTTTCACGTCACACCACTGCTACTGTTGCGGCCTGGTCACCTCTTGGTCACATAAGGGACGTCTGTGTAGGTGTTGTGGATTCAAACAAAAGATGGGTTTCCAATGTCCTATGTAAAGGTAGTTTGGTAAGACTTGAGTATGAGACTCCTCTGAGTTTGACATGTGGGTGATTGTAACAGAAATACAACAGGGGATCTTTCTGTCCATGTTGGGGCATCTAAGGAGATGGAGGAAGAGGATTCTACAGTGAGGAAGGCTGCCAAGGCCCTGTACTCTTCCCTATGGCTGTGGTAGATGGCGTCAGTAGCTCTAGGAGGTAATAAGCCTGTTTATTGTCACAGGTGGACCCTTGTGTGCATCTCGGAACTGGAAACACAGCTGTACAGACCAGTGGTACTGTCTTTTGTGTGTGTGTGTGTGTGTGTGTGTGTGTGTGTGTGTGTGTGTGTGTTACCTAAGACCCATTCACCAGTTGTGTCTCTCTCTTTCCCTCTCCCTGACTGTTTCTGTCTCTCTATCTGTGTTTGTCTGTCTGTCTCACTCCTCAATGTGTCTTATGTTTAGGAATTCCACTGAACCCTTTGAGGAATCTGGTCAACTACTGTAACTGTATTGAAAAAAACACTAATGACTCTGAAATGTAAATCCTTTATCCAACCAGGTATTTGTTGTAGCTCACTGCAGCACTATGTGACCATAGACTTTTTAAAACACTGAAAAAACACCCAGTTAAATGACAGACTAAAAGTCTTCATGAGAAACACAGCTTAAATGACAAACTACAGGTCCTCATGAGAAACACAGCTTAAATGACAAACTACAGGTCCTCATGAGAAACACAGCTTAAATGACAAACTACAGGTCCTCATGAGAAACACAGCTTAAATGACAAACTACAGGTCCTCATGAGAAACACATCTTAAATGACAAACTACAGGTCCTCATGAGAAACACATCCTCATGAAACACAGAAATGACAAACAGGTCCTTAAATGAAATGACAAACTACAGGTCCTCATGAAAAACACATCTTAAAAATGACAAACTACAGGTCCTCATGAGAAACACATCTTAAATGAAAAACACATCTTAAATGCCGCTTAAATGCCACTTTTGTAGCCCAATTCCAGATTGTACATGTAATTATCTAACACCCAGGATGATGTTATAATAGCACAGTGCAGCAATTCCATCCTTTTCCCTTGTGGAGCCAGAACAGGGAAGATGAGTCATGGGACGCCAGCAGACAGACAGCAGCCCACCTGACAGAAGAGAAAACTAGAGCGCTGGAGAGAGAGAGACAGGGGTCTTCCTGACAGCATAGCCGGGGTTGTGAGAGAGAGAGAGAGAGACAGGGGTCTTCCTGACAGCATAGCCGGGGTTGTGAGAGAGAGAGAGACAGGGGTCTTCCTGACAGCATAGCCGGGGTTGTGAGAGAGAGAGACAGGGGTCTTCCTGACAGCATAGCCGGGGTTGTGAGAGAGAGAGAGAGAGACAGGGGTCTTCCTGACAGCATAGCCGGGGTTGTGAGAGAGAGAGAGACAGGGGTCTTCCTGACAGCATAGCCGGGGTTGTGAGAGAGAGAGAGACAGGGGTCTTCCTGACAGCGTGGGCAGGGTTCTGAGAGAGAGAGAGAGAGAGAGAGAGAGAGACACAGGGGTCTTCCTGACAGCATAGCCAAGGTTGTGAGAGAGAGACAGGGGTCTTCCTGACAGCGTCTTCCACAGTTGTGGGTTGAGAGAGAGAGACAGGGGTCTTCCTGACAGCATGGCCAGGGTAATGAGAGAGAGAGACAGGGGTCTTCCTGACAGCATAGCCAAGGTTGTGAGAGAGAGACAGGGGTCTTCCTGACAGCGTGGCCAGGGTTGTGAGAGAGAGACAGACAGGGGTCTTCCTGACAGCGTGGCCAGGGTTGGCTGGGCTTGGGTTCCTGCTAAACAGCTGATCTCCACAGTGCAAGCCGCAGGGCTGACTCTCTCTCTCTCTCTCTCTCTCACTGTGTGTGTATGCGTGTGTGTGTGTGTGTGTGTGTTGAGAGAGAGAGAGAGAGAGAGAGAGATAAAGAAAGAAAGAGAGAGAGAGAGAGCACTGATTTCATCTCATCAACTCTCCCAGTTCATCCCAGGACAGATTCTCATGAACCCAGACGGCATCCTCAGCCAGAAAACAGATGAGTGTAGAACACACACTGATGAGTGTAGAACACACACTGATGAGTGAAGAACACACACTGATGAGTGAAGAACACACACTGGCGTGTGAGGGACAATGGCGTTCTGCTCCAGCATACGTCTGCCAACTGTCATGAATGCTACAAAAAACACTGCTTTGTGAACGGAAGGAGAGCCGAGACTGCAGTCGATCTGTCGGCTGGAGTTAGCGCGATAGCATCAGTGAGGTCGTGAGTCCATCGCGAAGAGAAAGTGAACACATGGAAAAAGCCAACGACTGGAAAGATTCAGATGCCTATTCTCCTTCTCCATGTCTATCTACAAACAAACGTCAGTGGATTTTCCAAAGCTATGTCGAAGTGTGATAGGGAGCAAGAGATGACAAAATGTACTGTTTGATTTTCATTCTAAAGGAGTCCACTAATACTGAGGACGAACCATCTTTAATGACTTACAGAACAGAATGATCCTGCCTTTACGATGGCCACAGGACAGTCGGCTTTCTGAAGGTTGTTTGTTCTGTTTTTTGTTGTCTGCAATCACAAGGACAACATCTCCGTAAACACACAGGCCCTCATACACAGTTTCCTTTACACAGTGCTGAATGGAAATAACTCATCTTCGATTGTACACACTGTTATTCTCTCTCTCTCTGTCTCTCCCTGTCTGTGTGTATCTCTGTGTGTATCTCTCTCTCTCTCTCTTTCTCTCTATCTGTCTCTCTCTATCTGTCTCTCTCAGGACTCCTGGCTAGGCACTGCTCAGCTACTCAACACACTCATAGCTACATAAAGGTTTGAATGGTTTCTGGGTGCAGGAATGGTTTTGTGTCACCGATGATTCGCGTATAGGTGTTAAGAGAGTTGTATGATCATTCTCTTGCCTGTGTTGATTCAGCATTCAGCATGCATGATTAGGCTGTCATCATGCATGCCCCTGTGGGGTAATCTGTAACCCATTCCATTTAGGACATTTTTGGACAAATGCCCTCTAAGTTTGAATTTGGTTCTGGGTAAGAGGACTATCCAAAAATGTCCTATACAGACCTCAATGACTGGCAGATAGATATATCAGAGAGAGAAAGAGAGAGGTTGAGATCTTCAGTTTAATTTTTTGCTTTTTACAACTAAACATGTAAAAGATGGCGAGTAAGGGGCCAGTTTCAGGAAGACATGCCATCAGCCTTGTTATTGGGAGCATCTGGCTTAAGTCCTGCACGTCTTTCCTGTAAAGTCTCAAATAATTAAAGTCCAGTCATAACCTTTGATCTTCTGTACCATTAAACCATGGCCAAATGAAATGCCAAGACACACACAGACAGGTGCACGCATAGGTGAACACACACATACACTCACACACACACACTGATGCAGGATGTATGTGTACTCAGATAAAGAAATCAGATAGACAGATGGTGTCATTATAAGGTACTAGTCTCATCCCCTGTGAAACTGGTCTGGCCTACTGCACAAAACCATCCAGAGTCTCAGACTCCCCATTCATGGTTTCATGAGACCTGAATTCTCAATCAGCCAAACAATGAATCAAGGTCTGAGGTTAGCTAATATATTTCATCACATCTAATCAACGAATCACTCAACCCTATTACTCAGTATCTCAGCAAATTATCTATCATCTGCATTCATTTTAAACACTACGACATAACCAATTACCAGCTATCAATAGCTGATATTTGATGACCAGGTGCTTAATTCTGCCATCCGTTTCATAAAAAGCAGAGCCACTTGCCCAGGTTTGGACCCTGAGGCACACAAAAAGTGTCTAAAGAATCCCACACTGTTAGGTAACAATGTGTCCTCCAGCCAATGCAGTGTCTTCATTTACAAACCCTTGGCAAAGAAATACAAACAACACAGCCAAACCTTCCCACAGTGTGTTTCCTCAGTCCTTGCTGTTCTATAGTCATTGTTTGGCCAGAGGGCTTCACGGCTCATCACACAGGCCAACGCAGGCGACTCTCAAGTCCGCTGCTGCTCACACTCATGGTAATCAGTGCACTCAGCCCTCGTGCAGCACAAATGAAAACAAGACCACCAGACATTCTTTATGGAAATCATTCTCCAACTAGAAACATGAGAGGGAAAAAAGGGAGAACAAGAAAGAAGAAAAGCTTCCTGTCAAAATAGTAATGTGAAATTCTAATACAAAGCATTCTGACTAAATTCTTTCAAACTGCAAGGTTCAGGAATCTGGAGAGTTCAGTCCAAAGCTAGTAAACCTTCTGCTGCTCGGACATTAAAACCAAACGGTATTTTTAGTACAGCTGGAGACAGATCATTTACATAGAGATCTTTTACAGATAATGTCCAAAAGAGAAAACTTGTTAAACTAAACTTGTTATTCTTGACTGAATGGTGCTGGATCAGTTTAAGAAAATGGAAAAAAAAACCCATCAAGAACAGAGAGAGAAGAAAAGTTTAAATACCACTACTATCTCCGCCAGTTAGGACACTAAAAATAATACCCTGATTGAAACCAGTTAGACACAAATTTACAACATGAGCCTTCATTTCACAGTAGGTCAAAGATCTGTGGATGTCCATGAAAAAAAGACTCATATCATCAATCTAGAAAAGTACTCACGATCTTATGAAACCATTTTTAGTTTTTCCTGCTCCAACACACCAGACACAACTCATCATGCAGTTCTCAACACCTTTGTGAGCTACGTCAGCTGAACGTCTAGGACACAAGGGTTTCCCAGGCCTCAATGTCAGAGGCATTGTGGGTTACAGCAAGCAGCCAAAGGCCTGCAGTGTAATGACGCTCAGCGGAAAACATAATCTAACTGAATTTCAGCAGAGGAAAGACAGGGTAAGGAGAGACTGAGATAGACCCGGGAGTGGGGTGGTGGGGAGGGAGTCTGGATGCAAAATACAACATGGAAAAAAGTGGGTTTGAGATGGAAAGTGTTTGGGGGAGCCAGGCGGCTGGGTCAGGCCGTGTCTGGCACTACCGGGCTGGGCTGGGCTCAGGGGCAGAAAGGCCAGGGGAAAGTGGCTACATCCCCTCACGCTGTTCCATCAGATTAGTGTCAACACACTGCCTCATCAGCACTGACATGAGAATGCTTATGAAACCGAAACGCAAACATGCACAAGCTTCTGAACAGCATCGGAGGCCTCAAACACACACACACACGTTTCATATACACAAACACATGCACATATACATAGATGTGTACACTCACAAACATATATATGCATACACACAGACACACATACTTGCACACAAATGTACACATGCACATAAATATGCACATGCACACACACATGTGCACAAACATACACACACACACTCACACTTACACTCACACATATGCAGGCAGGTGAATCCACACATTTAGCAATAAGTGCGCACAAACATTCACAAACCCTTTAATGCATTTCCATCCATACCTAGCCTAAACTTAGCCCTATGCATAACCCTAGCCTAAACCTAGCCTAAACTTAGCCCTATGCATAACCCTAGCTTAAACCTAGCCTAAACATAGCCCCATGCCTAAACCTAGCCTAAACCTAGCCCTATGCCTAAACCTAAACCTAAACCACTCCCTTAGTATTGCTCAGAGACATAGCAAAGATGTCAGGATTGCACAAGCAAAATATTTTACACATAGCCATAGATGTCTTACGGAACATTTAATTGTAATACCTAACAAGTCTGTTATGAATGCTAATACCAATCATTACATGATATTCCATAGCAATACTGCCACTGAAAGTGCAGAGCATAAACAAGAAACCTGGAAAAAGCCATCAGAGGTCTGTCCTCCCGGTGAACTTCACACGCCTTCATTATGAATGCCAACAATGAATTTACCTAGACAAAACAATCCCAGTAGTGAACAGGCTCCTTGTAACGTGACCCCTGCCCATTATACCCTATGAATCCCTACAGGATGGCATGCGTGAGGTGTGGAGTGCCAAGAAGTAATGCCCTATGAAATGAATCGGATATGAAATGTAAACTCCTGCAGAGAGATTTATGTTCCCAAGCACATCTATCTCTATGGCTTTAGTGCTTTGGACACAAAATGTGAGTTTGACGTAGCCAGGGAATTCATTTCATTACAGTGTAAGGTGATTAGGATGTGCACAAAATAAATATCGGCTATACTCAAAAGTGTATTCCTCACCTATTAGAGTATACAATTACAGCATTTCCTAGAATAGTCTTATTCCTCAAATCCAAAATGTACTATATGGTTTTAGTAACATTTATACTGTTTAAAAACCCACCACACACATATTACACACCACATATGTGCACATAAATCCATATATATTTATGTGCTTGATTTGAGGATATTTCCTGTCTTAAACTCTTCTGGACATACCAGTGCTGATGTGCAACTAAACATTTGTGATATATTCAGTAGCCAACCCCAAACACCTCCATTCACAGCGCACATACATAGCTCTATTACAGCAAATGGCCAAACCCATTAGCCTACTTGAACCGCTATTACTTAAGCTGCAAACCTTCTTGGAGGAGCTCTTTGGGGGTCCGGGACATAAATAAACTTGTCTCAAGCCTTTTCTTCTCTTAATGGTTTACATGTGAGAGTGACTACCGGTTACCTTTAGGCACGGCTCATGCAGTCAGTGTGTATACGGTAGCCAGGGTGGCATGCAACATGCCTGCAGAGACGAACCTATCTCCTTGTTGACTTGTTTGTTTGTATTCTTGAAGAGAGAGACTTAAAGGAGAGTTTCTAATGGACAATTAGACACAAAACGCCCAGAACAAGTTAACACACACACACACACACACTCGCACGATTAGTCACCGATTCCAAAATCAAACACTACAAAGGTTTACTACGAATGTACCGTTATTGTTGACAACACGGAGCAGTATTGAAAACCTACATGCACATGAAGGCAGCACGAGTCTGTCCATCCATCCATCCAGACCCAGACACACAAAGGCCACACATAGACCATCAGACATCATCATGACCAGAAGATGGAGGAACAGTAAAGGAAACCTGAACAACACTCCCAGCAGGTAACAGGCCTTAAATGATTTTAAGAGAAGCACAGTTAAAAAAAAAAAGATGAGGTGTTTGGTACAGGGGCCACAGCGGTAGGGTGAGCTCTAATTTTCGAACCACATTAAAGACACAGAAGCTGGTCTGCAGCAAAAAAAAAAAAAAACTAATTTAGAAGTTTTTCTGCTAGTTAACACATCCAGTGTGACCCTCATGAAAGGCATGTGAACCAGAACACTTTCAGATGCAACTTCTAGGAACTTATAATGATAGTTGTAGATTGTCTTTTGTTTTTGTTAATTAAGATTGATAATTGATAATGCTGCCATTGACCACTGCTTGAAGAATGTGTTTATGGTCAAAAGACTGCAAACGTACATGGTCAAATGTGCCATATAACATCTCTCAAAACATTATTAACTAAAGACTCGTTTGGTTCATCTTCTGCTTTATAAAAGCAGGTAATACAGTTAAAGTGATGCAATGGACACATTATTCATTGTTGAGTTACTGGATGTTTTATTTTGCCAGATCGGATTATCTAGTTTTTCTGTAGACTACTTTTTATCTGTTATTTTCAGGTGCCAAGGGGCTTGAAGGTCTCTGGAGGATAGGGGCCAGTTCTGTAGGAAAAGAGTCACTTACATATGTTTATGAACATATGTTTACCCAAACATTGTGGGCACCTCACTGAAAGACATTACAGAACTGTCAGGAAGCAGACCTTCTTGAATGAAATGTATTTCTATGTTTGGAAAAATGGTAATTTCTTCACCAGTGCCACTGTAAGATCAAATTCAGGCACCAGAAGAAATTGCTGTTACTTCATCTGGTGGGTTTATATGTCATTCTCTAATCAAAATGCAAAATATTTTATTGAGCAACATTACAACAATGTACAAAATTACACGTAAGGATAATGTTCACCTAGAGGATTTTGTTAAGCTTCCAGCAGACACACACACACACACACACACACACACACACACACACACCCACACACATCCCCTATTTCCTCCAAGCAGAAAGGTAGAAACAGTCAGTGTCACTAGTGTTTATGAATAAACCTAACCTTGTTTCTGGGCAGGCTGAGAGACAATTCACATTCACATTCTGAAATCTGAGTGAGAGTCTGTTCTTGACAAAGAATGAACCACCTTATCCAATGGGAGACAAAGACAGCCTCTCAGATAGCACAGAGATTAGGACATAAAAGAACACAGATTTGCTCATAAACAGTCTTAGGATTTAGGAACTTGTCTGAGCACTCTCGCAGAACGATTCTGCATTTTATTGCTGATTCTCTAACATTTAGTTTGTCATTTCAAATGTCCGTGAGGAGTACTGCCAAAGTGACTTTGTACCATGAACACTACATTGTGATGGTATTCTTAAAAACTACAATATCTGTCCCAGTGTGAGGTATATGGCTTTGATGATGGGACAAACTGTGTGCTGATATTGGTGGTTTTTATTCACCTCTTCCATTGTCCACTGAACTGTCCTCAGAGTCTCCATCAAAGGACCCTCCATTATATACTGCCTGCACAGTATTCTCCCTCCTCTCAGCTGTTGTTAATGCCTTTACCCACATCCACTATGACGACTATTGTGTTTTGTTATCCGTAACTGAGCAACTTCATTGTTTTCTGGCTAAAAATTGAGTGGCCTGGGTTATTGTGGAAGAACAGGCTTCTGTCTAATGGAAGTCAAGGTGTAATATTAGACGCTGACAACAACCAGGATTGCAAGTGAATATAGTCTGTGTTATGATCACTAAAGGTTACTATTACAAACCTAATTCAGTCCCTCTGACCAAAATAATAAAATTAATACAATTAAAAATGAATTTCTTTTTTGTCCAGCATATTTTCATATTTCATATTTATAATTTGTCTTATGATCTGTCCTATCAGCAAATGTCCTCTCACCGCGGTTAAAAAGTGCACACCACACACACCAACTGCCACCACACACACCAACGTTTCTGCTCTGAGGGCGTAAGTCTGTTTCTCAGTAAAGGTACAGGTGGGTTGGTTCACTCTGGCCCCATGCAGCCAGCTGAGCTTCAATCTCATACTACGTTCAGGTTCACCACACAATTATCAGGGAACAGAGGACAGAACAGGTAAGACACTTCTGCTCCTATCAAATGAGCAATTCATGTCTCTGTTGGTGCCTGAAGCTGATCAACTATTTCAGACCGATTTACATGAAGGACATTTTAAGGACATTAATCAGCTAAGTAATAACAACAGAGCCTTGGTCCTGATAAAAGATAAGATCCATATTAAGGTGTGGACTGTGGGCTGTGTGAATGTACAAGTTGTTAGGAATGTGTTTCCAACAAATGCCGGGCCTCACAACCCTTTTCCATTCTTTGCGTTTACGGTTCTGTCCTGTCAGAGCTGGGCAGGGGTCGGGTGTGTGTGGGTACAAACGCTCAACTGGAAGTAAGGTCTGTGCGCTACAGCACGGCAATGTGGAGCATTCTCAGGGCAAACGCTGAGAATCAGTGGACCACACGCGATTCCATTTGAATTGAATTAAGTGTGATTTACAGATAACATGCAGTTGTCAAGGATACCTTATTAAGGATAGATTCTTCCAAAGTAAGCCACTTTTGGGATGTGGCTCACCTGATATGAGAAGCATAAAGTGTCTTTCATGGACCATGCATTGAGATTTTTTTCAATTATGCCAATTTCTTAATTCCACAAGCCAACTCGTGCAAAACAAGTTGTGAGTCAGTGCAAATTTGTAGTGCAAAACTGTTTTATATATTTTTTGCAATTTTATTGTGTACTACGCACAAAATGTTCACAAGATTACCATTCATAAGGTTTCCTGTGAGCGGCTGGTGGCAGCAGGTGTCAAACACCATCTGTTTTGCTTCTGCTGATTTGCCGCTGCCAACATTTATAATGCGGGTGGTTCAGCAGTGTGTCTGTATCCCCGTCAGCCGCAGGAACACAGCGGCGCTGTGCGTCATGCCAACCTGTAGCACACATCCGTCAGACCTCTCCGCCTGTAGGCCAGCGTAACCCCACCCCTCCCTCCCCGAGTGCTAAACTTAGATCTCGCGTTCCAGTCCGTGGGATCCTTTAATGGACCTGGTGAAACTTTACCTAAATAATGTACACTTGATTTCTAGCGCACAGAGATAGTCAAGGTCAGAACGGGTGATTTGGAACCCAGGGCAAAAACTGAAAAAAACAAAAAAGCCCTGGACTCCACAGAAGAGGTTTTGTACCAGTGAACCTTGAATGTCTGGAAGAATGTTATTTGCTTAAAGTGGGCATGTAATGGACTTGTAAGGGCCTGGAGCAGTACAGGAAACATAACATCGGCACTGGAGCACAGAATGCTGCCATATGACCCAGATGACCAAGAGCTGAAGGCCACATCTCCATCCAGTGTCCCAGCGGCAGTTGGGTACAGAGAGCTCAACAGACCCTGAAACTGAGAACTGTGGCATGGTGAAAGCAGTGGGTGGGACATGCATTTACCATAAACATCTTCCTGAAATGGTATCCGTACACAGGACTTGTGCAGCACATATAGATTTGTGTGAGTGAGAGAGAGAGAGAGAGAGATGTACTTGTGGACATGGTTGTGCGTATGTACTGATGTCCCCATGTGTACATATGAATCACTCCCGTTTCAGTGTACACAGCATTAGTGTCAGTAATTGGTGCATGTGGACCATCCTGGCTCATTTATGTAATCTAGATATAATATTTAACCACAATCTTGCTGTTCTGGTTCTGGTTTAACTGTAGTAAAAATGCTTTTTCATTTTCTGTAGCTGTTACTAATATTTGGTTACACTCAGTTATCTGGATCCATAACCTTTACTTAAATGACGTGCAGCTATGCACATTTATACAACTGCATCATATTTTGGAAATTAAGGTCATTGGATAGTTATGAAGTTATTTGGTCACTGAGAATTCTGCATTTTCTTCAAATAGTGTACAGTGGTTTAAAAAAGAATTGATTTTTTTATCTCTGGAGAAAAAAAAGAAAAGAAAAAGAAAAATGAACACCATTAATAATGACTAATATCAGTCTGAACGTTCATGTGCTGAAGGAAAAGTTGTTGAGTATAAACTGTGCCCTCTTGTGTTATGTGAAGTGTGTACTAGACAGAAGCAGACGGCCCATGTGACTTGGGGACCTGTTAGACGTACGGACGGTGTGGGAAAACAAAAGAATGAATGGTTGTGTATGTGAAGCATGCTCAGATCTGCTGTAGGACATGGTGTTTGTAAAAGGCACCATCCACACATCATACTGCAACTGGCCTCCTTTTCTATGAATTTCATCCACTAGCTTCTCTTTCGGCGCCGTAAAGCAAGGATGTCCTGGGGGAAGGAGCTTACGACGTGTCGAAACGGCACTGCCAGTTCCAACGGTATTCATTTCAGACTTTGGATAACAAATTACTTGCTAAATGGGGAAGTTGTTGCTGTGAAGAATTACCAGAATCACCCTTGCGTAAGCGACATGAAGGGCTCACTGGAAAGGCCCCACAGATCCTTAAACGTTCTCTGGCGGGGAACGGAAAAGTCGTAGTGCGTAGGCTACATCCTCACTGAGGACTGTCGACTCTTACTAGGAGGGGCAAGACCAAACAAGGCCAGATTCATAAAATATATCGACAGCTTTAGCGTGAGGGTAACAGCAAATAACGCCGTAACACAATTCCTCATTCATACATGTGGATTGTGTACGTATTTTACAGTTTACAGGGCGTGCTATATATTGTACTATATTTTGTCATTTGTTCTATATTTAATGTACTATATTTTGTCATCATTTGCATATGACAATAGCAATTCATAAGAAAACATCTCGCAAAAACAGATGTTTGAGCTGCATCTCAGAATGCCATGAACATTTTCCATATAATACAAATTTTAAAGAAGACACATACAGAATGAGGAGACAGAATCTGTGCCATGATTTAGAAAATGAACTAAAGTCGTCATCTCGCACACGCAGATCTCATCTTAGTGAAAGTTACATTTTGTGCAACTGTTTTGAGTGTTACATGCTTCTCATGACTGGGCTTGGCTAGTCATTGGTCTTGGTCTTCAATATGCATAATCTCATTTACATTCTAGTTTTGATTGGCTTCAAGCTGGGCACAGGTGAACTTACGGCAGCAGTAAGCTGACACCGCAGCACTAATTATCACGGAATGTTTTCTTTTCGGGGTAAATTCGGCAGATTCTTTATTAATTTTGCACTGAAAGGAAGACACCAAGCCTCTGTAACCTCTTTGGACTATCCATACTGCTTAAAACCACAGCATTACATAACATTATATGGTACTCGCTGGTGCAGGTGGAAGCAGATGCAGTGCATAATTGCAATAATGCAAAAGTGCAAGAATAGGGTTATAAAGAAAAGAGTTTTAAAGAATAGGTAAAGGGTTTGGGGTCACCAATCACCTTCAGTGACCCCAAAAATGTAGTTACAGTGTCCTCACAAACAAAGCAGAGCAAGGACTGTAAGAGTAGACATCCACTCCTGTAGAGTGGACATCTACTCTTGTAGAGGGGACATCTACCCCTGTAGGGGGTGACTCCTACCCCTGTAGAGTGGACATCTACCCCTGTAGGGGGTGACTCCTACCCCTGTAGAGTGGACATCTACCCCTGTAGGGGGTGACTCCTACCCCTGTAGAGTGGACATCTACCCCTGTAGGGGGTGACTCCTACCCCTGTAGAGTGGACATCTACCCCTGTAGGGGTGACATCTACTCTTGTAGAGGGGACATCTACCCCTGTAGGGACATCTACCCTGTGAGGGGGCACTCCCCTGTAGAGGGGACATCCTACCCCTGTGGACATCTACCCCTGTGAGGGGGACATCTACCCCTGTAGAGTGGACAGGGGACTCCTACCCCTGTAGGGGGACATCTACCCCTGTGGACATCTACCCCTGTGGGGTGACTCCTACTCCTGTAGAGGGGACATCTACCCCTGTAGGGGGTGACTCCTACTCCTGTAGAGGGACATCTACCCCCCTGAGGGGGTGACTCCTACTCCTGTAGAGTGGACATCTACCCCTGTAGGGGTGACTCCCCCTACCCCTGTAGAGTGGACATCTACCCCTGTAGGGGGTGACTCCTACCCCTGTAGAGTGGACATCTACCCCTGTAGGGGGTGACTCCTACCCCTGTAGAGTGGACATCTACCCCTGTAGGGGGTGACTCCTACCCCTGTAGAGTGGACATCTACCCCTGTGAGGGGTGACTCCTACCCCTGTAGAGGGGACATCTACCCCTGTAGGGGTGACTCCTACCCCTGTAGAGGGACATCTACCCCTGTAGGGGGTGACTCCTACCCTGTAGAGTGGACATCTACCCCTGTGAGGGGGTGACTCCTACTCCTGTAGAGTGGACATCTACCCCTGTAGGGGGTGTCTCCTACCCGTGTAGAGTGGAGATCTACCCCTGTAGGGGGTGACTCCTACCCCACTCCTGTAGAGTGGACATCTACTCTTGTAGAGGGGACATCTACCCCTGTAGGGGGACATCTACCCCCCTGTAGGGGTGACTCCTACCCCTGTAGAGTGGACATCTACCCCTGTGAGGGGTGACTCCTACCCCTGTAGACATCTACATCTACCCCTACCCTGTAGGTGGACATCTACCCCTGTAGAGGTGACATCTACCCCTGTAGGGGGACATCTCCTACCTCCTACCCCTGTAGAGGGGACATCTACCCCTGTAGGGGGTGACTCCTACCCCTGTAGAGGGGACATCTACCCCTGTGAGGTGACTCCTACCCCTGTAGAGGGGACATCTACCCCTGTAGGGGGTGACTCCTACCCCTGTAGAGTGGACATCTACCCCTGTAGGGGGTGACTCCTACCCCTGTAGAGTGGACATCTACCCCTGTAGGGGTGACTCCTACCCCTGTAGAGTGGGACATCTACCCCTGTAGGGGTGACTCCTACCCCTGTAGAGTGGACATCTACCCCTGTAGGGGGACTGTAGACTCATCTACCCTGTAGAGTGGACATCTACCCCTGTAGGGGGTGACTCCTACCCTGTAGAGTGGACATCTACCCCTGTAGGGACTCCTACTCCTGTAGGACATCTACCCCTGTAGGGGGTGACTCCTACCCCTGTAGAGTGGACATCTACCCTGTAGGGGTGACTCCCCCTGTAGAGTGGACATCTACCCCTGTAGGGGGTGACTCCTACCCCTGTAGAGTGGACATCTACCCCTGTAGGGGGTGACTCCTACTCCTGTAGAGTGGACATCTACCCCTGTAGGGGGTGACTCCTACTCCTGCATAAAAAGGCCCCGCTCAACTTTTTGCAGTAAAATTACATGCAGAAACTATTCAAAAACTGAAGCCAGTGAATTACTGCAAATGCAGTTACTACAATCAAGCATTTGTTAGCCAGCATCTCATTTGCCAGGCAAACATGTAGCAAGATCCTGTACAGGATGTTTGGACAGGTACTTGCATGTAGAGTGTAAACATATATATATATATATATAGATATATATATATATATATATAGATAGATAGATAGAGATAGAGAGAGAGGTAGATTATAGTGAAGTAAACAAAGTTTCCAGAGAAATAGGATGTTTCAGACAGAGGTCCTTCATCAGCTGCACATGCAAAGTAACTGGACGGAAATGGATTATATGTCACATGTATACATCACATGTTTATATGTGTGTGTAGGTGTGTGATATTAATCCAGTTATATCCAATTCCAATGTCACCATCTTCATAATAATGAAGATTTGATATTTAAGGGAAGAACTCCTCCTCATGCAGCACACGTTAAGTTACCCCAGGTTCAGTTCACCCGGTTCAGTTAGCGGAGGCTGAGACCCAGCAGGGTGGGGTTAGCATTTAGCACTGAGGATGCTAGTAGTGGTTTGGCCGTTAGCGAGCTGTCTTCTGTCTCCGCGGATGCTTCCAGTTTCCATCTTTTCTTCTCTTGCCCCCTCTCTCACCCCGAGTGCCTGGAGGAGACCAGTGTTTCCTCTGTTGGAAACAGGACGGCTCATTACACTCTTCCCTGGCAAAGGTTTCTTCACACGGGGTTACAACCCAGCAAGAGTCCCCTCAAAGGTCATATAGCAGCATTATGCCGTCAGAACACCATGTTAAAATGGAAAAAAGGAAGATACAGACGACAGAAGGACACAACAGCCGTGTAGGAGTGTCAGTCTCAGCTGAGGAAATGCTCTATGTAAGATAATATGCATTACATAAGGGATCCCAAAGCTGTTGTAAAGATCCTTTGAAATGGGACATTCAGTGAGACAATCCTACAGGGGAACACCCTTATACAAGGTTTTGCAAAGTGGAGAATGTGCTGTGTTAAAGGCGTTCAGGTGAATGGTTTCGAGAGAAGGGCCTATTGAAAGACACATCCGACACATTTGGTCAGTCATCTTCAGAAGGAGCCACACAGCCTGGAGAGAGCATGCAAGCAATGATGGACTGATTGATGTTCTAGATACGAGTCAAATAGAATGTGAAAGGATGACTTCAGGCACGTAAAGCAACTTCTCAACATCACACAAATAGAAAAAGGCAAATCAGAATTGAAGATACTGCATTCTTCTGAGCCAGAGAGCCACACGATGGCATGCGAATGTCGGAGATCACAAAGGTTTGTTACATGGAGGGTCAGACCTTCAAGCAAGTGATCTATGATGTACGATAAACGGTACTGACATTGGGCAGAGTGGAAAGCAGAAAAAAGTGAATCACAAATGGTAAACATTTCCAGACTGACCTCGGTCTTAAAATAGACCCAGGAAGTGACTGAAGAGAACAAGCAAAGTCAATCAAGTGACAGGCAAGAATATTACAGAACACGTGAAGAACATTATGACAAAACCCACTGTGGAAAAACTATGGAATGAATATTCTCCCCATACCCCCCCCACACACACACACACACACACACACACACACACACACACACACACACACACACACACACACACACACACACACACACACACACACACACACACACACACACACACACACACACACACACACACACACACACACACACACACACACACACACACACACACACACACACACACACACATGGTTACAGAGGGACAGAGAGAGAAGCAGAGAACAGGCTGGAGAATTCCACCGATCCGTCAGTGATTTTACTTAATTGTTTCCTTTGACAGTAAGAGTAGGAAAAGCAGGCAGAACATGGGTGGGGCCAGGGCTGGGATGAAAGTTCATGTGCTCCAATGACACAAAAACACTCTCAGGGAGTGCAACTGTGTCTCCACACACTCTCAGGGGGCGCGTCTGCGTCTCCACACACTCTCAGGGGGCGTGTCTGCGTCTCCACACACTCTCAGGGGGCGCGTCTGCGTCTCCACACACTTTCAGGGGCGCGTCTGCGTCTCCACACACTCTCAGGGGGCGCGTCTGCGTCTCCACACACTCTCAGGGGGCGCGTCTGCGTCTCCAGGGGCGCGTCTGCGTCTCCACACACTCTCAGGGGGCGCGTCTGCGTCTCCACACACTCTCAGGGGGCGCGTGATAAGCTAAGTAATTAGATATTGCGATATTGCGACATATTGCAATGTACTGCGATTTATTGTGTTGCGATGGCTCCAGTAATTAACATGCAAGTGTGTATATAGATTCACCGTATTAGTATTAATGCTACATACCTCAGGCCCACAAATCTTTGTATACGTGGAACAGTGTGTAAAATATATGTGGATGTATGTAATTTGTCTGTATTTTGTTGCCTAACAAAATCTCAGTTCTCTTTACATTACAGGTGATTACAGGCACTAACAAATCTCAGTTCTAGCACATATTAAAGTTGCACATTTCTATTTGTACATTTCTATTTGTGTATATGTGGAATAAAGTACCTGTGTATGTATCAGCCATGAACAAAGTATTATCTGTTTTGCATCATCATAACCTTGGAAATCATGCATTTATTGTGTGTGTGTGTGTAGACATGTCTGCTCATGCATAAAATGAAGTGTAAACAACAGAGCACTCTGTTTTGAGAGCGAACGTCCACACTGCAAAGTAACTACAGCACGAGTGCCACTCACACTCCACAACCACACACATAAATGTCAATTCAATTCCACATTGTTATTTCCAGACATAAAACTGAGGAGATGGCGGCTCAAACTCGGCCATCATATTGACCTCATCAGGTCTGCTGAGTTTTCACACAAAGAACTCGGACAGTGCTTGAGTGAGTGCCCTCACTCTAAGACGCTTCTGATTTAGATCACAAACCAGCTGCAGAGATTCTGGACTGAATTTATAGGTAAATAAGTCAGCTTAAAGAAGAAGGTAGCTATCGCCGGGCTCCTTCACTAGGTGACTACTGACTGAACTGGACCTGTGAACCATCACAAGCACCTGTTAATCACAGATTAAGAGGGTCTGTGTTTGCCCTTGACAACCCTCCACTGGCGACAGAATTCAGTGTTTAACCCTAACCCAAACTCTAGCAAACCTGTTTCAATACCTGAGCCCTGAATGCCTTCTATTTGCTATTATTATTGACACTGTTAGACTGATTCACCTTCTCGGTTCTGTGGGTAATTTTTGATGACGAATGTTCCTTTACACTAATCAGATCTCATGGTTCTCTTTTATGATTCAGACTGGGGAGATCAGATCTAATCAGATCTCAGGCTTCTCTTTCATCATAATTCAGATGGAGGAGATCAGATCTAATCAGATCTTAGGCTTCTATTTCATCATGATTCAGACTGGGGAGATCAGATCTAATCAGATCTCAGGCTTCTCTTTCATCATAATTCAGATGGAGGAGATCAGATCTAATCAGATCTTAGGCTTCTATTTCATCATAACTGAGATGGAGGAGATCAGATCAAATCAGATCTCAGGCTTCTCTGTCATCATAATTCAGATTGGGGGTTCATGTGGATAAATGCTACTACTGCATTAGCATTGAAAGATCATTCCACTCAAAGGAGGGGTCAGTTTTGGATGATGTCACGGAACAACCTGAACTCTTCCTGATCTGTCCCACACTTAGGTGGCCTGCACACAGTCTGTTTCCAGTAGATCTTGGTGCTAAATCACCACCATGGAATGACCAGCCCCCTGACCACAACCCTTCTCCTGTTCCACCCACCCAGACTCCACCCACCCCACCGGCACACTCCATAGCCTCGGTGACCAACACGCAAACTATGCCTCTGTTTACTAAATAGCCAAGCTTTTATTGCTGCCATATTTAGGCAATGAAAGTCTGTTAAACCACCAGTGTTTTAAGCATTCTCGAAAAGCAATTAAAGATGTAACATTGAAGGAGGATATCCACCCACAGGAGCTATGACAAACATAACCTTAGGCAGAAACGCTTATATAGTGTGACCGATTTGTACTACATATGTCAGCATTCATAATTATTTCCATCACTAATACAGTATAATTAATGCAATACTTTCAAAGTTCTGTAATAGTAGTAGTAACATCAGTAGTAACTATCATTTCACTGATATCTTAGCAAATAGCAGGCACTTTTACTGAAGGTAAAAGACTGACTTACCCAGTCAGTGTTATCATCAAGTATACTGTGCTGATTGTGGTTTTCAGTACCTTACCTTAATGGTTACAAATATCCATCAAATCCATTGTTAATCATAGTTTAAAATGAACATACTCTGCAGATTTTGTGGTCTTTCGTTAGGATTAATCATGGGCCAGTGTAGCCTAGAGCACCACACCGTTACATAAGAATTATTGAAACTAGGCAAAACCTGCCAAACATCTAACAATGCATCTCAATTTAAAGTCAGGTGTGTTGGGCTGGGCTAAAGCCTTCAGGACAATAGATTTCAAGGGCCAGCTTAGATCCTGTTAGCAAGACTGCCACTCTTCTATAAGAGGCACTCATGTGTCTGTTTTTTGGTTCTAGATTTTGTCACCATGAGCTCCAGCACAGCACAGTACTCCAACGTGAGGCACTGCAGCACAGCTCGAGGCAGCTTTCCAGATGTGGACTGCAGCTCCAAGAAGAGACGCTATGTGCGCAAGGACGGAAGCTGCAACACGGCATTCCAAAACGTCCCTGGGGAGTGGCAACGCAACATGTTAGACATCTTCACCACGCTGGTGGAGATCCGCTGGAGAGTGATGCTTCTGACCTTTGCCCTGTCCTACACCTTGTCCTGGCTCTTATTTGGAATCCTGTTTTGGGTTATTGCGCTGGCTCATGGCGACATGAGTGATCTGAACAACGATCCATGCGTCTACAATTTGCGGAGCTTCACGGCGGCGTTCCTCTTCTCCCTCGAGACGCAGTCGACCATTGGCTACGGCGCACGCGGTATGACTGAGAACTGCATGGTGGCCATTGTCGTCGTCACCATCCAGGACATCATCGCCGTCTTCATCGACACTTTCATCATTGGAATCGTCGTAGCCAAGATGGCATCAGCCCGGAAGAGATCCCAAACGGTGGGCTTCAGCAACACTGCGGTGATAAACATGCGTGATGGGCACCTGTGCCTGTCCTGGAGAGTTGGAGACTTCCGACGCAAGCACATGGTAGAGGGCACCGCCAGCGCCCAGCTGGTGCGACAAATGGCATGCACAACTGGCAAAGTTGACATATCCTATAACGACTTAGAGATACAAAACAAACACATCATTCTGGCCATGCCTGTCACCATTGTCCATAGAATCTTTCCCAACAGCCCTTTCTACAAGATGGGTCTGCAGGACCTGCAGAGAAACAGTTTCGAGCTGGTGGTGTCTTTCACCTACACAGACGACCTCAGTGGGGTTCTCCACCAGACACGCACCTCCTACATTCCCAGCGAAATAATGTGGGGTCAGCGTTTTCAGGACATGCTTAAAGTTAACAGGAAGCACTACAAAGTGAACTATTCCCTGTTTCACCAAACCATTAAGGTTCCACTGCCTGAAATCAGTGCCGAGGAATATGAACAAAGCAAGCCTTCCCCAAGCCCTAAGCACGAGCTCCCTCAGGCCAACCCTCTGACTTTATCTGTGGAGATCTGATTGGAGGAATTCCAAGGTCGAAAGATGCACAGTGAAATAGAAGTCATGTAGGGTACTGCTTGTGTGGACAATAGCATTCACTCCCAAAATGAACTCACATACAAACCACAGGGAATGGTCTGTGAACTCTACTATAAATACTTCACATCATGTAAGTTCATTGTCACAGACCTAAAAACCACTACAGGCATAGAATTCGTCCACTGGATAGGCCTGTGAATATATAGACTAGTAAATATGAGAAATGAGAAATTACAGTTGAATTACTTTTAGTGGAAAATTAAAAAAAAATTAAATATAAACCAACAAAGGATGGATGGATGGATGGATGGATGGATGGATGGATGGATGGATGGATGCATGGATGGATGGATGTAAAATCTCCACCAAACTATATTACAGCTTTAGTTATAAACATTGCCTAATAGGCTCAGCCCAAAGAATACATGGGTTTAGAGTCAACTTACAAATAGTAAACGAAAATAGGAACCATAGGAAAATAGGAACTAAAAATAGGAACTATAATCTTGCCTTAGAACCCTGACAGTGGGTGCTTCTGGGAAGCAACATATACAATACATGCAGTTGTGACTCTTTCCCACCCATTTAACATCACCTTTTCCATCTTGATGAATAAAAGCATATATTGAAATGCTGGTATTACTAAAATATCACGCACAGTGTCTAAAGTAGACGGGAAACGCGCTGACAAGGGCACAAAAGGACCTTCTCCTGTGGCATACACAAACATGAGGTATCAGCTGGCTACTGGATGAGCAAAGAACTACATGCACTGCTGATTGAATCCTGATTCGAATCCTCCTTTGAATCACAGGCATCTACTGTACATTAGGCAACACTGGGTCTACAGTGACTGCTCACGAACAGTACCTCGCTGGTCTTGAGTCCAATTCAGATTTTGCCCAACAGCTAAAGCAGGGGACCAATGGGGCCTTATGAGCCTTGCTCACTGAGCTGAGGACCACGGTAGATGTCATAATATCTGTACTGTCTGCCTATCTGTGTCGTTGGAAAGCATTGGTAACATTTTCTCTCCTTGTCAATCAAGTACTCTCATCTCCTCATGAGCAGGACCAAGCTAACTAAAGCCTCACACCCAAAACTGGTCTGTAAAAGAAATCTCGATCTGTTATTCTACAATTCCATGAGAAGAAATGGCTTCAGTCCTCTTTGGAGACCAAAACGTTTCTCAGCACACAGAGCGACTCAGGTGTTCTATAGTGCTGTAGGTGATGATGACCATAAGCAGCAAAGTTGTATTTTCTGAGCATGCGAAAAGGGTCACAATACACTAGACTGCTTATTTGTGTTATAACTGGATACTAACAAGTCTATAATGTTGCTTCACTTTATTAGGTTCTTTTTTAACTATAACATAGTGACTTAAGAAACTGGGTCAGTTCAGTTCTGCAACGTGTTAAATCCAGGTTACTGTAGTCACTACACTTACTGTACTGCATTTTTCCTTATGCCACAACTTAACCATCCAGCTTTTATTAATTTACAGATTTTTCTCATTTCATCTTTTCCTCTCTTTGTTTTCTCAGAGATGCTTAAGTCTGTGAGGTTAGATTTAAATTATAGTGGTAACAGGGTCATAGGAGTTAAGAAACAAAGGTTGTTATTTATTCTGCTAGAGTTTGGCCGTTTGCTGACTGCACTTTCGGATGTGGGTGCTTGGGGGATGGGTAATGAAGGGTGAATTCCCATTTGTTTGTTAAATCCTTCATTGTTCCATGTTATTGTTTATTTGTTTATGCTGTTGTTGGTTTGTTGTAGTCTTTTCTTTAAGCATTAATGTTTGTTAGGTACAACATTAAAGGACTAAATTCACACCTTAAAAAGGTTATTAGCCATTTAACTAACCTATGTATTGAAGCAGAATTTATTCAAGATACTCACCGTAAGCCATCAGATCACCTCAAAATCCAAAGGGGCTATGTTGGCTAGTTCTACCAGACCTCATTCATTAGCAAGGCTGGAGGTGTAGCAATCCTTATTCATAAATCAGTTCCCTTTTCCAGTCTCAAACTGGCACTTTGTTATAGTTGTTGGGGAAAATATTGGCACCCAAGTCATTCTAGCTGATGTTTATTGCCTAAACTGAAATAATGAGGGTTTTAAAGATCTTTATTATTATTTTTTAAACTCAAGTCAGTTAATACTTGGAGGAGATTTTAACTGTTGCCTTGACGCCTGCTCAGACTGTTCCTCTAACAGATCCTCTAGCCTCTCTAGAGAGCAGTTTGCCAAGTCAGATGTCTGTGGCATTTTAGTCCAAATACAAGACAATACTCTTTTTTTTCTTCAATGTCCAAAATACTTTTTCACACATTGCTTTTTTTCTTTTCCTTCTCCCCCTTTCAGTTCCTGCTTATGTAGCCCACAACAATATCTGCTTATGCAGCTGCCACAGTAGAAATCAGCTTCTCAGAAATCAGTGGTGAAAGAACCTATCATAGTTACTTCGAATATGGTGATGAAGGAAGCAAACAACTTGCTCATCTGTTAAACCAGTCTTCATCTTCATCTTCACACCACTCACAGTTGCAGCTGTGGCCTGTGGACCACAAACGAATCACCCTCAGTTTATGAATTTTTACATTGATCTGCTCACTTCTGTAACGTTCTGTTTATTGGTATAAAGCGTAATTGCACTTTATCTTTAGGAACACTTGCTAAGTATTGCACTATACTGCATGTAGTCTTGTAGGTATTTCAGTCTTGATAGGTATTGTCTAATCTTATATTTTGTTGTCTTCTTTCTAGGCATCAGCACTAGCAACGGTTTATGGCAGTGCTTGACCTCAAGTAGTTTGGACTTAAACCTGTTTATACTAGATAGAGATGCATATTCTGACTGAACACATAGTACTTTTGTAAGTCGCTCTGGATAAGAGCGTCTGCGAAATGCCGTAAATGTAAATGTAAATGTAACGTTGTGACAGTAACGTTATCAAGGCACAATTCAACCTTTCCTTCAACTCTTCAAATGTATTGCCACAGCACATGGGGTACTTTAAGAGCACCGCAGGATTTCTGGCTATACCCTAAACGATGAACTAGAGCTCAATCTAGTAGGTTGTAGGTTAAGCCTACTGTCAAAGTGACCAAATTGGGCTTACAATACTTTTAATACACAGGTGCCAATGTGAGTAAAGAATTTAAGGATTTATTTGATAAAAGTCATTTGTTCAGTCATTTAGCTGATGTCCAATGCTGGTCACTTCTCCTTCCATTGTCTCTAGTTGGTAGAAATCTGGATTTCATCTGGATCTGACTTTTTCAGACAAGTCTGTGACCTGATGTTCTAAATCTTTTGTAACACTAAATTGCTCTGTTCTCACTGAGCAATATTAGAAATGGACCCTTTAGCTGAAGACAACACGTCCAACTTATTAATGTCTTTAATCATACTCCAACTTTCCTACACCACTGGTCTTTTTGTGACACCTGGTCCGAAGACTGCGTCCTAGATATAGATACAGAGAGCCGAGAAGCATCACAGAGCACACAGCTCTTCCATTTGTGCTTTCCATGCAGTTCAACTGTGTCATTTCATGCACAGAACACACTGTTCTAAGCACAAACCACCTTGCCCCTATCCTAGTTTGGACTCTTGTTTGGTAGGTACCACCAACGATCTGCCAATATTTGACATCTTTTACAAGCCCGTTGCCTCGCTCTGCGGTTTGACTCAACCTCTGCTGTTGCGTCCTAAGGCATGCCCCTCGTCCTTAGTCAACCTTCTACGAGCTTTGCCAGTGGGACACAAGCTGCCTTCACATGTCTTAAACTTATTTACTGCTGAAGGGCTAACCCACCTTCCCATTCCCTTTGGATCAAAGACGCCTTTATTTTATGAAACTGGAAAATATCAAGTATTCCCTTTGAGGCTTCAATTGGAAGTTTAACAAAGCATGGCTGCTCTCTTTTAATTGACGTTAATGACACGGCAACTGTCTGTGACAGAGTGCTCCTTTTCACTGTACTATGAAATGTTCTGGTAACACCCCCTGTCCCCCTATTACATGGCTTTGCATTCCTTTATGCTGTTTTATGTACAGTATGTCTGTAGGTTTGGTTTATTTACTCATGTATTTTATTTGTTCCTGGGTGGTTGGCTTTGTATTCGTTTCACTTGGCTGTTGCATCTACCCACATTTGAAGATATATCTGTAAATTTAATTATTGTTTAGAATCAGCATAAATAAATCACCCCCCCCCCCCCCGACCCTGAAGAGAGTTCAACATAATAAACAGAGTTAATTGTATTTTTTATTGTGCTAACTATATTTTCTATAGGGATAATTACATTTTGTATAAATTAATGATCATTGAAATGTCAGCCGTATGATTTCAGCATACATGAAATGATATAGAGGAAAGAAGCAACTTTGCAAGGAGAAACTCATGAGGAAATTGATTTGAAATGCAAGTGCCTTGTTTATTATGTGTTTCAGAGATTTAGGACAAAATGTTTGACATGTTATGTATCTACTATACATAGACTTTAATACCACATCTCTCCTATGTGTTTTCATATGATTTGGAAAAATATTTGCATAAATATAGATTATATATAAATATAGATATAGATAGTTATATTATTTCTATAGTGAGAATCCACCTTGCTCACATTAACTTCACTTAGGCTACTAACACAGGTTTGCTAAATACTGTTATGTACTCAACATGGTTTGCTAAATGGTAGTACATGCTCAACATGGCCATTATATGTAGCCTTTGTTTTTATGCTCAAGATAAATCTCTCTCTCTCTCTCTCACACACACACACACACACACACACAACGTCAACACTTCAACACACTGGCACAGTAAGAGCAATTGATGGAATCTACTAATAACAACAATAAAAATACACAAAAGGACATTCTACTGACACTACTTGACCAATAGAATATGTAACAGGCTATATATACACCGTGCTTATATTGTCACGTTACTTATTAAATGTCGCAAAATAACAGATAATATGTCTCCACTTTTCCTCTCTACGGTTTCCTCTCTATCGGCTGTGCTTCGAAAAGACATCAGTAAACACTAAAGCCTCCAGCCCTCCACCTTGTGGTTGGAGCCAGTTCTCACCAAGCATCGCCTTAAATCGACCCAAAAGGTAAACATAAGCTACGCACAGACATCCAGCTCACGCAACATGGCCCGGCTATAAATAGTCGGTATTATTTATAGACTGAACAAGAAAGGAACTAAAAAAAGCTCCCCGAAACAGCTTTACAAACAAATTCAAACACGGCTCATTGCATATGATTAGTAAGCGGTGTGATATTGCACCGTGCTGAAGCACGCAGCAGTCGGGAAAGGCAACGGAACGCGAGCTCGTGCTGGACAGGGACAATTAATTATCCTGTTTCGATGAAAAAAAAGTCACGTCGATTTTCATTTCTCTCCATTATTATACCTATATAAATACATATATATATATATATAAATAAGGTACATGCAAAAATGATAAATATCTCATTTCTACTGACGTTTGTTAGAGAGCATGACGCGGTGGTTTAATTAGGCCAGATGTGGGATGTAGTAGTAGGCTTCGTAAAAAAATAAACCTAAAAAATAAAAAAATAAGCATTTTGTTGCAGGATACTGTGGGTGGCACAGATTAAACCACCAGGTGAAAGGTCGAATCTGAAACCTTTTCAGTTTACAGAGCCTCCATTCTGTTTGGGACACTCCTGTCACCGTAGCCGAAATGGCAAATTATGATTTGCGTGATTGCTGGTAAACATATGTTCAATCGAACCCTGTTAACAGCGAGACTGAGTAAATTCTCGCGTGAACAAAGCTAGACTTATCTTTCCGGCTAAGACTTTAAGTGTCGAAACAGGCAAAGTCATTTAAACTTTTTCATCCCCTTCTTCATTCCCAGATGTTGCACGCAATATGTTTACTGTCTTATCTATTTAGCAATCTGTTGATTTAATTAAAATTCAAGACATAAAACATTACTTATCGTTAAATGAAGCTGACGTTAGTATAAAACGTTTATACTCAGTTTCACACATTAGAGTTAAAATAAAATTAAAACAACAGCCTTCTAGAGCTGTTGTGGGATACTGCACAATCTACGAACAATAAGTCACTTTACATGTCCGCTTATTCTTTGCTTGATTCAGTGCCGCAAATGGATTTATCAGCGTCCGCGACCATCTCCATCTCAGCCACGCGATTGGTTGGTCGTTTACCAGGGGGCGGAGAAGCCGGTGTCTTCTATTTAAACTGTTTTGGAAGCCCCGACGGACAAGCACATGAGTAAGCGCATATTCGGAACTAGTTGAACACGTGGACAACTTCACGCAGTCTTCAATCGCAGCAGTATCCCAGTCGTTACTCATTTTTTGGAGACAACAGAAGATCAAGATAAAACCTGTCGTTTGATATACTGGAGACAGCTGTTTAATGTATTTTTAATCTACAAATGCTTATCAGGTAAGAGAGAATGGACCTTTGGGATGTTGACTTTAGCAGGCTTGCAATGATACATTAAAGGGCGTGCTTCTCTGGGAATTACAAATGGAGAAGTAAAGACCAGTTACTGTAGAAAAGTGCAATCTGAGCGCTTTTCATGCGGAACGTAATGGAAGTTCTTCAATGAAAGTTCAGCGTGGACGATGCGGTGCCGGGATCAGCTCCAGGCGATATAGTTGTATGTTTAGAAGTACAGTAAATTAACCCGCGACTTTTGTATGCAGAAAAGAAAAAGATAAACCGTTCATGGACTTGAAAGTGTAATGTAAAAAAAATGTATCGTAGTATCTATGTATTGATGAGTAAATGGTATCCGACATGGATCATATCATGAGATTTTGATACTATTTAAAAACGATTCAACGGAGAGATCCTAGGTAACAATTGCCCTGCGATAAAGTTCAGTCTCATGTAACCCATAGTATCTCGCTACCCTGCACCTGTTGTAACTTGTCGTGCGTGCGCTTTTGACTTTGGCGTCTCCATAGCAGCCCATATTCTCCTTGAATTAGTCAACAAAAAGTAAGACGTTGTAGGTATTGAAGAAGAGACGTGCACCCTTTATCGATGATTTTTTTTTTAATTATTATTTCATATACTTCTCATCACCTAGAAATACTCCAGGCCCTGCGGTTATTTCTGGTAATCCTGCGAACACAGCTGCGCAGTCGTTGGGCTCATGTTGGCTGGCGCTCAGCTGGTCAACAGGCCGACGGCAGAATGGGACGGTTCGATGTTGTTTCACTCGACCGTTTTTGTTGTTGTTTTTTAACCAAGTTGTATTGGTGATGTGCTGCAGACTTATTTCACGAACTGATTGGATGTTGCTTGCTTATGGTAATTCAATCATACGAATAGTAATTACAGAGAATAAGGAATTTCTCCAACACCCAGTCACAGAAAAATGTTGAACATGCATCAAAAACATGTGTTAAAAATGATTTTCATGTAAGATTTTCCACCGGTTTTCCCTGTTCCACACTATTAAAATAAACACTTCTCCTAGACATAAACGTTGTCATATTGCATTTCACACAGGAAATAGCCGCACCTGTTAGGCTGCCGTTTCTCTGCTGTCAGGTATTCGATCATTAACGATTATTAAGACAACATAATGTTTTGCTATTTTCAACCAACAGTTTGGAGGAAACAAGATTTAACTTAACCAAAATCAGTTTGAATCACATTTAGGTGAAAAGCCCTTAGAGATCCCCCACAAGATGACAGTGAAGGCTATCAATCAAACATCAAATAGAAGGCAGGCAGGAATTTGGTGACCAAAAAACTGTGAACGCTTACTGTGTTTGCACACACTGCAGATAAGAACCAAAACTCTTAATAATAGTAATAATAATAATATAATAATAATAATGAAATATTCATTTTAGTCATAACCTCTTTATACTGTTCTATGTCCATTAAAATGTTATCCATTATGAAAATTACAAAGATAACAACACATCCAGTCCTTTCTTAGTTCTGGTTGCTAGGATACGGGGTCTTAAACACATGGATCAGACCAAGAGCCTTAATGAGTGATGTGTTAGCTGTGTGAAGCATCCCTCACAGACCTTTGTGCCGCTGGGAGTGGACGTCTCATTGGATTAGCTCTCCGGTCCCATCCATCTTTCTGTAGTGCACACTGTGGCTAGGTAGCCTTAGCTTGTTTTGTTTTCCTCCTCTGCTGGAGCTGAAGCAACAGTTTGTCCTCCTGTGCCTAGTTAGTACCCACTCCATCATTCTTAATACGCTGGGCAGCAGGACACAGCCCCCTAGGCTCAGTGGCTCCTCACCTCAAATATCTTTTCCCATATAAAAGAAATCGTATTAATTTGAGCATTTAATGAGGTCATAAATATCACGCAGAAGGACAAGTTCCACAGAGATATACATGAAAATTCCTTTTAATTGTGTTGATTACCAATTGCGTGGAATATCTGTGATAAGCTCCTTCCCTGTGTTTCAGTGAAGAGCACCCTGCTCAGAACACAGACAATAATCTGTGTTTCAGAGCTTGGAAAGGTTTCTGAGGTCCTGGTACCAGTTGGAGAAATCCAGCCAGTGCACTGGTAAAGGACACAGCCATGCAAAACATTTTCCATGTTCTCCGACTGTGATTAGCAAAGTATGTGAAAATGGGCATTAATAATGCACCAGTGAGCAATAAGGCAGTTGGAGTGTGGAGCCTGAGCTGTGACCACTATACCCACGTGCATTAACAAGTGCTTAAAGCAACTGCTGGAAAGCAGCGCTGCACTCCGCGCAATTAGAGGTTCTTGTCTGCCGATCTGGAATTGTAGCAGCGTATTTACTGTTTGCACCACGGGTGGAATCGTGCAGAATATATATATATATAAAATAAATAAGATGGACTGGACTGGAATAAGATTGTTTCCAAATCGGATATTGTGTCTGGGAGACAAATGTTGAAATGAACTTGTCATTATATTACTGGCAAAAAAAAGTCTGTCAATCAAAGATGAACCGTCAATCATTTAGCCCACAGTGTTTCAGCACTGAACACTGGGAAACGGCAGTCTAGGGTTACATCTTATATTATTAAGAGGTAAATGATAGCTTTCTGGCACATTCTGCAGTTTTGATCTAACCTCAGGGATTAGCCATAGTCCTCACTGGCTTTGCAGTAGTAGCTTCTGGTTTTAAAGTGGAACATGTATCAACATGAATTAACATTCGTTTCCGTCCCAACAAACACTAATCACAGCGTTTGGTTAAAATGTTAAGCCTAAAGCTCCAAAATGTTAACCTTTAAACCTGATGCCTGAGGACAAATGTGTTCCATGAGAAATACATTTCAGATTGAACGTCTAGCTTTCAAGCTTACACACTTAGACTCCAAAGTAGACCACAGAGAGGATGTTGTATTTCTCAGGTTTCTTCTTATTAAGACTAACCGTCTCTGCCTTCTCTGGTTTCGGTTAGGATGCCCCACTGATGAGATCAAGGGAGCAGATGAGAGCAGAGTGATCAGCACACCCTTGGCTGCCTCGACCTTTCCGTCAATCAAACGGTCCCGCTGGAGTGGAGAGACGCCTGCTGCGTCCTGCTCTCAACAGTCCCGCCATTTCCTGCTTGTGTCGGTTCCCGTGAGCGTTTCGAAACTGTTTCTCCAACGCTTTTTCCAGAAACTCAGACTGTTTTCCAAAGCAGAAGCGACGCGGGCCTCCCAGACTGAGGTGATGGGAAGTGTTCGTGCCAGCCGATACAGCATCGTGTCATCAGAGGAGGACGGAATGAAGTTGGCCACTATGACTGTGCCGAACGGCTGTGGCAGTGGGAAAGGCAAGGTGCACACGCGGCCCCAGCCCCAGCCCCAGAGCAGGTTCGTGAAAAAGGACGGACACTGCAACGTGCAGTTCATCAACGTGAGCGACAAGGGTCAGCGATACCTGGCTGATATCTTCACCACCTGCGTCGACATTCGCTGGCGCTGGATGTTGATCATCTTCTGCTTGGCTTTCATACTATCCTGGCTCTTTTTCGGATGCATCTTCTGGCTGGTGGCCTTCTTCCACGGAGACCTGGACAACAAGGAGCCCCAGTGTGTTTCCAATGTGAGCACCTTCACCGCTGCTTTTCTCTTCTCCATCGAGACGCAGACTACCATCGGCTATGGCAACCGCTACGTTACGGACGAGTGTCCAATCGCGGTCTTCATGGTGGTCTTTCAGAGCATTGTGGGCTGCATCATCGATGCCTTCATCATAGGTGCGGTCATGGCCAAGATGGCTAAACCTAAGAAGCGAAATGAGACACTGGTGTTCAGCCACAATGCTACAGTGGCCATGAGGGACAGTAAGCTCTGCTTGATGTGGAGGGTGGGGAACCTACGCAAGAGCCACCTGGTGGAGGCCCACGTTCGGGCTCAGCTGATCAGGTCTCGCACTACGGCAGAGGGGGAATTCATCCCTCTGGACCAAATGGACATCGACGTGGGCTTCGACAGCGGCATCGACCGTATCTTCTTGGTTTCTCCGATCACCATTGTACACGAGATTGACGAGGACAGTCCCTTCTATGACATGAGCAAGCAGGACCTGGAAGGCTCAGAGTTCGAGATCGTGGTGATCTTGGAGGGTATGGTGGAAGCCACTGCCATGACGACCCAGTGCCGAAGCTCGTATGTGGCCAGTGAGATCCTGTGGGGACATCGCTTTGAGCCTGTCCTGTTTGAGGAAAAGAGCTACTATAAAGTGGACTACTCTCACTTCCACAAGACCTATGAAGTGCCCACCACCCCTTTGTGCAGTGCGAGGGAGCTTGCAGAGAAAAAATACATCCTTTCTAACCCCAGCTCCTTCTGTTACGAGAACGAGATGGTACTTCAGAGCAAAGAGGAAAAGGAAGAAGGGGACAGGGCTGGACTGGGGCCTGCGAACACAAACACCGACACGGGCTCAGACTATGAATACAGCCCGGCCAGTGTGCCCCCAGAGCCACGGCCGCTGAGGCGAGAGTCAGAAATATGACTCAGACCTCAAGAAATGGTCTGGCAGACTGCCCTTCTGTAGAACAGGCACAGTGACCTGAACCGAGACCCGCAGGGAACGCAGACTGAAGCTGACGGTACAGCTGCAAGAAGCATTAACGGACGAACTGAACAAGGGTGTTCTTAAGAGTATGCATGGTTTTGAAAACAAAAAAAAATATATGTTGATAAAAGAAAAAATGTAGAATCGAGGCACCGCACTGAAAAACGAGTGCACGTAGAGGAGGGGCGTGTCCAGTTACGCCACACTACCTGTTAGACCGTTGCTTCTGGATGTCACAGAGTGGACGGGATGTCACTGCTATGCAAAACTTGAATATGTCAGGCATGTTTTCCTGTGCATTTATCCAGCAATAGCAGGTTTATATGAGAAGAAAGGTGTTGTCCTTAGAGACATCTGCATAATTATTTAAAATGTAGTGAACAGATATATGACGAGGAAAAAAATATCGATTCCTACACAAAACTCAAAAGTCACTGAAAAGTGTACCTTTTAATATTTGCACATTTCCTTAATTCATCCTGGAATGAAAAAATCTGATTCCCATCCTATAACCCATCCTATCCTGTTTTAAATTCTAGCAATATAAAAAATGTTAAACCTCATTAATGAGTGCAGGTTTTAACCTCAACCTAACAGGAGCACACTTGTTTAATCAGATGGTCTTAAAACAGTTGATTACCTGTGTCAGGTATACTCCTGCTTAAAACAGTTGATTACCTGTGCCAGGTATACTCCTGCTTAAAACAGTTGATTACCTGTGAAAGGTATACTCCTGCTTAAAACAGTTGATTACCTGTGCCAGGTATACTCCTGCTTAAAACAGTTGATTACCTGTGCCAGGTATACTCCTGCTTTAAACAGTTGATTACCTGTGCCAGGTATACTCCTGCTTAAAACAGTTGATTACCTGTGCAAGGTATACTCCTGCTTAAAACAGTTGATTACCTGTGCAAGGTATACTCCTGCTTAAAACAGTTGATTACCTGTGCAAGGTATACTCCTGCTTAAAACAGTTGATTACCTGTGCCAGGTATACTCCTGCTTAAAACAGTTGATTACCTGTGCCAGGTATACTCCTGCTTAAAACAGTTGATTACCTGTGCCAGGTATACTCCTGCTTGGAAGAAACCCTGCAGCCTAACCAGTCCTTTTGCTAGACAATATAAAGTTGTGCTAGGGAAACAGCATATTAACCTTATGCTAATCTTACATCAGATTATTTTTGCCCCATACATTGCAGACAGAGGTGAGTTTGGGTAAGACTGCCATGTCATGCATGGCTGATATTTTAGTCGCTAAGAGTGCTCCAAGCACGTTATAAACCTGAACCTTTGCACCTCTGAAAATCACAATGCAAACACAAGAATAATGAAATGCATCTTATTTACCCTCATACCACTACGTTTTCATTTTCCAGTGTAAGCCCAAGGGCCATAGTTGGGTCAAAGGTACCCCTTGAAATAGTCCTGTTGGGGACTTATCACTGTCTGTGACCTGTGGTCACAATGCAAACCGTTCTTTTACTGTTATTACAAGAAGAGTCAGCATTCATGGGTCAACTGGGCTTAATTGTAGGCCTCACTGGGGAAAATGCAAGGAACATGCCTGTTTGCAGCGCTAACTCCCGCAGGGTCAGACCGGTGTCAAAGCCAGACACAGCAGTCATCCCCTCCACTGGGACAGACAGATTGTGCTAATGAATGTTTTTCTATACATGCTGCTATGTTGCATATTATAATAGGGTTTTAGAGATTACTGAAACCAAAGAGTATTCTAAACAGTCTGTCAAAGAATGCATCAGATTCTTATACAGGTGTTAAGTAGTATGTCTAAATCTGTCTAGATGCAAGTCCCAAAACTGACAGAGAAATCGGAGATATTTTGCAAGTGGAGATATTTTTATTTGTTTGTTTGTTCGTTTTCCAATACATGTTTATTTTATCACCTATTTTCATATTCAAAGCCAAATGTTTGTGAGATAGAATAATGTATGAGAAAATGCTTTAGAAGCAAGGTTACAGGTTAGCCTCTTCTGAAACTCCTCCCCCAAGCCTTCTTCAGTGTTACTAAAACATTTAGTGCTACATAAGTGTTTTGAGGTTATGAAAATGTTGTTAGGAAGACCGTAGATTTAAATGAACTGAACTTATATTCTCTTACAAAAAAATGGTAGTGGTGCATGTGTAAAAACTGCACTGTATTATGGCCTGGAGATTTAAGGTAGCTAAACTATGTATAACTGGACAGAAAACATCCCTATTCCCACACTTGACCTAATGAGGGTTAGTCTGCTTAATATTTCATGACTTCTCAACCAACATTAACCTCTAACTGCCTAACAAACTGCAATACAACCCTAATGGCTCATCCAGGTGGTGTACGAGGGTGGTGTAGGCTGTGGGATGATGGGTAATTGGACAAATACTGCACCACTGGGATCCAGTGGCCCAGTCGTATCACCAGCATAGAGCTCAGGACTGAACATCAGATGTGTGTCCAAAAGTGATCACATAGCCCTGATTTCATGATTTCTACCAATACTCTACACTATCAAACTCTTTACCAGTCTCTGCACTTTAGCAGTCCATGTTGTGAACTGTCTACAAGAGCATATTCTCCCCAACGCTCTCTAAAAGGAGATAATACCAGACCAACATTTTTTTTGCAAGATATATTGAGTGTGTAAAGATATGACTTATCGGTATTAATTTTGGTTTTTAGTCTTTTATTTTCTTTTTTTTTGGCTGTTGAATTTGAAAGAAACACTAGGTTAGTAGCCAGACTCAACAGGCCTGATAAAAACTGACCTACTGTCAGTTCTACCACAAGCAGGAAGAGCCCCTTTAAATGCCGGAGGGCCCACGAGCAGCGGTTCTCCTCTGTATGTAAATATCCCAGTAACCTTTGCAGTCTTTTTGTATCAGTCTTCCTTGTACTGCAAAACAATGGAATGTACAGATTTTTTATATTATGATTAATATTATTGAAGTTATTATTATTATTGTAATTATTGTACATGATATTTTATTTTCTTTTTTCAATAAAATATGGATGATCAAAAGAACTTCTGCTTCCCTAGTTGTGTATGTAAAACTAGGACAGAAATAATAATGGGTCAAAATATAATAAAAATTTCAAAATATGGCATGCATGCATTACAATTAAATATTTTGTTATATAAGCACATCTGTGAGGCAATTTTGCAAGTACATTTGAGCATCTGACAATTTTCAGTTATTAAGATATTTTGATGCGTTAAATTTTACTATGTTCTGCTAGTGAAGGCAAAAGGTTGCTCCAACAATGAATCCTTCTCATTTTACTACACTAAAAGAATCACCAGCAGAGTGATTTTTTCCCCCCAGTTCCACAGGAAACTTTTTGCCTTCACTGCAGTGTTTTAAGATTGAGAAATGTAAACGAGGTATAAAAACACATGCCATTTTGTTTCAATTTCATTTTAAGTTGCTCGTTTATCAAAAGTCATCTTCAAAAGCTAGACAAAGTTTATAAGACTTAAGAGGCCGTCTGTGTTTTATACAGATCCTACATAAACCATTCATAATCCAGTGACCATTTCATTGTACATTAAACAGAACTGAGATACCCTAATTCTCATCATACACTGCCTTTCTCTTCCTGTTCATCACTCCATCATCACTTAAAAACCCTAGCTGTACTAGCAGAAGGATAAGTTGCGTGGAGACAACGAAGAACAAGGGCAAGAGTGAACGTGAAAGATTTTTTAAAAAGTCACATTTTGTCAACCCAGGGGAAATGAAATGCCGTGTCATGTTCTGTGCTCCCAGTATGACTTAGACAATCTCCGTTGCATTCACACGCTGTTCTCTTCTGGTGTAATTACTACCTAATTATCTATAATCACATCCGCACCTCTTCAACCAAAAAACGACTGACTGAACATAAAAGGCAGTGGTTTTACACTTCTGAGAAATGAACTGTGTAATCCACTGTGTAATCCAATGTCATTATGTCAAGGTGAGAAATCCCAGGTTGTTGATGAGAGGAAATGGCGAGTGTTTGGAATAACGTAGGCTGACATTGGCTCTGGCGAAGCCCTCCGGTCCGGGCTGGACTGACACGGACGTACCCAGGTCCAGCTCAGTGGAAAACATCTCCATCTGCAGGTCAGCCAGATTGACACTAATGTCAACTTAAGGAGTCTGGACTTCTGAAACCATGGAAAAAAGAACAAACTGTGTGTGTGTGTGTGAGAGAGAGAGAGAGAGGGAGGGAGGGAGATCTACTTTGTTTGCTAATGGTCATTACAGGGTCCATTAATAAGAAAGATGGACAGGAAGAGAAGACCAGATTAGAGCAGGGTGAAGAAAACAGAGAGAGAGGGAGAGGGAGTGGGAGAGAAAGAGGGAGAGAAAGAAAAAAAGAGGGAGGGAGAGGGAGAGAGACAGAGGGAGAGAGAGTGAGAGAGAGACCAGATGGCATCTCTTGTCTATGAGATTATTTTAAGTTATATTTTTTACTGCATTACCGAAAAGCACTTGTTTCATAGGTACATATTGGTAGGGGTGCCCTATGTATCTTTTTACGTTTTATAAAGTTGTGTCGTTTATCAATATTTCTTTAATTAATTTGTGGTAGCATCAAGATCAGGTTAACATTTAGGAGACCTCCTGGAAATATCCTGATTCATTTTAAAGACTCTGAAAAGCTTGCAAACATACAGAAATGCAATTATGACCCCCCCCCAGGAACATACTACAGACGTTCTCTTACAGACGTTCTACTACAGACGTTCTACTACAGACGTTCTACTACAGACGTTCTACTACAGGCGTTCTTTTACAGGGCGTTCTTTTACAGGGCGTTCTTTTAAAGACATTCTATTGCAGAAGTTCTATTAGAAATGTAAAGCAGATCATATGAACAGTTGAAAACACATGTGCTAACAATCTCCAGTGCCAGAGGCTGCCATGTGCTGTGCTGGTGGGAACATCTGGGGTCAGGAGTCACCCTTTTCCGGTCACACCATTTAATATTCCAGTTATTTATTGAATTATTAATTTCAACGTGGCGACCAGGAAAGGCACGCTGAGGTTGTGCTTCCTGCCGGAAAGGAAGAGGAGTTCACATTGTTAAGCATGGGTGAGTTATGGGCTGCTGTTTCTCAGTATACATTTCACACCACAGGCAAACGTCTGAACACTCAGCTGCCCTGAAGGATCCTGTTCAGTCCATGCACTTCTATATTATCCCTGCTTCTCTCCCTGATGGTGAGGACCGTAGCCCTTATTACAGTGAAACCTGAATATAGAAGGTAAAACACCACAGAATTAAACATACACACGCAAACTCGAACAGAGGAAAATCACCACAGGATTCAATGTACACACAGAAGCCGGATTCCCAGTAGTTAATTATAGACGTGTGTTTGTAGTGTGTGTGCAGTGATGCCAAAAACATCTTGGCATGTGTTGATTCACAATGAATGCATGAAATCCTGCAGCTTATATGGTATTCCTCCCATTTAAATGATCTTACCACACAAATTTGCTCACACAGAGTTCCAGGACACAATATATTTACCACAGAGTCAAGAATTATGGCAAGTTCCCTCTAATGGAACATGAAGGTGAAAATGTTGTTTAGA
Source organism: Brachyhypopomus occidentalis (assembly GCA_020368025.1). Lineage (NCBI taxonomy): Eukaryota > Metazoa > Chordata > Actinopteri > Gymnotiformes > Hypopomidae > Brachyhypopomus > Brachyhypopomus occidentalis. Next base: position 6,673,654 of record JAGXOD010001379.1, on the reverse strand, counting down.
TTTTTTTCGCTATACAACTCAGCTTTTCAGGTAAACTGCTTGAAAGAACAAGGCCTGAGATGAACCGGTTCAATCAGATATAATCAGATTGTGTAACAGTTTCAACTGATTTAACCTCCTGCTACGCCCTGCACCTTTAAACCTCTCTGGCCAGCTGTGATCAGAAGAGTGGGTAAACAATGCAGTGCCAGAGGTGCCTGGGGTGCAAAAACAATCACGAAAACAATCCATCCTGCAGACTATCACCGGAACACCCTTCGAAGAAGTGTGAGTCTGGGAACAGCTCTCTCACACACTCAGAGACCTGTGATCCTCAGCGCTGTTGTGTCTGTCTGCATCAGGCGGTTTCCGGCTTCACACGGACCCCACAGATCTCTGCTCGACAACACAGCCCTGCAAGGAGAAGCCCCCACCAACACTGGGGCAGGGGCAAACGTGACACTTGACACCCAGGGCCATTAGGTATGTGAGGTCAGCTGGCGACTCTTGCCGGAACAGCAAATTGTAGGCTGGAAGGAAAGAATATCCATTTACATTATACGTTTTTGGCATTTAGCAGACGCTCTTAACCAGAGCGACTTACAAAAGTGCTTTGTCATCTACTCATAGAATGTATCTTAGACAGAGTAGGTAGAGTTCAAAATATAATTGAATTACCATACTACCAAACACAGGAATCAGTGCTACTACCTAGATGAAAAGCAAAATAAGCATATGTACTAGACCAGTCTGGCTATAATACTATGAAGGAGAACATGAAGTATATACAGTATGTCTACTGCTTGGAAGCTCAAGGAGCTGCTGACGCAGAAGCTCACTATATCTTGACTACATCTTTCCATGAAGGGGACACTATTTTCAATAAGAAATCACTATTAATTGAGGAAGATGAAGACTAATACAAAACCTCGATGGAGTGATGGACTCTGAACCGTTTTTCAGAATTTCACTTATGAAGCCACAATACTGGGCAAAACTCTCGTCTCCAGAAATGTGTCTAGAAACCAGAGGAGAAACTGAAATTGCAACTTCCTTCCTCTGCATCTGTTCATTGTATAGAAGTGGCCATGGGATTGGTTTCTCTGAACACAGGTCCTCCTGCTGTTACAGAAAGAAACCTTACAAAAGCAAAATTAGGAAAGAAAAGATTCTGGCTGAGTCATAACAGAGGAAGTATGAAGGTAAAACGAAAAGGCATGACACCAGAGACACAACCCATTACCCATGAACACACTGCATGATTACTGACACAGAGAGAAGAAAGTATTCCTCATTCTCATGTTTCCCAGTCCTGGAGCCCTGGAGTATGTCCACACGTCAGTCTCCTTTGTTCTAACTCACCTAATTTCATTCAGCAGGTAAAGCTAAGCTCTGCAAACACACGGCGCAATCCAGGTCCATGGCCCACAATGACAAGCACGTGAGGTTTCATGAAGAAACATCTGACCGTTTCAAACTGAAACACACAGAAGGAAGATTGTCCGCTAGCCTACAGTGCTCCAGGAGCATACAGCCGTGGGGCAAGGAAGGTGATGCTGGATGTTTCCTCAGTTTGTTCCAGCCTTCAAAGCTCGTGGCACACTACTGAAGCTCAGCCCAACACTGGCCATCCTCCTTTGATGTCCAGACAGATACCGTCACCAGAACAGAAACAACACCAGTCTGTCGCTACTTCACACGTTTGTCTAGCACGTGTGTGTCTAGCACACATTTCTCTAGCTCGCGTGTCCCTAGCACGTGTCTCTAGCACGCGTGTCTCTAACATGCGTGTCTCTAACATGCGTGTCTCTAACATGCGTGTCTCTAGCACACGTGTCTCTAGCTCTTTTCATTCCAGTTTCCTTGTCTTTACTCTTTATGGCCCCTGTTTAATTCAACTAAGGCTGGTAGAATGATAAATGCTAAAAGCTATCTAAGCACCTTGGTAAAATCATCTGATAATGAGCAGACTTTCCAGAATGGGAACAATGGATTGCATTATTATTATTATGTATTATTACTTATTCATTAGTTCATTAAAATTCTTTGGCTTTTGAGGATGGCAAAGACATTTAAGTATTAAATGTTCTGTGGATATTTAAATTGAACAATGCACACAGTATGCACACTGTATGCATAGAAAGTATCAAAATCTAAGATCCATACAGATATATCTTATAATCCATACAAAGCTTGGAAAATAGATGCTAATAAATTAATAAATAGGTGGTTAGTTTGTAGCATATTTGCCAGTTTGTTGACTTTTAACTGTGAATTGTAGATTACTCAACAATGAAAATTAATCACTAGCCTTGCTGATTAAAACATTCTTGAAAGATTTTAATTTCCAAATTACTCCAAAATGCCTTTTTTGACATTTTTAATTAAGCAAATCCCAAGCTCCAAATAGAGATTTAATTTATCCAGCATTAAAACATGATTAAAAACAAATTAATTGAATAATTAATAAAGATGAAAGGTAACTTATTTTTACAAACTAAGAAACGTGAATTTCCATCATAAGCTGGTAAAGTCTTCCTACCCAGCACCTGCTCTACAGCACCTACTCTACAGCACCTGCTCTACAGCACCTGCTCTACAGCACCTACCCAGCACCTGCTCTACCTGCTCTACAGCACCTGCTCCTACACCCTGCTCCAGCACCTGCTCTACACCTGCTCTACCTGCCCAGCACCTGCTCAGCACCTGCTCTACAGCACCTGCCCAGCACCTGCTCTACAGCACCTGCTCTACAGCACCTGCTCTACAGCACCTGCTCTACAGCACCTGCTCTACAGCACCTGCTCCACAGCACCTGCTCTACAGCACCTGCTCTACAGCACCTGCTCTACAGCACCTGCTCTACAGCACCTGCTCTACAGCACCTGCCCAGCACCTGCTCTACAGCACCTGCTCTACAGCACCTGCCCAGCACCTGCTCTACAGCACCTGCTCCACAGCACCTACACAGCACCTGCTCTACAGCACCTGCTCTACAGCACCTGCTCTACAGCACCTGCTCTACAGCACCTGCCTACCCAGCACCTCACCTGCTCTACAGCACCTGCTCTCTACAGCACCTGCTCTACAGCACCTGCCCTACAGCACCTGCTCTACCTAGCACCTGCTCTACAGCACCTGCACCTACTCCAGCACCTGCTCTACAGCACCTGCTCTACAGCACCTCCCCAGCACCTGCTCTACAGCACCTACTCTACAGCACCTGCTCTACAGCACCTACTCTACAGTACCTGCTCTACAGCACCTACCCAGCACCTGCTCTACAGCACCTACCCAGCACCTGCTCTACAGCACCTACTCTACAGCACCTGCTCTACAGCACCTACTCTACAGCACCTACTCTACAGCACCTACCACCTGCTCTACAGCACCTGCTCTACAGCACCTGCTCTACAGCACCTCTACAGCACCTGCTCTACCACCTGCTCTACAGCACCTGCTCTACAGCACCTGCTCTACAGCACAGCACCTACCCAGCACCTACTCTACAGCACCTACCCAGCACCTGCTCTACAGCACCTGCTCTACAGCACCTACACAGCACCTGCTCTACAGCACCTACACAGCACCTGCTCTACAGCACCTGCTCTACAGCACCTACCCAGAACCAGCTCTACAGCACCTGCTCTACAGCACCTGCTCAGCACCTACTCTACAGCACCTGCTCTACAGCACCTGCTCTACAGCACCTACTCTACAGCACCTGCTCTACAGCACCTACCCAGCACCTGCTCTACAGCACCTGCTCTACAGCACCTACCCAGCAGCACCTGCTCTACAGCACCTGCTCTACAGCACCTACCCAGCACCTGCTCTACAGCACCTGCTCTACAGCACCTACCCAGCACCTGCTCTACAGCACCTGCTCTACAGCACCTACCCAGCACCTACAGCACCTGCTCTACAGCACCTGCTCACAGCACCTGCTCTACAGCACCTGCTCAGCACCTACTCTACAGCACCTGCTCTACAGCACCTACTCTACAGCACCTGCTCTACAGCACCTACCCAGCACCTGCTCTACAGCACCTGCTCTACAGCACCTACCCAGCAGCACCTGCTCTACAGCACCTGCTCTACAGCACCTACCCAGCACCTGCTCTACAGCACCTGCTCTACAGCACCTACCCAGCACCTGCTCTACAGCACCTGCTCTACAGCACCTGCTCTACAGCACCTACCCAGCACCTGCTCTACAGCACCTGCTCTACAGCACCTGCTCTACAGCACCTGCTCTACAGCACCTGCTCTACAGCACCTGCTCTACAGCACCTACTCTACAGCACCTACCCAGCACCTGCTCTACAGCACCTGCTCTACAGCACCTACCCAGCACCTGCTCTACAGCACCTGCTCTACAGCACCTGCTCTACAGCACCTGCTCTACAGCACCTGCTCAGCTCTCTCTCCTGTCTGCACAGTTTCAAAGCATCCACTTAAAAAGGACTGAAGCTTAGCTCTGGCATAAAAGTATGATATACCAGCAAATCACTTATGAATGCAGAGTATCCCTGGACAATCTGTACACCTGGCAGTCTACTGTACATCTCATAAAGACCTTCTATATAACTCTCGTACATACGTATAAATATGCCCTCATTAACAGCCCAGGCACAACTCGCATGCATAGTGTATTAACAAACTGGTGAACTCAAGTCAAAGAAGCAGCAGTCTGACCACATGCATGAACATACTAATGGTAGTGCCGACAGAGATACGCCTGTGAAACCTTCATGACTCCCTCAGTGCAGGAGTTCCTGCACAGCTGGGTTTTGGCTGGCAAAGAGAGCTGTGAACAGGGGTTAAAGCCCTGACAAATGTTCCCCTAGTCACCGACATTAACAACACGCAACTTTGGGAAAGAGGGCTTGGCTTCTGTAATGACACATGAAAGAGAGCAAGAGGCATCTCATGTGACAGTCACTCTTGAAACTGTCGTTTCTGATGATCAATTAGACACCCACAGGGGCAGAGGCCAGGGTTGGGGGCAGCTTCCCATCTCCAAAGGTCAGGGTAGAACTGCCTCACTGCCCTTCACTGCAGTTACCTGGAACCGCACGTCAGAGGCTTCTGAAATCTGATTTTCAAAGCTCACTGGATTTGGAGTTTGCAACAAGAGCAGAACCTGCTCAAGATGTCACTTTTCCTGGCATCAGCACCTCTTCTGATTCTTTGCTACAGTGAGTTACAGTTTTCATGCTGGTCACTGACAGCCAGTTGCAAATTCACCTCAGTTGCAACTCTTATATATTTGAATATCTCTCCGAAGTGCTAATGCATGACATTTTATGTTACCAAACTGTATAAAGCAAACAGTGGGACACCTCAGTAGCTGTAGCTGCCCGGTCACCTCATATTAAGTTCAATGAGGTGATGACAATAAACAAGGTATAATATGGTATTTTTCCATCCATCTGGATCCTTGAAATACTTCTGTCTGAAATAACCACATATGCCATGGCAAGAACAAAGTTTACATGCACAGCTGTGACAGAGATGATGTGCTAATCCGGCGTGTGAGAGCTCTCCAGTAAAATGAGAAACACAGGAGATGCAGCTAAACTTAAATGTGTTGTGATGTGTTGAGTCCTACTGGGGGGGGGGGGGGGGCATGCTGCCTTACATGTCTGCCCTGAGGAAGAAAAAAAATGAATAAAAGGACGTCCATTTCCATCACTCAGATATGTTTAACAAGACAGTTGAGGATGGGGGTCAGTGCTTTTCTATGACATTTATTGACCAAATATTTTTATTAAATGTGTGTTAATATACTGAATCGTCTCCATCTATATCTTTTCATTATAAGAAACTACATTTAGATATATTAGATATACTGTGGTGTAGTCTCAGAAACATCATACATATTAGTTTAACCAAGATATACCACTGGATTCCATACAAAAAGTGCTGTCTGACAGTGGTCCCAATTCATTTTGTGCACACAAACTGGTACAAGTCAACAGTCTGCAATGTTAGTGTGTGACTCACAATGTTGGTTCCTATTGCAGCACCATTACGGCCTTCTTCAGAAGGTCCAAACGTGAGCTCATAACTCTCACACTGATCAGCAACATCACAAAGCCCTCCAGAGATACAGGACATGTGGAGGGAACGTCTCGAATAGCTGAGAATATAATATTATATTATTATATATTATTATTATTATTATTATTATTATTATTATATAATATATAACATCCGTTCAACTGGAATATCCGAGTCCAATTGTGTGCTGAGGCACAAATCAGACTCTGGAAATTTCCAAAAATAGCACACCAAATTATCTTAGCATTTCCACCATTATTCTTCATTTAGATCCATTACTGATAGAATTAGTACTGAGTAAGGAAATGATGGCTTTGCATTGGCTGTGCCGTGTGGAGCCAGCATCTGCACTGACTCACTGGGCTGGTGACACGCTCGCACCTCTCCCTCTGCCCCACAGCATGCTGGGAGGTCATTAAAGAAAGGCAATCACCAGCTACACCATCATCATCATCTTCACCATGATTATTGCGCTGCATCATTGTGCTAATGCGACTTAACCACCTCTGGTCTTTTTTTAAAACCATGACACCCACTTCCCACCCCTTCAGACGAGGCCCATGCCTAAATCGAATTGGGTTTAAGTGTGTGCGCTTTTGTCATTCCCTCCTTATGTAATGCAAAAATATAACTAAACAAAACAGCAGCGACATTGCCACAGCTACATGATGTGGTTAAAGCAGGGAATGCTGGGTGGGAACAGCCATGCCTGGTCATTCTGCTACAGTGCTTTAGGAGGGCTCTCTGTGGAAGCAGCACACTAGCTACAACACAACCGGCCCCTAGAATATGTCAAAATGAACATATTAGTTGCAGTTAGACAATAAACAGGTAGCAGAATCTGACAGACATTTCTCCCTTAGATAATAAAAGGTTGTATGGCGGTTAATAAGGTCGTTCTTGTTTCCCTATGCCAGATAAAACCCTATTCAGTGTTAACTGGAATGTAGTCCATAACAGAAAAAAAAACATTCTGTGCATCTCGGTGTACAAAAATGTAAACCAACTTAATGTATTTTTAGCATACAGGCACATAATATTGTAAAGAAACTTTTATATGACTTGTTCAACTTCATATAATTGTGTGTGGAAACAACATGAAACTTTTATGAGGGAGTCTCTTATGAAGGAGGTGTGTGTGGGAGCAGGGTGTGTGTGGTGTGTGTGGGATCAGCGTGTGTGAGGGAGCAGGGTGTGTGTGGTGTGTGTGGGAGCAGGGTGTGTGTGGAATCAGCATGTGTGTGGTGTGTGTGTGGGAGCAAGGTGTGTGTGGTGTGTGTGGGAGCAGTGAGTGTGGTGTGTGTGGGATCAGGCCCAGGAGACATCTCTAAGCGTGGGACAACTAGCAGTGCGCAGTACCGATGACACGTACCTGTGGGCTATAAATAGTGGGAAGAATGAAAGAGAGCAAATGAGGAGCAGGTGCTGATTATCAATTATCAAGAGATTGAGAAGGGAGCAGGTGTGGTGTGTGTGTGTGTGTGTGTGTGTGGGGGGGGGGGTCATATCCCTCCTGTTGGGTACTCGATGCACAATGACATGATGTTTTATTATTTTTTTTAACTCCACATCAAAACAGTAAACTTATAGCTCATTATAGTTTAATTTACAACTGCTTTCAATATAATCTACACGTATTACATATTTGTTTTGTTTATTTATCCTAACTGCTTAACTGAGAGTCACAGATTTTTATTTGTAATAGACAAGTTTACTACAGTTGCGGTAGATTCAGATTAAGTTACAATTAGCTCATAATATCCCGTTATGCTGTCAGATCATGACTGAACAGGACTATTATTTATGTGAAGGAACATGACCTGCGGACATAAATACAAGCCTATCTAGTTCATCTGGCTTTGGCTGAACTCCAGTGCCACAGTGGGGCTAGCAGGTCGTACCCAGACTGCTAGCACAGTCACCCTGGGTTCACCTGGGATGTCGTGGAAAACTTCTGGCACTCACGCCTGAACTGCAGATTTGGACTGTTATTATGTATCTGGTATTTGCACTACATTAAGTGTTGTTAACAGTGGACTCCGATCACGTGTGCCATGTCTCTAAAACACACCCGCCTAATTTTAAATGCCCAGTCACCACCATTTCCTTCGAGTCTGTAGTCTGCACTGTTCAGAACCAGAATCTGGTTGATACTTGTGTTTCAATGTTTGGTCTTTTCAGTATTTCACTCAAAACAGTAGTGGAGTTTCCAGGAAGCATAATATTTAATGTTAGCCGTGTTAGCAAACATGGCAAACCTAACTGTTTGCCACTAAACCAAATTAACGAGCCATCTCTTTAATTATCTTAAAGAGAGAGAAAGAACAAGTTTAATTTTAGGTATTTCTCAACTAATTTATACGTCATAACATTTAGCAAACAACACAGCACTCTGGTTAGCTAGTTGGCTAGCTATGGATCACAATGTAGGGTATACACAAACACACCAACACTAATCACAGTTCCAGTCTGCAACATACCGCTCATTTGCTCCACTCGACACTTCCCTTTTATCCGAGTAGTGATCACACACACCTGTCTTGAACAAGCTGAGGCACTGAGTCTACAGGGTTTGGCTCTAGGACACCTGGACTTCAGCATCAGGAGTAGCCAGACCGCAGAGGAAGATCCAGAGGGTTCTGAAGGACTTATAGGGAAATGTGTACTTTGCATTCCAGCCAACAATGCTTGACCATGCTAAGCTGGCCTTGATCATCACCCCTCTGACTGCTGGAGCCAGAGGCCTGGGGCACAGTGCTGGGAGTCTCTGCTGAGACAGCATATCCCTGGTGTTCGAAAAACAACTTAAGGAGGTTTTTCGCCCCCCGAAGCTGAGATGAACCCATCAGAGTCTCCTGTTATGCCTCATAAATGGCAAGACCCTCCGCAGTGGAATATGCCTTGGATATCTTAACGATAGTCGGCATGGTTGTGTGGTGGTTAGACCTGCAGCTGACCTGAACACTGAATGGGGGCCCTGTGCAAAAAGGTCACATCATATTCGGTATACGACAGATCTTATTGGGAACCAGTGCTCTACATACCTAACATCTGTTTGTTTTGTTTAATGAACTTCTGTTCATCCCATTGCTGTAGGGCTGCCCTGGATACATCAATACAATCTACCACCATCTTGGTCAGAAAATCATATGCTCAAGTGGTCCCTGTGTGGTCTTTTGCCAACAATGGTAATCCACCTCTACAGAAAGCCAACTCTAGTCAACCAGTTCTGGGACCCTACTGAGATCTTCCAGATGTGTTCAGCCTTGTGAAAGCCACTAGATTACCCGCACACAGGGTACTGCCTTAACACTAGATTACCCGCACACAGGGTACTGCCTTAACACTCGATTACCCTCAGACAGGGTCCTGCCTTAACACTAGATTACCCGCACACAGGGTACTGCCTTAACACTCGATTACCCTCAGACAGGGTCCTGCCTTAACACTAGATTACCCGCACACAGGGTACTGCCTTAACACTCGATTACCCTCAGACAGGGTACTGCCTTAACACTAGATTACCCGCACACAGGGTACTGCCTTAACACTCGATTACCCTCAGACAGGGTCCTGCCTTAACACTAGATTACCCGCACACAGGGGGTACTGCCTTAACACTCGATTACCCTCAGACAGGGACCTGCCTCAACACGTGTTTTCTCTGGATCCTTTTTAAGTCACTTTATTGAATCTGTTTTACATATTTCTACATTTACATTTACAGCATTTAGCAGACGCTCTTATCCAGAGCGACTTACAAAAGTACTATGTGTTCAGTCAGAATATGCATCTCTATCTAGTATAAACAGGTTTAAGTCCAAACTACTTGAGGTCAAGCACTGCCATAAACACTTGCCAGTGCTGATACCTAGAAAGAAGACAACAAAATATTTTTATATTTAAAAAATAAATATATATTTAATATTTCTAGGATTGCTTGGTTTGGAAACTTCAATGTCAAGAATAAGGACCATCTCAATTATATTGCTAAGGTGGTTGACAAGAAATTGCCACTGTTCACACTCCCTTAAATTATATATTTATTGGTCAGGTGACCCAGAAAACAAAACTGATTCTGAGCTGTCCAGATCGCCCACTCAAGTTTCACTCAGTTTCAGCTTCTTTCTGGACATAGATTTAGGGTGCCTATTGTGAAAAATAATATATGGCAGATTGCTTTCATGCCTGAGTCTACAGGCATTGTTACATTTGTGTGGTGTGTTATTGTTTAGAGTCTTCATATTGGTTTACATATACTGGTTTTTACTGTTGTATGTGATGAAAATGAGCTGTAGGGTGACTTTGTATATTCAGTGGCTTTTTAATGTTCTATATTTAGTATGGCTGGATGCAAAATAAAACGTCCTCTTTGAGAATAATAAAGGAAACTGAATCCCATGAAAAGAATGAGGTCATAAAGCGGTATATAGTGGAACGCGTAGCACAAGGTCAAGGTTCGCACACATGCCCCTTGCCTCTTGTTCCCTCAGGTCTCGAGCTAAGGTACACCAAGTATTTCACTATGGGAGATTAATGGAAAATGATATTCAGTAACAATCGGTACAGCCTCAGGTCAGTTAGAGTACTTGATTCTTCCATATGGCTGAGCAACCACTTCCTCCATGTTTCACATGTTCATTAAAGACACCTTACAAGAGGACGTCACTTATATGAATGACATTATAATCTATTCATCACATATGTCAGGGTTTCTGCAACCTCCTGCAGACTGGAGAAGTGCAAGTTCCATAAATGGCAGGTACAGTTTCTAGGGTACATCAAAATGAGGCCAGTGTACAGATACAACAAGGTCCATGCAGTTACTTGATGACCCAAACCCTCCATGAACAAACATTTACAAACATTTACAAGTCATCCATTCATTTAGCTCTGTAGGTCAACTGCTCACTGGTCCAACAGGCAAGCAAACCCTTGGACCACAGAGGCAAAAACTGCCTGCAGTGCCCTGAAAACAACCTTCACAACTGGCCCCACATTACAGCATCCAAACCCCTTCATAAGTAAAGTGGATGCTTCAGATGTGGGTTTGGCAACCCAAACTCCCAAACTGAGGTTTAAAAAGCTTACACCTCTGGAGAAGAATTATGGTAAAAGGAGGATATTATGTTTCACACATTGCAGGTTAGGTTATGTCTAAATGTCCCATTGAAACGAAGATTGAAAACACATTTCAGATAAACTGAACAATTCACACTTTGTTCAATCTATCCCTGTAATGCCTGGGGTTTGTGGAGTGCAAGAGGCGGACACAACTGCTGAGAAGAGCTGGGTGTATTTGCGATACCGGGTGGAACACATTCGGGAGGATAGGTAAGGGACAGGTGACCTACACATCTGTGTATACGGGAGTTACGGGAATGTTGGGGCATGATCATTCGATACTAATAAACGTAGTGGGAAAACGAAACTAAAACACTGCATTGCAACTAATCAAATAGGCCAAGCAACAAGACAAGTTAACGAGACACACACAAAATAACATGGGCTGGACAGGGAACGATGGAGAAACATGAGAATGTACAACCAGGAACTAAAGTAACCAGACTAGCTTAATACTGTAGACACAGGGAAATACTGGGATACTAATACATAGAGTAATTGAGAAATGCGGCAAGCCTGGCAGAGTAACAGAGAATGAGGAAGAGAGCATGGAATGCAGAACATGAAATACGAACCACAGACGCTGGCGACTTAAGAGCAACAACCAGCAAACAAGGAGTACATAACAGGGTATAAATGCACATCACAATGAGGAACTAACAAGACACAGGTGTAGGGAATGACAAATGACGAATGGTAACCGAGGCATGGACAATGGAAAAACACAAGAGTGCATTTGGAGAACAAAAACAAAAGCACATGGAATACCAAAACAAGGAAGTAGGACACGAACATGAACATTTATTGACACACTGACTTTTTGTTGTTGCAGTTATGCATTCACTTCACTTCGTTCCTCTTTCTAGCCTTTGTTGAATGTTCCGCAGGGCTCCAGACAAAAAAAATTACTCAAGGAGCCAATAACTTTTTCTAGGCGCCATAATAATATACAGTGGAGGTTCTATACCAGGATGTTGTGACAAAAAATTCTCACCCATAAAAAATAAATATAATGCTGTTGTATTGCCTGTCGCCACAGTGAAATAATTATATTACTCGCAAATTAATATTTATGGTCATGATTGTGACCATTTTAGTCGCAGCCTGGAGCCCTGTTCTGTTGTCCTTTGTCTTATTTACAAGGATTGCAGTGTATTGTATGAAGTCATATTAATTAATTACAATGAAGCAAAATAAGCTTAACATTCAGGCTTCTACTCAAAGGTTAAATTGGAGGCACCAAAGAAGCATGCCTACAATTAGTCATCTTTCTTGTTTTCTCTTAATTTTGCCATAAACATTTAATCTTTAACTCAATGTTTCTTTCTTTTAGCATGTAAATGATGGTTATTTTATTTTGCTTTTATTCTTGAGATCCTGCTATATCACACACAGTGTTTAGTGGTGATACCTCAGAGAATGGTTGGCAAATGCATATTGTGTGTGCATGTTTGGTAAATGCATCTTTAAATGCATCTTCTGTGGTGATACAGATATGGATGGTGAGGATGAGCTCATGCTGAGGAGCAAGATCAAATCAAAAAAGGGCAATAGAGCCTACAACTCTCCAGCAGGCCAAACCTCCTAACCTCCTACACCTCTCCAGCAGGCCGAACCTCCTACACCTCTCCAGCAGGCCGAACCTCCTACACCTCTCCAGCAGGCCGAACCTCCTACACCTCTCCAGCAGGCCGAACCTCCCTAGCAGGCCTCCTCCCTCCAGCAGGCCGAACCTCCTCCACACCAGGCCGAACCTCCTACACCTCTCCAGCAGGCCGAACCTCCTACACCTCTCCACCAGGCCGAACCTCCTACACCAGGCCTCCTCCTACACCTCTCCAGCAGGCCGAACCTCCTACACCTCTCCCAGCAGGCCGAACCTCCTACACCTCTCCAGCAGGCCGAACCTCCTACACCTCTCCACCAGGCCGAACCTCCTACACCACTCTACCAAACAACCTCCTACACCTCTCTACCATGCCAGTGTACTTTTTTATTGGCTATGTGGACTATAAATAATTTAGCAAAGCATGCACTGTTTATAAGCTGGGATGCCCAAGGAGGATGGGTTCCCTCTGCAGTCTTGGTCCTCCAGGGTTTCTTCCTTAATCCACCCAAGGAGTTTTTTTTGTAATTGTCAGCACTGGCTTGCTCATTATAATTGTCTATTCTGGTTACCTTTTCCCTACTGGAGAAACCAATGACATTTTGACTATGTTTGAGATCATGAAATATCACGTCACACAGATTAGCACCGTGGCCAACACATTGTCATCATATGTAGGTGATATGTTGGACACTACAACTGAGATGCCCCGTGAAATCATCATCCCACTGTCAACTATGGATGAGGTTGACAACTTGGTCAAACCACCAGCTTAATGCCTGGCTAAAGGCTGAATTATACTTTCGCGTCTGACCGTAGCACTTGACTCCGCACACTGCACGCGAACCTGTGATAACGGCGGAAACGTTTATACTTGACACCATTCTTTGCAGTGTTCTCCGAAACGATATGTGGGAGTATAAAGATATAGTGCTCGAATTTTGAAAATGCTTGAAATTGTAACTGCATTTCATTTCACAACAAATAGCTCTCTGACTGAATAGTTTGCTTGTATTACGTTTACAAATACAAGCCTCTTGTAATTCCAGGACGAAAAGTGAGAGCACATGAAGACATTAAGATTTTTGAAAAAAAGACTACCATTACATAAAATATATGCTAGCTTGGTAGCTAAGTTAGCTATTGGAGCATATCCTAACCAAACTACCATACGCCAACAAGCTTAAGCAATACACTTAGCTATTCTTCTCCTATTACCAAACACGGTACCGTCTCTTTTAATGTGATAAAAAGCAAATTAATCATTTCAAGCATATGTGTATTTGTATAAGTATGTAACTTAATAATGCTGTAAGGTGCTGGAAAATATTGACCTTGAAAGTGCCTGAAAACTACATGCAAATATGACTTTGTTCATTCTGTTGAAGCGCAGCACGTACAAAGTTACAAAAATCAAGAGGTGCATGACCTCGTGCTGCGACAGCACAATACAAAGAATAAGATGTGAAAAATCTTCACACGGCCCAGACCCGCTCACTTCATACTACAAACCACATCACGAAAAACTCTTCACAGGAGTAGGCATCTACCTTCATCTGTGTTTTAGTGAACTAAGCCTGTAGAAGGCTCCAAGTTCACCTTTAACCTAACCACACCTAACCAACAGCAAACACAGCACACAGTGCCTCACACAGCCAATCACTTCCTGACCCATGACAATCCCCAGTGAGTTTGGTCAGATACTGCCCCAGTAGCACCATTAATGAACTCAGAGCCATCAGTTCTTCATGGATTTTACCCATTACACCAAACACAGCAGATCCACACTGGTCTCCCCGGTGACTGAGGCCTTATCCAGCCCCACTGGAACCATTAATTCAACCTTAGTGATGGTGGTGGATCTACCATATTAAACAATGACATGACAGCAATCCACTCACCTGCCCATGTACCTGAAACACCAAACAACTCCACCGTTCCACCTTTATAGTGTGTGCTCTCCTCATCCACAACCACTGACCAGCCCTTTCAGCTACGTCAGATACACAGCTAGTTTACGGCCTCTAAAAGCACATTCTTAGCCACACAGAAAAATACTTAGCTACAAATCCCCTAGCACTTCTCTCTACTGGCCTGATATGCCTACCACACACGTTCACTCACCTCAGCCACCAAATCTGTGTATTTATTATGGACATGGATGTGTCTTCATTAAACCTGCTGGTTCCATGGATGTGTATTTATTACCACACTAGACTCAAAGCAAACGTGCTCAGCATCGAGTGACCAAAGAAAAACAATAAATGCAAATATCACTGGCAATACGTCTCTGGTGATGTTAGCAGCAGCTAATGGTAGACTGACACAAGGCGCAGCATCAGAGGCAAGTATGTTATCAGAGGCACACGTGTGTTATTAGAAGGTTGGAGACTGTGATTGAGGTAGGCGTGGCGCACGTGTGTTATTGGAAGGTTGGAGACTGTGATTGAGGTAGGCGTGGCGCACGTGTGTTATTGGAAGGTTGGGGACTGTGATTGTGGTAGGCATGGCGCACGTGTGTTATTAGAAGGTTGGGGAATGTGATTGTGGTAGGCATGACGCACGTGTGTTAGAAGGTTGGGGACTGTGATTGTGGTAGGCATGGCGCACGTGTGTTATTAGAAGGTTGGGGAATGTGATTGTGGTAGGCATGACGCACGTGTGTTAGAAGGTTGGGGACTGTGATTGAGGTAGGCGTGGCACACGTGTGTTATTAGAAGGTTGGGCACTGTGATTGTGGTAGGCATGGCGCACGTGTGTTATTAGAAGGTTGGGGACTGTGATTGTGGTAGGCATGGCGCACGTGTGTTATTAGAAGGTTGGGGACTGTGATTGTGGTAGGCGTGGCACACGTGTGTTATTAGAAGGTTGGGCACTGTGATTGTGGTATAATAATAATAAATGTTCAGTGGGACCAAAAATAAAGATATGGTGCTTGGTTTTTGTTAAGTCTTCTGTTCTCTTTAAAAAAAACTGTTGATGTTGTGATTGTGGATATTTTGAGATGATGATGATGCAATCCAAGGAAGTCATGTACTGTTTTTTTCCACACTTAATGTAAACAACAAATATCAAAATACATTTCAGACCTATAAAATCAAAATACCCAGTAAACGTTGCGATCATGTTTTGAATAACTGTATTTTTATTGGACAACTCTTTATAATTTGACACCTCAAGGTCATGCAGGGTGAGGGTGGTGCTAATCTAACCATCATCATGTCTCATTGGCTAATCTAAATGAGGCGAGATGGCTCAGCCACTTAGATTTCAGCTTGCATTTGCTCTTTGTACAGTAACAACTGGATATCTGTAAAGTGGTCTTTCTGTTGTCTCCTGTGTAGATGAAGTGCACAAGAACGCAGTTGCCTCCCAAGTGACCAATAACATTAATAACACATCATCAGATGGTTTAATCTGGCAGCAGACCAGGGAAGTAGTTGTGAAGAAC
The DNA here is from genome assembly GCA_020368025.1 of Brachyhypopomus occidentalis. NCBI lineage: Eukaryota > Metazoa > Chordata > Actinopteri > Gymnotiformes > Hypopomidae > Brachyhypopomus > Brachyhypopomus occidentalis. The sequence continues at coordinate 6,657,428 of JAGXOD010001379.1, read as the reverse complement.
ATTAGCATTCAGATCTCCGTTCTGACAATGACCAGTCATGAACTCGAGGAACTGTAAGAATGTTTCTTAAATTTCATGGCTTGATCACTGTGAAATCTGTTGGAAGCATGTCTGATACCTGTTTGATGCCTGATACATTACTTTTTAAAAGTTTGGGATCTCATGTCACATTTATTTTTGGTGGTTTAATTATTTTTTACAGAATAATAACTAAGTGATATTTACATTTTTTATTTTAAATAGGAAACAAAACATGCATGCATGTTGCCATGCATCATTGCCAACACCTGTTTTAATTTTTTTAGTATTACAAGCTTTCTAAGTCAATTTAGAATAATCTCCATTTGTCTTTAGCGTTCTGGTGAGACCAAATGTTTTCCCCACTTCCTACATATCCTACACTTCCTACATATATTCCTAATCATTTGTCTAACATAGAACCCATTTTGTGTAGGGTTATCCCCATGCTAAAGGTAAGGTCTGGATGTCCGTTATCCTCATGCTAAAGGTAAGGTCTGGATGTCCGTTATCCTCATGCTAAAGGTAAGGTCTGGATGTCCATTATCCCCGTGCTAAAGGTAAGGTCTGGATGTCCGATATCCCCGTGCTAAAGGTAAGGTCTGGATGTCCGATATCCTCGTGCTAAAGGTAAGGTCTGGATGTCCGATATCCTCGTGCTAAAGGTAAGGTCTGGATGTCCGATATCCTCGTGCTAAAGGTAAGGTCTGGATGTCCGATATCCTCGTGCTAAAGGTAAGGTCTGGATGTCCGATATCCTGGATGTCCGCCTAAAAAGGTAAGGTCTGGATGTCCGATATCCTCATGCTAAAGGTAAGGTCTGGATGTCCATTATCCCCATGCTAAAGGTAAGGTCTGGATGTCCGTTATCCCCATGCTAAAGGTCTGGATGTCCGTTATCCCGTGCTAAAGGTAAGGTCTGGATGTCCGATATCCCCGTGCTAAAGGTAAGGTCTGGATGTCCGATATCCTCGTGCTAAAGGTAAGGTCTGGATGTCCGTTATCCTCGTGCTAAAGGTAAGGTCTGGATGTCCGTTATCCTCATGCTAAAGGTAAGGTCTGGATGTCCGTTATCCCCGTGCTAAAGGTAAGGTCTGGATGTCCGTTATCCTCGTGCTAAAGGTAAGGTCTGGATGTCCGATATCCTCGTGCTAAAGGTAAGGTCTGGATGTCCGATATCCTCGTGCTAAAAGGTAAGGTCTTGATGTCCGATATCCTAGTGCTAAAGGTAAGGTCTGGATGTCCGTTATCCTCGTGCTAAAGGTAAGGTCTGGATGTCCGATATCCTCGTGCTAAAGGTAAGGTCTGGATGTCCGTTATCCTCATGCTAAAGGTAAGGTCTGGATGTCCGTTATCCTCGTGCTAAAGGTAAGGTCTGGATGTCCGTTATCCTCATGCTAAAGGTAAGGTCTGGATGTCCGTTATCCTCATGCTAAAGGTAAGGTCTGGATGTCCGTTATCCTCATGCTAAAGGTAAGGTCTGGATGTCCGTTATCCTCATGCTAAAGGTAAGGTCTGGATGTCCGTTATCCCCATGCTAAAGGTAGGGTCTGGATGTCCGTTATCCCCATGCTAAAGGTAAGGTCTGGATGTCCGTTATCCCCATGCTAAAGGTAAGGTCTGGATGTCCATTATCCCTGTGCTAAAGGTAAGGTCTGGATGTCCATTATCCCTGTGCTAAAGGTAAGGTCTGGATGCCTGAATTGTACTGTGGTTGTAGAAATGAGTACTGAAAAGTTCTCATGGTTTTCTTTGTCTGTGGTTCAGTCCAGTCCAGTCCAGTCTACACAGAGCCACTGCTGGTGCTTTGTGGAATAATTTTTCGCTAAACCTCAAAACTGGAAGATTTTTTCTTTCTATTTCACTTTTCTGAAAAAATATGTTCTGTTGAAAACAACAATCTGTAATTCTGAATATGCATATGGTTTGGTTTTCCTATGTGAAATACCTTTGTAGAAATATTTTTAAAACTATTTTTCTTTCATTTTTTGTGAATGATGTGAATATGAAGCTGCTGACTTTGGACTGGATCCAACATAGCCAGCATATCCAACATATCCATCAAATCAGGACTGGATCTGTTTAGGAGCTGCTTGTATTGACCTGAAATTTAAACTCTTCTAAATTGGGTCAGGTCCAGATTTGGTCCAGATAATAAGATAATGTTTGTATCTTTGCCAACTCTAGAACAGATGTACTGATGATCTTTTCTCATACGGACCAGTTTCAGACCCCTTTTGATGCTGATCCGTAACCAGATCGATTACGGTATTGGGCCGTTGTATAAAACAACACAGGGCCAGGTCTGCTTTGCAGATCTGTACCAGATCCAGTGCTAATTTTGCACATTTGCTGCCTGGGTAATTATGCAAAGTCCGATGCCCTTTTGCACTCATAAGTAACATAACCCACCCTGGATGTGTCCTAAAGGCAACGACCAAAACAACACCTGCCAGCACGTAGCAGTGTGTCACGGTATTCAGTGACACTTTCACATACGAGATGGTTTCAAAGTCTTATTACTAAAAATATCCCTGTGTACACAGACTACAGCTGGTTGCATTTCCATGGGTAAACCTATAGTACTCCATGTGGAGAATGGGAGGTCCAGTTAATCCTTATAGCCTGCTGAGCAGGCATCTTTGTATGTTTGTTGCTTTTTAACCCAAAAGCAGAAAATGCTACAGCTGCTGTTTCATACACTCCAAGGCCATTGCCTCTTACATCTCAGGTATTTTTAAATAAAAGAGGCATTTGCACGTCTTTCGATCTTGTTATATATGGTACACACAAAAACCCTGCCGATTAACATTAATACCATTAGCAGCCCGGGGATCCTGAAACATAAAGCCAATTAGATTTCACTATACTGCAGTAGGTATGATACAGTCTATTAGTAAACATACGTCACATGGGGTCGGTGACTTGGCAATAACGTACTGCCTAGTCACCCGCATCCAGTCCGTGTAAACCAGTGGCTTAGTCTAGAGGCTAGGCCTTCGACAGCTGTTAGCTAGATCCCAGCAGCACGAGCGTGAGTTCCCCCTCAGAGCTAGGAACTGTGAAGGTCAGGAATGTTAGAAACAATAGGAAGAGCCTTTTCTGTCCGCAAGAGCTTTTGACTGAACGATAAAATGAGGATGTGTTTAGTGCAACAGCTGCTTGGTCTCACCAGTGTCTGCCAATGTTAATTTGGTCTGCCAACGTTTATCTTTAGTTTGTAATAAACACTTCTCAAAGAGAGATAACGATAAGCAGGTCGACCGCATCCCGATTCATGTTTGTATTCCACTCTCGTGAAAATAGGAATGATGGCAAACCTGTAATGCAGCTCCACAGGTTTCATTCAACAGCTTATGGCAAACTCCATCTCACGAGACGTTCGACAGCTGGTCAGGCCGCATGTGTTGTTTCCTTTACACGCCTCGTCGCTCGCAGACTAAATGATTAAAATGAAAGCAGACTGATGAACAACAAGGAAATGGGATCAATCGCACTGCTTCCTTCACAGTATTGGCAAACTAAAATCACGAACAGGAAGTTCATTTTAGGAGGCAGAGGTTAGTCTAGGTCGTGTTTTTTATTATTTTTATTATTATTTTCTTATTGTAACATTTGAAACATGTAAATGGAATAACCAATTAACCAAACAAATACGACTATAAAATAAATACTTGCTACGTAAGCTACCTACCCAGAACGGTGCTTTGTCATGGCGTAAGGACTGAAATTCCGTCGACAGTTTTGTACACTGAAGAAGAACACGGCTTCGAAGTCAGGTGAAACGCGCCTGTCAGGCAGGCCATGCCTTCTAGCTAGATATCAAAGCGAGATGCTAATGTAAATAGCTAATTGTTACTCAATTGTTGTATTATGAACATATTAAAGCAGTCTCTTGCGCCCATGGTATCGTGCAAATGTGGAGGATAATTAATCTATAACAAAAGATTTTTTGTTTGTTTATTTGTTATTTCTCTTCTGATTGGAAGAGTCCAAGGGAGCGTTCTTGGTCTGTCTGCCCACCCAATAGGTGTTATATGCTTTGGCGCGCGCTTTCCTGTAGTGTAGCTGGTAGAACGGCCAAAGCATGTTGCTAGTGACACCAGTCATGAGTCTGACTCCCAGTGTGTGCGTGCACACATACTGTCTGTCTTAGTGATAATTATATTTTGGGTTTCTCCACACAAGAGCCTCTGGCAAATGTTGTAGACATAAAGTTTAGTTTTATTTTATCATCTTCTCTTTGTTGTGACAAGAAAACATCTCTGACACTCGGTTAATTTTTTCTTTCATGAGATCTGTGCCAGTATAAAGTTTTGAGAATGCTGTAACAGTAATCTGGCTGTCTGGATTGCTGGGCGGCTGTGAGTGGTCGGTTCGGTGCTGTGCACTTTAGCATTGAGTGTAATATGGATATGGCATTTCCGCGCCTAAGTTATCTGGTACATCAGGAGGACACTAGTGTGTTATCCTGACCCTGAGCCAGCTTGTGTGGGGCGTTCTTCCTGCACTCTGCTCTCTTCACCCTCTTCACTTTAACAGTTGGAAAGCTTCCAGCATTCGTTCCGATGATGAGGATTAAGCCCCCCAAAAGGGCCCAGTAGGACACTTGTGCCTGAAAACCATTGCATTTCTTTTCAACAGTGTTGGATGTGTATTCCTTCACAATACATCTGTGTTCATGTGAAAATGTGTAGCTAATTTAAGATAAAGGCATTTTGATGGAAATGGGTTTCAGAAAATGGCTGAGTTTAGGGAGATTATGTATGAATGGTCTGATGTTAGGGAGATGAAGTATGAATGGTCTGATTTTAGGGACGCTATGTGAACTCCCTGGTTTCACACAGCTTCAGTACTGCAGACCACCTCTCCTCACAACACACCCACTCTGTGTTTTCTGTGTGTGTGCATGTGCACGTATGCTTCGGTGTAGGGGTCAGCCAACAAGTTTGTTTATCAATCCTACACTGTCAAAGTCCCGAGCCCTTTTCAGCACTTTCTCTCATGACAGAAATGTCAATGACTTTGATATCAAGCTGGATTACTCTCAATGCATCTGATACTGCTATGGCTCTGGTAACTGGCCAGTTAGGCAAACACCGCCACACCTGTCTAAAAGCACGTCGCGAATAAGGTCACGGACATGCAGGTTCCTGTCTGTGCAAATGACGCCATCCTGGAAGGATTTTGAAAAATGCACTTGTCCTTCCAATGCTGCTCGACAGAGATCCTTGTTCACTGAAAGCGGGCGGCTGATGGCAGGGAGGGTCGGGCGGGTGGTGCTGGGCGGGTGGTGGGCGGGTGGTGCTGGGCGGGTGCTCGCCTGCACACCGGGGTCAACCTCCTTCACCACCACGCGGTCCACTCAATCTGTACAAACCCACAGTTAGAAACAGAGTGCATTAATGCCATAAATACAAGGGAAAGTGGTCTGACTCCATTTTCTTTGCGTGTTTGTGACATTGATCTGATTTTTAAAGGAGTGTAAACACAATGATCTGAGCTTTTCAAATCAGATTTTGACCACTTTCAGATTTGGTAGTAGATCGAATGCATGTCTGATCCATGACTATCACATTAACATTTATTCAAATGATAAAACAACAGCTTTTTTTGCCATTTGCTTTTTGTCCCAGTACCCAGCACCACATGAGATAATAATAAGCTATACAGCTACTTCATTAATTATCCTACCTATTAATGGACTGTCTCACAAATGTGATTTTTGGTCTTATGCATTCACGAGTGCAAATTTAGACCTGTTTATCTGATTATTTAGACCTGTTTATCTGTTTACTTGCCCTGTGTATTGTTTGCTGCTGAGTGCACATCAGTGTCATAAATGTAGACTTTATGATCATGTGACTGTCGGAGTCATTGTGTCAACAGTGGGATTGTCATATGAGGACACCATGCTTTTATATTGTTGTTGTTTTTTAGTATGTGCATATGGTTCCTCACAGTGCACTAATGACAGATGTTAGTCACACAGTAACGAAAATTTTCAAAATTGAGCCTGTAATGTCAATGGTGTATTTAACATGGGTACGGTCTGACTCCACCGAGGGTTGCAATGTGTTACGACCACCTGATAGCATTAACTCGACACCCTTCTTTGTGCTGGAAATAAGAGAGAGCTAATTACTGAGCAGGGTGTAAGTCTCAGCCGGAAGAGAAGTCTGACCTCCTTGATGTTTATCAACGAAGGTGCTTGTCAGGGAGATTTCAGTAGGGTCCAGTTACGAGTTAACCCCAGCTACCATTTGTGCTACCGGCATAAGAATGCTCCAGCTGTAATTATGCGTCCTCGCATTAGTCCTTAGGCTGCTATGGAAATCATGCACTCACACAGAGACACGTTGTCCTTTGGCTGTAATAACGAGAGTGCTGCTCTCGAGAGGCCTGTGTGTGCATCACTGAGCATTATATAAAGTCAGTCCTTATTACTGTAGGGACGTACGATTGGCCCGCTGCTTTGCAGTGAATGCTTTTATCAGGTACGAAGCTTTGGCATATTCTTAAACCGTGTTTAGGAATATGCGAAATACATATTTGCATTTTATTTCATAAGACAGAAAGTTTCCTATTATTTGACAGAAAATAGAACTTAATTGTGTGAACAATGAAAAGAGTCTGTTTAACTGCTTCACCGGGTCTTACAGTTGAGGTGTTGTGCAACGACTCGGACTGAAATATAGAGAAATATAGAGAGTCAGAGGATCAAAGTGAGATGGGAGGAAGGAGGGAGGAAGAGGAGGAGGCTAGGGTGGCAGCGACACACCTTTAATGCCCATCACCCACAAACACAAGCAAAGGAGCACAACAGGAACTGTAACATCTCAAGCGCTGAACATCTCAAGCAAGTCCTGTAGAACGCCAGGAGTAGGCAACTCCAGCAGCGTCATCTACATCAGAGATCCAAACACTGTGGACTGGACCTGTGGCTATAAATCGAGCACAGGAAACAAGGCACAGGTGTGTGTGATGAGGGGGGGCGTGTCGGTAGGTGGGTGACTAGGAGGGCTGTGTGTAGCTTGTGTCTGTGGGCGTCTCCCAACATAAAGATTGCATAATTCTATTATAACCGGTCAGGTAGAGAAGGGTTTGTGTTTTCCAGAAACTGGAGGAATATACAGCAGAAGAGGTGCAGTCTGTTTGGTTTGGGAGGAGATTCTACAATGCTGTTATTTTTACGTTGATGTTTGCTTCTGAGCCACTGAAAGCATGTGTGCGTGTGTTTGTGTGCATCTGTGTTTAAACACTGACAAACGAGAGCTGGCAAGTATGTCAGGACTGGGAGAAACACCAGGAGCTGGGTATGAAGGAGAAGGGAGTTCATCAAAGAGGGAGGAGCTGGGTATGAAGGAGAAGGGAGTTCATCAAAGAGGGAGGAAGCAACAGCTGTGAAATGTTTGGGAGAGTGAAGTGGGGCGTGGCAGGGGATTGGCAGACAGCAGACGCCTCACACCTTCCGCACACCTGCTTTCTGGGAATATCAGAGATCAGAAGGGATATCAGAGACAGAAATACAGCAGACAGGAGAGACTGGCCAGGCTTTAGCAGTGAGATGGACAGAGAGAGAGAAAAAAAGAAAGGGAAAGAGGGAGAGAAAGGGAGGGAGAGAGTGGGAGAGAGAAAAACAAGGAGAGAGAGGTTACACATATGAAGATTATATGTGGACACCAAGTGAAGCAGAAACAAAAGCTCGAATTAAAGTGCTTTTGTATCCAAGGTAGTCCACAGTCCAGAGATTATTTCTCTGAATGTATATACGTACCATTTCAGTCAAGATTTTCAAAACAATGCTCATTAGCCATGAGAGCAAAACTGCTTAATGTGAAACGTGGAAAATGAAAGGTGTAACAGGAAACAGGATAACAAGCTCACTGACACACTGTCTCAGGCCCACTCCTCCAAGCTATTGTTGCTGTGGAAACAAAAGCAGCCACTTTGGAACATTAACAGGTATGCTGGCAGCTTCACTTTGCAGGTCCCTAGAGAAAGAGAGAGGGAGAGAGAGAGGAGAAGAGAGAAAGGGAGAGAGGAATAGGGAGGGGAGACCGAGAGAGAGGGAGGGGTCAGAGAGAGAGAAAAAGGGAGGGGAGAGAGAGAAAGGGAGGGAGAGAGGGGTAGAGGGAGAGAGGGGGGAAGAACAAAAGGAGAGATACAGACAATATGGTTGGAGAGGGATCAAAACAACAAATAACCGAATAAATGCACAGATTAAACAATTATTAGATTAGAATATTAAATTATTCTATTTTAGCCAATACCAGGTTCCAATCAAATGAATACAGAGATAATGAGCTTCATCAGTGCACTCATGACACGTCAGGACATGTTTCATCTCATCAGACATCACGTGTTGAAGTAAGGACATTAAGGAATTTGGCGTCACTATGCCGTGGGCACAGGAGTGAGCAGATTTACGGGCCATTCTGTCCTTTACAAGCCTGCTTCCAAAAGTTGGGATGCTGTGTAAAACAGAAATAAAAATAGAATGCAATGATATGCCCTATATTTAATTGAAAACACTTATACCCTATTTAATTGAAAATAAGAGAAAGACAATATAGCAAATGCTGAGACTGAGAAACTTAATTAGCTTTGAAAATATGTGCTCACTTCTAATTTGATGCCATTGTCACATTCCATAAAAAAGTTGGAACAAGGACAATATCAAATGTCATTGGGATGACGGGTCTACACTACAGGCAGCAAAGTGTAGCACCCAGATTATTTTATTATGGAGCCATGCTGTTGTAGTGAGAGTGCAGAATGTGGTTGGGTATCGTGCTGTTGGAAGAAGCAAGGCCTTCCCTGGAAAAGGTGACGTTGGCCTGTCTGCATATGTTGCTCCAACACCTGTACGCATCATTCCCCATTAATTGTGCCTTCACAGATGTGCAAGTAACACGTTGTACCCGATAGAAGCTCCATCCCATCATGAGCGCTGTCATGCATTTGAGCTGCATTCACAGACTCACAGCCCTGCGGCGATTTCCACTTAAGAATCATTTCTTTCTGCTGCTCTGTGCCCTGAGGACCTGAAGATCATGGCCATGGAGAGCTGGCTCCCTGCCTCGCCCCTTGCGTACAGAGATTTATCCAGATTCCCTTAATCGTTCAGTACTTTTAGGGATCTTAAATGACAAAATCCATTAAATCCACCAAGAGCGCACATACACACACACACACACACACACACACAATCATGCCATGCTTGACTTATGTAGACCTGTGTTCCTTAGCCTGTGTTATGCGTGCATTTAAAATGAATACGAGTTCCCTAGAGATCGATCTTCGCATGGACGGCTCGGCTTGGAGTGTTTATGTTCTTGGGTGTGAACATGAAGCCGCACATTGTGCATCGTGTGGCTGTACAGAAGCACACGACTCATTAGGACATGCGTACTTTAGAGCCATCATCATGGCAGCAGTGCGGCTGTGGAGAATAAAGTAAGAGCTCCTCCAGGTTCTTCAAAACAATTAAACATCCAATAATAGCCCAGCCAGCGCCACAGCAACGGCACACAGACGGTGACAGGCAAGAAAAAATGGTGGGAAGAAAACGCCATTATTGGCCTAGAAAGTACACACACACATACACACACACAATTATCTAGGTTACAGCTTAAAAAAAACACATTACCAGAGGCTTACAGCAAAATGTAAACTTAGTAGAGGAGGAGGAACTTTTTAAAACCCTTGCAGCTTCAACACGAATGAATTAAACACACTTCTCCACCCACAAACAGGTGCAGGCAGGTTTAGGCCAGCTCGCAATTGTGCACTGTGATCATTTACGATAAAGCATTTCTGGTTAAGGCTGTGCAGTAACAGGGGCTGTGGGAGATTAATGTTGACAGGCCAGGCTCTTTGCAGCACTAACAGATGCAGGAGTTTGTGTGTGTGTGTGGGGGGGTTTCAGGGGTGGTGGGAAGTGGGGGGGGCGGCGCTCACATCACCTGACCTGCTGTCCTGCAGACACAGCTCACCTGTGCCATCCACACAATGCCATAGCAACAGGCTTGGGAGATGGGAGACAGGTAAACAATACACAGGTAAACTCGGAAGAGTGTGAGCAAATGCAAGAAGATAGATAGATAGAGAGAGAGAGAGAAGGAGGTGCATGGTACAGAGCTGTGAATGCTGGGAAATGTTAGATGAATGGAGAGCCAGATGGTGACTGGAAGCTGTATGTCCTAATTGTATAATGAAAGCCGATATGTTCATTTTAGCTGTGAGGAAAGCAGGGCCAGGCTACTGTTACAAAACTGACAGCATGTTACAACATGAGACAACTACGCGAGAGCAGTGTGAGAGTCCGTGTGGCTTACCCTGCTCGGAGGCTTTAATTCATGCAGCTGAATGTGACCAAGTGTAGGTGATAATGAGCAGGTTATATCTGATTATGGAGGTGTGTATTCTGCCTGCTATTTTAAACTCCATCTACAGCATCTCTCATTAAAGCCTTTGGCCACTCCTTCTGTTACCATGGATGGATGCTTCTTGCACACAGCAACGTTCACCGTAGTTCATTTGCCACTAAGAAAGTACTGCGAACCTCATCAAGCTACCTTCCAAAACCCTGCTGACACCAGTGGTGCTCAACAGGTCAGAGCGCTACCAGAACGCACTGAGTCAAGATCTAAGTTCCTTTCAGCTTAAATGAGTCACCACAGAAGGCACCAAATTATATTTGACTCATTTAACTTTAGGTAGCAAACATTACCATGATTCCTTGTCATGTAACTTTACCATTTTGTTGCATTATCCATTGCCACACTATGAATGCTCAGGTCTGGATTCTAAAAATATTCCATTAATTTCCTGTAAGACTATAAATGCAGACAGGAGATCACAAAGATCAGGTAAATGTTTGTGTTGGTGGATTTTGAGAGTGTTGGTGTGGGTAGATGTTACTAGTTTTACTAAAAGGGACAGGTGATTTCTGAACTGCAGCACAGCAACGTGTGATGTTTCACTGTAAATTACTCTGATGAATGAACACAACTGTACACACATACATGCGCACACAGACACAAATAGAGAAAGAGAGAGAGAAAGAGAGAGAGAGCGAGACCAGTATCAGATCCTGTCTTATTTGCACAAGCTCCAGTTACAATGGCGACAACCATGTTGATGAATTAAAGTGCAGTTTTGCATGCTGCTCTAGTCTCACGCACAGTCACACACACACACACACATGCACAAGCGTACACACTCAAAGCTAATCTAATCTCATTGGTCCTGACTGTGTGTAGAGGCCCCACTGAAATAAGGACAGATCTTGAGATGAACTAGGTTGTTTTTTCCACATCTAATCACGAGTGTTGGTAACAGGAGAAGTCAAAATGACTGACTGTTTCCTCTGTGTGTGTGTGTGTGTGTGTGTGTGTGTGTGTGTGTGTGTGTATGTATGTGTGTGTGTGTGTGTGTGTGTGTGTGTGTGTGTGTGTGTGTGTGTGTGTGTGTGTGTGTGTGTGTGTGTGTGTGTGTGTGTGTGTGTGTGTGTGTGTGTGTGTGTGTGTGTGTGTGTGTGTGTGTGTGTGTGTGTGTGTGTGTGTGTGTGTGTGTGTGTGTGTGTGTGTGTGTGTGTGTGTGTGTGTGTGTGTGTGTGTGTGTGTGTGTGTGTGTATGTGTGACATAGTAAATATAACATAGTGTCTTTATTCAAATGGTGATAAATTCAATAGTGCTTCATAGTAAAAATGTTCACAAAGCTGCTTTTGGGGGAATTTCCCAGCCCCCAGCTGAAACATAGGTTTTGATTGGTTCTGCTACTCAGTATGCTTGTCAGTTAATTCCTACAGGCCAATGCTCCAAGCAGTTAAGGGGAGGAGATATTTTTTTCTTGTCTAAATGAAATCTGTTTAGGGTTAGTCTAATACAACAATAACACCAGGGCCAGCTTTAGTAGACCCAAACTGAAGCTCACCCTGATAATGCACCTTCAAAGTGGTGGGGTGTGGCCCCAGTCCTGTGACATCCTCACTCACCCGTGTGGTTGCAGTGGATCTTGGTACAGGAACAGAGTCAGGAGCCTCTTCCTGGATCAGCCACCTCCTGTACCCTGCACATGGAGTCATTGTTCAGTATAACTAACATATGGTGAGTTGGAGAAGAACAGAAAGGCAGCATCAAATACCTGCGGATTCTTATATCACAGCAACCAAGAGCCACGACAACCATAAGGCAGAAACCAGAAATGTGGCAGCATCTCTAAGTTGGAGAAGTGGTTCCAACTGATCCCAGGAATGACAACATCAATCTCCGCCCAAAAGTGTGCAACCCTAGACATGGAGAACATTCTACACTGCACTCTCAAACTCTCTGGCCTCTTGTAGAAGGACTAAGGGAAAAAAAAGGTTGTAACCATCCACTGTAAGGGAGAGGCATATGTACTGTATATATATGTATAACGCAACAAAGATTCCAGATGAGTAACTGCAGTGTCCTGTAGCAAGCATTGTATAAATAGTCAGAATTGGAGTGAAGTGTGCAAGGTTTCCAGAGAAACAGGACACTGCACAGCTGCAGAGCTTATGGAGGGGACCTCTGTCCTGTTTCTCTGGAAACTGTGTTCGTCACTACAACGTTTTATATATAGAGTATATATCAATTATATATCAATATAGTTTATATATCAATTATATATCATTCATTATAAATTCGTCATCAGTTGTCAGTTTGGATAAATTCCATTTCATGTTCATGCTATTTACTAACATAAGCATAAGCAGACCGTGAGCAAAATTGTACTGTGTGAAACGGTGGACAGATTGGTGACGTTCAGTGGGAACCCAGTTGGTCTCTCCACACCCTGATGACGAACGGGTCCAACTTGCAGGGCATGGTTATGAAAGGCACAGACAGACGCGGTCCAAACGGGTCAAACATGCAGGGTATGGTTAGGAAATTAGACGTTAGACGCGGTCCAAACCAGCTGACACGCAGTGCTCGACTGCATCTCTGTCACAGGCTGTCTCACAGAAATGTTCATTTTAACTGTACAAATCAGAAAGCCAGCACATTACAAAGCCTGATATCCAGTAAAAGTCTATTTTACATTAATATTTTAGAGAAAAAAACAAAACAAGAGTTTATGCAGGAGTGTCTAAGGAACTTTAGATCAAAAGTTAGCATCAATGGAACAGCCAGTCAACACCAAAACCAGCCCAGCACCTAATGTAATGAAAAGCTATTAAGCCATTCAAATAAGCGATGATAGTAGACACAAAACAGTGGGGAAAAGAGAGAGAGAGAAAGAGAGAGAAGGGAAGAGACTATTCAGGGAACTTTTACCTTGGTATGTTTTCAACAAATTATGCCATTTTCATTTCACTTTTCAGGTATCTTTCAGCAATTTCAGCCTGTTCACACCAGATGTCACATAGTGTTGATGTGTCCCTACTCTATGACCAGCAACACTGTAGTTGTGTCCAAATCAGTGGTCCAAATTGAAATAGAATATGAATCTAGTTTAGACCTATCTAGACCAAGATGGATTACGTAAGTACTCTTATGCCTAGTCCTTCAATGTCCAAATTAATAAATCAAAAATATCTAATGAGACTAAGATATTTTGTTATATTATATTATATAATATATTATATTATATTATATTATATTCTGTAATTAGTTTTGGGCCTTCTTGATTGAAATGCCGCTCACTCCACTATAACATGATCCTCTCTTGTACTGGAATGGTGTATTCACCATGGTACCATTGTACAGTTGTACCATTCTTCTAATCTAAACAATCTTTTCTTGGGTACTTAGAAGTAAAATAAAATACTTTTATAAAAGACAGTCAAGTATGGGTGAACCAGTACAGGCCTATGTTTATGGGTGAACCAGTACAGGCCTATGTTTATGGGTGAACCAGTACAGGCCTATGTTTATGGGTGAACCAGTACAGGGCTGTTTACATGCTTTCTGTAAGGCACCATGAATTCATATATAAACATGCAAAAAAAGTAGAAAAATATAATATAATAATATATTCATAATATATTCATGTACACAACAAACATAAACATGAGTCAACCAAGCCACCTTAGATCACCCTTTACTCTGCCTCGCTTGGCATTTGTGGTGCTGCTTCGTGAAACATGATCCCCCACCTTCCTACCATCAGCCGTATAACAGCAGCACAACCTTAAGTTACAACAATAGCCACGCAGGAAGCGAGCATCCTAAATAAAACATTGGGGGGGAGTGGTGCTGACATATCAATATCCTCAATAAATCATCTGCAGGATTAATAGCTGCTCCGTGTCCAGCACGAGCTCCATCAAACCAGGGAGAGATAGAAAGGAAGGAAAAAGGGAGATCATTGATGTAATGTGAAGTAGCATTCGTGAAGGCGCTCTCATACTCTCCCCTGTGAACAAAGCTGACAAGCAATTATGCAGTACATTTTCCAGCCATACAAGTAGACACACAACAGCAGTGTCCAGATGCAGAAGACATAATGAGATGTATGACATGCTAGCCTGGATGTGTCTCAGAGTGGGATTGGTTCTCATGAGTTCCTCCTGACCAGTGGTTGAACTGATGCTTGTTCTGTGCAGGCAGCACAGAGATCTTTGACCAGGATCATATTTAAAATAACTTGGGGATTTTTTTTTTTTGGAATAAATTTCCTGAGGACTGTGGTTAGATAGTTGCAGAGAAATTTGAGGACCTTCTTCAAAGCCACAATCATCCGCGTCTGGACTGACCCTATTGTAGACCCCCTAATTTAAAGACAATATGCTCTTTGGAAGCTCGGCTTCAGGAACGACCTCCTTTATGCTTCATAGCATGAGAACACCTTATGATGAAAGGGTCTCAGTCACTCGGTCCTCACAAACACACACACACACACACACTCATGCACTCACACTCACACACACACACACAAACACTTCTTTCTATGTTTGCCAGAATCAAATTAGGATTTGGTTTAACATTAGGTTGCTGTTGCATTTTTGATCCAGGTTGGAGTTACAGTCATGGTTAGAGTTCAGGGATCAAAGGGTCAAAGGTCAAAGGGTATGGAACCTTGCTTTAGGCTTATCATTCAAGAGTTAAAGTAAAATGTACTTTCTCACAAGTATAGTAATATAAGTTTACACACACACACAAACATATGCACACGCACGCACACACATACACACACACACACACACATATCCTTTCATCCCCTTTCAATCTAGCCCACTTTGTTACACTGGCCTTTTAGCTTAAGCAGCTTTCATTTTAACAAGGGGGGATTTTGGACACTGGAAATCCCTAGATATAAAACAGTATTTGGTACTTTGTCAAGTGGCTTGTGCACTTTCTGTTTCTAATATCCTTCCAGTTACTGTCCATTACAAACTTGTACACATAAATGACAATCTTTTCATCTGCTTTCATCTGGGAACTATATAGAGACAGATAAAAAAACTGAGATATACTTTGAAATATGCACAATCGTTGCTGTGTTGGCTCTGTTCTAAAAAGTCTAATTTGTTATATATCTTTACCCTGGTTGAAACACATTGGACTCATACCCTCATTATGCTCAGTCTCCATTTCAAAGGACCACTGATTGGGTGTTGGGGCATTTTGCTGTTACGGAAACAAGGGCAAAAGTGAGACAATTACCGGAAGGTGACCTTTGACCCATGACTTGCCCTTGCCCCTTCCCATGCCAAAAACAGTCGGTCTCTAAAGGTTTTTCCTTTTAAGGGGCTGTGGTTGCCATAGCGCCACTCCAGCTGTCTCCCAGTTCCTGTACTGGTGGTTCAAATCCCTCCCAGCTGATATGGAAATTCAGGAGCATAGACGAGAGAGTACAGCTGAAAAGAGGTCAGAACACACACACACACACACACACACACACACACACACACCCTGCTTTCTCACTCACTCTCACAGCTGTACAGAGTGGGGAGAGAGCAGCTGTATGAGCTGATGTACTCTCATTGTCTAAGGTCACGATAGCCATATTGCCTCTGTCACTCTCTCTTACACACACCAAGTGTGCGCATATACACACAAACACAGTTGTGGGAAATCCCAGGAGAGGACATTGACAGTTGACCCTCATGAAAGTGAAGACACATGCCCACACTATTAGCATGTGCCTTCTGGTCAGCCGCCTCTCCAGTGTTAGCACACACTGCAGGACTGTCCATCTGAGCTCTCACTGCTTCTGACTATGGTGTCAGTCTGTTTAGCTGATAGCTGATAGCTTTAGGAGACATACAGTATGTCAACACATTACCTGTCACGCATTACCTAACCCTACACCTAAGCCTAATCCTAACCCTATACCTATCCCTAATCCTAACCCTAAACCTAACCCTACACTTAATCCTAACATTTTGCTTCCATAGGGTGCAGTATGCATCAGTAACACATCAGTGCCACATGTACATATGGAAGGTGTTTAACATACAGAAAAGTGCACTGAGAGCTTTTGTTCTATAACAGTCCCATGCACATAAATGTTTTGTTCTATAACAATTGTGTAGATAAAATCTAAAACCACTTATGTCAAAATGGAACACTGTATGGTGCAAAATGGCAACATAAATAGTATCAGACAAGTTGTAGGAAACAAAGGAAACCAGTTCTGGCCATCTTACTAGTTTCATGCTAAAATGTAAATAATGATTTGATGCTAAAAGCTTTTGGTGAGTACATTAAAATGTACTATTTATATTCCTGTGATAAAAAATGTTGGTGTAAACCCAAAATTGGATACTTCATCATGAAACATACTGAAAAAATATGAGATACAGTGGACTTCTCATTCTCTTGCATGAATGGGTTTGGTGAGCTTGTTTTTGTATTGGCTGTTATGTGGTATCTGGGTCGGTATCCTCAGACATAACTGTGACTCTGGTGGGGGTTCCACTCACCTCCGTTTGGTCACTGGGGGCCTTGAATATTTCCATGCAGGACAGCTGTGATCTAAATATAAAAAGACACATCCTACATTCAGGAAAGAGCTACTCTACGTGTGTGTGTGTATGTGTGTGTGTGAAAGAGAAGGACAGAGAATGCAAGTGTGTGTGTGTGTGTGAATGTGTGAAAGAGAGGGACAGAGAATGTATGTGTGTGTATGTAGTTATGTGTGTGTGTGTGTGTGTGTGGGTGAGAGAGAGAATGCATGTATATGTGTGTATGGGAGGGACAGAGAGGTGATGCATGTATATGTGTGCAGTATTGCTATGATTTGACCACTTCTGAATTCCAGGCATTATAACCCAAAGTGCCCCACCATCTGACATCCACATGCCGACACAGTCACATTCCATATCACAGTACCAGATGATTAATAAACGAATGAGTAATAAAGGTTACAGCCTCTTCTGTTCCAAGTGTGGTATTTACAAACAGAATACACATAAATAAACATCAATATGAATTTACTGTAGTGAAAAGGAAGAATAAGGAATTCACAGTTTTTTCTATTAAATCTCCTGTGTTCAAGAAAAAATCCAGGAATCTAATAAATACTATCTTTAAAAAGTTTGATTAACATAAATAGTATTGCTTACCTATACAAAAATGTCATATATGGTTACATATAAATAATGGTCTAGAAATTCAGTGTTGCCATAATATAATTTTCAGGTGATTAATGCAGGGTCTCTATAGAAGGAAGGATTACCTGTTAATATTAACTTTACTTATACATTCAACAATGGCAACACTTGATATTTCACAACGAGGACATACAGGCTTATTCCAGGCAGACAATATGGTAGACATAGTCCAGTAGCCTCATCAGTGTGAGCCTCAGTGTCTGGACCTGTTTGTTTCCACCTCCACACATCCATCTTAATGAGGACAAACAGGTGCACGCTGATAATACCATATCATTTTGGGGGAAAAAATACATTTTCACAAAATGGTATTATAGTAAAGGCTGGGAAGGGCCCACAAAGTGCTCAGTTACATAGCGTAATGTTTAACCCTCAAGGGTAATGTAGTTTTTAAGCATCACAAAAAAGTAGCAATGTCTGAGGCATTCAATGGATCTTAAACCAGTTTATGGCATCATTTTATTCATAGCGAATAAATTTTTAAATGAAAAAACATTAAGAACTAATAAATAGAAAAACATTAATAGCCATGAAGGCACAGAGCCTGGAAGTGTGTACTACATCTGCCAGCAACTTGTGAAGTGACGAAAATACATGTTTTATATTTGTCTCGTTAACATTCATCAAAAATCTAAGAAACCTGAGACATATCAAGTGTGCAATAATAAATTAGCTCATGGAAATGACTCCTGATCCATGAATCATCAGGATATGAACATGTGCAATAGACACATTGCAAAAAAAATGACATGAATTGTGCTTTTCTTATCTGACCTACCAGATGAAACATTCACAGCGTTTGGCCAATCATATTATGACCTGCTGTGACGGGCAGGGTGTGCGAACTAAAAGGAAGCGATCACGCCAAGTCTCAGAGGAAAAGAGGGGTTTAATAAATAAAGGTTTAATAAATAAAGTGCGCTAACCAAAATCCCGTGCACTGATCCAAATTAAGGATACAATAACCAGCAGTCAACTGGTACACAGACAAGGCATATATAGACAAACAAACTACCATCAGGTGAGGGAGCTAATAAGCCCCACCCACCTGAGGGAAGCACACAACCCTCTGCAACAACAACAGGACAACTGCCGCTGCCGCTGGTGTGACACCCTCCCCCCAAACGCCCCCTTGGAGGAGGAGCGCAAATTACATACAACAATGCGACCGGTAGGGGAGCCTCCCCCCACACCCCACAAGGTCCAGGGGCTGACACCTGCTCTTTACAAACCTGTTGTTTTCCTCACGCAGACAAACACTTACCACGAGACACGACCACAAACGAAGGAGAAAGTAAAGGAGACATGTTATCCGCCCATGAGTTTAGAAGAACATGTTTTAAAGTGTACCGGAGAAATGTAACTTTCTCACTTAAATATTTGTCAATTTATTGCGAGTCATAACATCATCGTAAAGTGTTGAACATTATCACACGTGGCTCTTGTTCCTCATGTCCTGCAGGCCTAATGGAGATTTTCGTGTGAAAACGGACTCACATGGATGTAGTATTATATCAGCTGGAGTTGCATGTTGGTGATGAAGCAGGTGTAGTCGTGGTGAACACGACCCTACTCACGTTCCTCTCAGTTCAGATTCACTGTGCTGGAGACCAGAGCCAGAACAACAAATACCCTTCTCCACTTACAGACTGCATACAATACCGACTATAAACAATAAACAGTATCTGTGTTATCATTACCATTATTAATAGTAGCAGTAATGTTGTTGTTTTGTTATTGTCATCAACAACAACAATAATAATTGTAATAACATCACAAAAATGAGCCATGTACTGTATTTCACAAATGTTCACAGTTGATAATCATTTGTGTATGCGGGTGGGAGTGTATGTAAGCATGAGTGTGTGTGCACATAGAGTGTGTGTGCACTGTGACGTTTGCATGGAAGTGTCCGCTTAGCACTTGCATGCGTGTAGCGTTTGATCTTGGTGGACCGGTGTGTGTGTATAAACAGCTCCTGTGCCGTGACACACTGCCTCCTGCCACAGCTGGTTTCTTGCATTGTTCTGAGCCTGGGGGTGGGGCGGCGGGATCTGTCACAGCCTGCCATGTGACATGTCTCCTGGGATACCACTCGTGCGTCTCAGCTTCTCACCTCTTCAGCACATACACAAACACACAAGGCGATTGGGGCTGTCTTGTCCACTGACTGGGGCAGGCATCTTTTGCCTGCATTGTAAATACCTCCTTGATATTTCTTGCTGTAATCTGTGCTCAGTGCCCCTGGTGCTCAGACTTGTGAAGCAGCTTGCTGTTAGTGTGCCTCTCTCTGGACAAGTGATACATGCACTAGCATCCGTCATATGGTGGAGCCACTGGAATGGGGCATCCACTGGAGTGAGATCAGCCAGTTTTAGTGAGATCAGTCATTTTTAGGGAGATCAGTCGGCTTGCTGGTGACGTCTGAATAATTAGCCATAATAATTAGCTGGCCAGCCCCAGGAACTATCTGACGTTGGACAGGTCCTGTCTTGGACAGGCCATAATCACTGCTTATGCATTCCTTACCCGAGGAAGAGATGGCACCCATATGCACTATGACAACACGGCAAGCCAGTGGAGGCACTGCAATGCTCTGGGCAATGTTCTGGGAAATCTTGGGTTCTGGCATTTATGTGGATGTTACTTTGATGCATCGCCAGATCCCACAGGATATATATAGACTATATTGCCAAAAGTATTCGCTCACCCATCCAAATTATCGGAATCAGGTGTTCCAATCACTTCCATGGCCACAGGAAAGAATGCTCTCAGGAGCTCAGTGAATTTCAGCATGGAACTTTGATAGGTTGCCACCTGTGCAACAAATCCAGTCGTGAAAATTCCTCGCTCCTAAATATTCCACAGTCAACTGTCAGTGGTATTATAAGAAAATGGAAGTGTTTGGGAACGACAGCAACTCAGCCATGAAGTGGTGGCCACGTAAACTGACGGAGTGGGGTCAGCAGATGCTGAAGAGCATTGTGCGAAGAGGTCACCAACTTTCTGCAAAGTCAATCACTACAGACATCCAAACTTCATGTGGCCTTCAGATTAGCTCAGGCTTCTCCATCTGGTAATCTGATGGACGAGTCTGGGTTTGGCGGTTGCCAGGAGAACGGTACTTGTCTGACTGCATTGTGCCAAGTGTAAAGTTTGGTGGAGGGGGATTATGGTGTAGGGTTGTTTTTCAGGAGCTGAGCTTAGTTCCAGTGAAAGGAACTCTAAATGCTTCAGCATACCAAGACATTTTGGACAATTCCATGCTCCTGACTTTGTGGGAACAGATTGGAGCTGGCCCCTTCCTCTTCCAACATGACTGTGCACCAGTGCACAAAGCAAAGTCCATAAAGACATGGATGGCAGAGTCTGGTGTGGATGAACTTGACTGGCCTGCACAGAGTCCTGACCTCAACCCGATAGAACACCTTTGGCATGATTTAGAGTGGAGACTGAGAGCCAGGCCTTCTCGTCCAACATCAGTATGTGACTTCACAAATGTGCTTCTGGAAGAATGGTCAAAAATCTATTTTTGAAAAAATCTAATTCTAGCTGCAAAGTGTGGACCAACGCCATATTGAACCCTATGGATTAGGAATGGGATGTCACTTAAGCTCATATGCGAGTCAAGGAAGGTGAGCGAATACTTTTGGCAATATAGTGCATATATATATACATAAACATACATATATGTATACATAAACCCACCTCAGCGCCATCATCTTCTTCACTTCAACCTCCTCTGAGAGTGCATTGAAGTACAGGAGTTCAAATAAAGAGGGACACCATGAAGCCGAACGTGTCCTTTCTGAAATTACACTAAAATGTCTTTAATATCATTAAAATATATATTCCTTCACAGGACAGGTGCATGTGTAAACAGATGGGGCAGCTGACATGCATGGCCTTATCAGTTTTAAAATATGAGAGAGAACTTTGGCATGAACTCTCATGTACTTGATAAACCATTTTACATATGTGCATGGGTGCACGCACACACATACACACGCACACACACACACACACACACACACACACACACACACACACACACAACACACACACACACACATCTAGTGCCCCGTCCATCTTTCCATCCTTCCCTTTCAGGTAAAGATCCTGTTTCTTCCCCTTCAGCAAGCCGGGTCCTAATATAGATCCGACCCGTCTGGTCTAATGGAAAAACTCACCCTGCCATGCATACATGGGGTCGCATTACCTCCACTGGTGGCCCATTCCTGTTATTACGAGCTCTCAGGACGTCAGTCGGAACCAGCAAGCATCCACAACCCCTGGGGCCCAACCAGACAGCTTGGCCAGGCTGAGGGGTAGCAACCAGGCCTGCCTAGTGATACTTAACCTCTCTTTCGCTCGTTTCCAGTTAGTAGGAAACTTTATGGCATGCTGGAGGTCTTTGAGTGGGTGGTAAAAGGGATGTAGGTTTGCTGGATTGGAGAGAATCACCTCCAATCACAGAGTATGGTAGAGCGCCCCGGTAGCAGGAACACAAGGTTTAGGTTTACGCATTACATTTACTCGCATCACTGTAATTAAAGTAGGTTTTTTGTGTACTATTGTACTATTTATAATTTGTACTTTTACTTTTACTTAAGTATATTTTGTGTTAAGAATTGTAATTTGCTATACAAACCAGATTCCAAAAAAGTTGGGACACTAAAGAAATTGTGAATAAAAACTGAATGCAATGATGTGGAGAGGGCAAATGTCAATATCTTATTCGTAATAAAACATAGATGACAGATCAAAAGTTTAAACTGAGAGAATGTATCAATTTAAGGGAAAAATATGTTGTTTCAAAATTTCATGGCACCAACAAATCCCAAAAAAATTGGGACAAGGCCATTTTTACCACTGTGTGGCATCCCCCCTTCTTCTTACAACACTCAGCAAACGTCTGGGGACAGAGGAGACCAGTTTCTCAAGTTTAGAAATAGGAATGCTCTCCCATTCATGTCTAATACAGGCCTCTAACTGTTCAACTGTCTTGGGCCATCTTTGTCGCACCTTCCTCTTTATGGTACGCCAAATGTTCTCTATAGGTGAAAGATCTGGACTGCAGGTTGGCCATTTCAGTACCCGGATCCTTTTCCTACGTAGCCATGATGTTGTGATTGCTGCAGAATGTGGTCTGGCATTATCTTGTTGAAAAATGCAGGGTCTTTCCTGAAAGAGATGACGTCTAGATGGGAGCATATGTTGTTCTAGAACCTGAACATAGTTCTCTGCATTAATGGTGCCTTTCCAGACATGCAAGCTGCCCATGCCACAAGCACTCATGCAACCCCATACCATCAGTGATGCAGGCTTCTGAACGGAGCGTTGATAACAACTTGGGTTATCATTGTCCTCTCTGGTCCGGATGACATGGCGTACCAGTGTTCCATAAAGAACTTCAAATCGTGACTCATCTGACCACATCAGATCGTGACTCATCTGTTTTGTTTTATTTAATCTGTAAAGCAATTTGAGTTGCATGTATGCATGAAAGGTGCTATACAAATAAAGATTATTATTATTATTATTATTATTATTATTATAACAGTCTTCCATTTTGCCACACTCCATTTTAAACGTCTGAGCTTGTGGAGCTTAGAAATGGCTTCCTCTTTGCACTGTAGAGTTTCAGCTGGCAACGGCGGATGGCACGGTGGATTGTGTTCACTGACAATGCTTTCTGGAAGTATTCCTGAGCCCATTCTGTTATTTCCTTGACAGTGGCATTCCTGTTTGAGGTGCAGTGACGTTTAAGGGCCCGGAGATCACGAGCATTCCAGTAGAGTTTTACGGCCTTGACCCTTACGCACAGCGATTGTTCCAGATTCTCTGAATCTTTTGATGATGTTATGCACGGTTGGTGATGATAACTGTCTTTGCTATTTTACGCTGGGTAACACCATTCTGGTATTGCTGCACTATCTTTCTGTGTAACAATGGTGGAATTGGTGATCCTCTTACCATCTTGGCTTCTGAGAGACACTGACACTCTGAGAAGCTCTTTTTATATCAAATGAGACATCCTTGGGAAGAGATTTGAGCCACACTGGTTAAAAGGTAGAAGAAACCAAACAAACCACTGTCGTGCCAAGGCATAAAGCACACAGATCAACAATGCAGAGAGGAAAGAAGACATCCGAGGACATCAGGAAGAAGGTGGTGACAGCCCATCAGTCTGGGGAAAGCTACACAACTATCTCCAAAAGATTTCAACTCCATCCTTCCACTGTAGGACAAATCATCTACAAACGGAGGGAACACAGCATCATCGCAACTCTGCTCAAAAGTGGGTGGAAAAGTGGCCTATCAGAACTTACACCAAGAAGCACCAGAAAAAGAATAATTCATGTAAAAACCAAACCTACACATCACCTCCAGAAAATTGCAGACCTCTCTGGCAGCATCTGGGATAAATGTACATGCATCTATCAGGTAAAAGATCAACAGGCATGACATTCATGGGAGACTTGCGAGAGGGAAGCCTCTGCTCTCAAGAAAGAACAACATTGCAAACCAGAGGCATTCTGGAAGTCCATTCTCTGGACAGATGAGTCCAAAACTGAATACTTTGGCCACAATCACAGGTGCCATATTAAGAGGAAAGTCAACACTACATATAAAGAGAAGATCCTCCTCCCACCAGTGACGCATAGTGGGGATACATGCTTTTCTGCCTCCAGACCTGGACGACTCCATATTATCCAGGGAACCATCAATTCCCAGGCCTATCAACAAATTCTTGACCAGAATCTCCTACCATCAGTCAGGGAGTTGAAGCTGGGATGGAAATGGATTATGCAAGAAGACGAACCAAAACATTCCAGCAAAACTACCAAGTAATGGCTTAAGAGAAAAAAGATTTGAACTCTGGATTGGCCCAGTCAAAGTCCGGACCTCAATCCCATAGAAATGCTGTGGCAAAGTCTGAAGCGGGCGGTACAAGCCAGATGTCCCTCCAACCTCTCAACTGGCAGAGTTCTGCAAGGAGGAGTGGGCAAAAATCCCAAAAAGCAGATGTGAAACACTCGTTTGTGGTTACAGAAGACGTTTGGTTGAAGTAATGGCTGCAGAAGGAGGTGCCACAAGATACTTTTGGACATTTGGACTCAAGTTTTTGGAGAGAGAAATTACTTTTGTTGAATAATTAATGAAAATGTATATCTTTTTATATATTTTTTCTGTGTCCATTATTTGTAAGGTATGCTTTACAAATTGAGACTTGGATGTTCATTTCATAAGATTATATATTTTTTTTTAGAAAACAATGACCATGTTTGGGTAGTACACAATATACATATACATATATAAATATACATATATAAATATATATATTGCCAAAAGTATTCGCTCACCCATCCAAATTATTAGAATGAGGTGTTCCAATCACTTCCATGGCCACAGGTGTATAAAATTAAGCACCCAGGCATGCAGACTGTTTTTCCAAACATTTGTGAAAGAATGGGTCGCTCTCAGGAGCTCAGTGAATTCCAGCATGGAACTTTGATAGGTTGCCACCTGTGCAACAAATGCAGTCGTGAAATTTTCTCGCTCCTAAATATTCCACAGTCAACTGTCAGTGGTATTATAAGAAAATGGAAGTGTTTGGGAACGACAGCAACTCAGCCATGAAGTGGTGGCCACATAAACTGACGGAGTGGGGTCAGCAGATGCTGAAGCGCATAGTGCGAAGAGGTCACCAACTTTTTGGTGGACATCCAAACTTCACGTGGCCTTCAGATTAGCTCAAGAACAGTGCGCAGAGAACTTCTATGGGTTTACATGGTCGAGCGACTGCATCCAAGCCATACATCACCAAGTGCAATGCAAAGCGTTGGATGCAGTGGTGTAAAGGACGCTGCCAGTGAACTCTAGAGCAGTGGAGGTGCGTTCTCTGGAGTGACCAATCACGCTTCTCCATCTGGCAATCTGATGGACGAGTCTGGGTTTGGCGGTTACCAGGAGAACGTTATTTGTCTGACTGCATTGTGCCAAGTCCATCCATCCATCCATTTTCTTCCGCTTATCCGGGTCCGGGTCGCGGGGGCAGTAGCCTAAGCAAAGAGGCCCAGGTTTCCCTCTCCCCAGCCACCTCTTCCAGCTCTTCTGGGGGGATACCAAGGCGTTCCCAGGACAGCCGAGAGATATAATCTCTCCCAGCGTGTCCTGGGTCTTCCCCGGGTCTCCTCCCAGTTGGACATGCCCAGAGCGCCTCCCTAGGCAGGCGCCCAGGTGGCATCCGAACCAGATGCCCGAACCACCTCAGCTGGCTCCTCTCTACGTGGAGGAGCAGCGACTCTCTCGAGCCCCTCCCAGATGACTGTGCTCCGTACCTTATCTCTAAGGGAGAGCCCAGACACCCTGCGAAGAAAACTCATTTCGGCCGCTTGTATTCGCGATCTCATTCTTTCGGTCACTACCCAAAGCTCGTGACCATAGGTAAGAGTCGGACGTTAGATTGACCAGTAAATTGAGAGCTTTGCCTTTCGGCTCAGCTCTCTCTTCACCACAACGGTCGGTACAGCGACCGCAATACTGCAGCCGCAGCACCGATCCGCCTGTCAATCTCTCGTTCCATCCTTCCCTCACTCGTGAACAAGAACCCGAGATACTTAAACTCCTCCACTTGAGGCAAGGACTCACTCCCGACCCAGAGAGGGCACTCCACCCTTGTCCGACTGAGTACCATGGTCTCAGTTTTAGAGGTGCTGATTCTCATCCCAGCCATCTCGCACTCGGCTGCAAACTGATCCAGCGAGAGCTGTAGGTCTCGGCCCGATGATGCCAACAGGACCACATCATCTGCAAAGAGAAGGCGTGGAATCCTGAGGCCACCAAACCGAACCCCCTCCACCACTTGGCTACGCCGAGAAATTCTGTCCATAAAAGTTATGAACAGAATCGGTGACAAAGGGCAGCCTTGGCGGAGTCCAACTCCCACCGGAAACCAGTCTGACTTACTGCCGGCCATGCGAACCAAACTCCTGCTCCGTTTGTACAGGGACTGGATAGCCCGTAGCAACGGCCCCGTACCCTGTACTCCCGGAGCACCCCCCAGAGGAATCCCCGAGGGACACGGTCGAATGCCTTTTCCAAATCCACAAAGCACATGTGGACTGGTTGGGCAAACTCCCATGCACCCTCTAGGACCCTCGCAAGGGTGAAAAGTTGGTCCAGTGTTCCACGACCAGGGCGGAACCCACATTGTTCCTCTTGTAACTGAGATTCGACTATCGAACGGACTCTCTTCTCCAGAGCCCCTGCATAGACCTTACCGCGGAGGCTGAGAAGTGTGATCCCCCGATAGTTGGAGCACACTCTCCGGTCTCCTTTCTTAAAAAGGGGAACCACCACCCCGGTTTGCCAATCCAGAGGCACTGCCCCCATTGTGCCAAGTGTATTATGGATTATGGTGTGGGGTTGTTTTTCAGGAGCTGGGCTTGGCCCCTTAGTTCCAGTGAAAGGAACTCTGACTGCTTCAGTATGCCAAGACATTTTGGACAATTCCATGCTCCTGACTTTGTGGGAACAGTTTGGAGCTGGCCCCTTCCTCTTCCAACATGACTGTGCACCAGTGCACAAAGCAAGGTCCATAAAGACATGGATGGCAGAGTCTGGTGTGGATGAACTTGACTGGCCTGCACAGAGTCCTGACCTCATCCGGACCAACGTCATATTGAACCCTATGGATTAGGAATGGGATGTCACTTAAGCTCATATATGAGTCAAGGAAGGTGAGCGAATACTTTTGGCAATATAGTGTATATTCAGTGCTGCTTGAAAGTTTGTGAATTGCCTTTTATTCAATATTTGTAACATTAAGTAAATGCTTAGTAAATGTCTTGTGGACACAGACATTGTACTAGGCGCTGATTATGAAAACAGACAAACCTCTATTGTTATTTTAGCCATTTTTGCGGTTCAGTCAAATGTTTTGCACTTTTTTGCTACACGTAGGTGTTCTAGAAACATAATACCGGGATTTTTTTGTAATTACTATCAAGTACATAAGCATGTTGTCCTTTAGCAGGTAGAGCACTGACAGCGTGATCAGTGGAAGGCTGCTCTGTCGTTGTTGCTGCTCTGTGGTTGTCGCTGCTCTCTCGCTGTTGCTGCTCTCTCGCTGTCACTGCTCTCTCGCTGTTGCTGCTCTGTCGTTGTTGCTGCTCTGTCGTTGTCGCTGCTCTGTCGTTGTTGCTGCTCTGTCGTTGTTGCTGCTCTCTCGCTGTTGCTGCTCTGTCGTTGTTGCTGCTCTGTCGTTGTCGCTGCTCTCTCGCTGTTGCTGCTCTGTCGTTGTTGCTGCTCTCTCGTTGTCGCTGCTCTGTCGTTGTTGCTGCTCTGTCGTTGTCGCTGCTCTCTCGCTGTTGCTGCTCTGTCGTTGTTGCTGCTCTGTCGTTGTTGCTGCTCTCTCGTTGTCGCTGCTCTGTCGTTGTTGCTGCTCTGTCGTTGTCGCTGCTCTGTCGTTGTTGCTGCTCTGTCGTTGTCACTGCTCTGCCGTTGTCACTGCTCTGTCCTTCACTAAGGCCCCTGACTCGCTCTCTGCCCGTTTGCATGTTTTGTCGGTCACTCAGTCTTGGGTTACATGGAGGAAGACGTTGGTAGAAAGATGAAGAGCAGATGTCATTCAGTTGAGATGAGTGAAGTAAAGTCACCCAGCCTGCTCCACACTGCTGCTCATACCAGCCAACGTCTCAACACTATTCTCATCTGCTGTGTGTCTGAAACTCTCTGAACAGGAATAAATTCTGGCTTGTGATTACACCCCCCCCCACACACACACACACACAAATACACTGACATTCCACCTGGGCTTCTTAAAAACACTCTCTTCACTTCCTTAAAGTGTCACAGGCCACATGGGAAATTCTTCCTCTTTCCTCCATCATACAAAACTTGGACTGTGTCCAGTAAATACTTCTCTCTTACTTTGGCTACATATCTTATTACACACACACACACACACACTGAGACACTGAGATCATGGGCATATTTCAGCTTGTTAACATGCAAGCCCTTTAGACCACACAGAAACATAAGGACACTGCACACAGACCATGTGCACCAATCACATCATCATTGCAGAAACACAGACACACTTTCAAAAAGTCATGGCCCATAACTTCATTCAACTCTGGTGCCCTCTGAGACACTCACATGTTGCCTGTCCTCTCTGCTCCTGACCTTTAACCTGCTGCTGCTCTGTGTTATGAGCCTGACATCCTTCCCCTCTCCTTGCAACCATCTTTGTCTTATTTTTACAAAACCATGTTCCAGCGCTTCTGGTCCACACAGCATGTTCTTGTTTACGTGTCTCTGCTATTCCGGTGTGCCAGTGTCCATGGGAAGACCCTTGCCCTGTTTCCAGTGATCGCCAAGTCTGTATTGTACATGATTGTGGGGAAAACACTGGCTAATGTTATTGCACGTTGATATCACTTTGAACTCTGTTGAAAAAATTACAAGCTTCATAGCATTGTATGCTTTCTGCTGTATGTCCAATCGAGAGAATAACTGATGGTTTGTGAAATGAAGACCTGTTAGTTCCAGAGGGTCTGCCAAAACCTTGTGTGTAGCCTTATAGAGGGCAGAAGAGCATAGCACACGACACGCGGCTAATAACACTACACAGGCCCAGAACATCAGCATTCAGCTCCTGCATATTTTAATAAGATTGTGTTTTCTAACCTGCTCACTACTAAAAAGACACAAAACATTTGTGATGTTATTATATGCACCAGAGCCAATGACCAGCCCTGGAGAACAGCCGTGCTAAACACCATCTGACCCATGTTAGTCTCAGGTGAACTCCCTGCAGAAGTCTTTCGTGTACAAGGAGTTCTAGGGTTAGTGTTTCAGAAGAACGACTGCTAAGATTGCAAGTGAATAAATAGAACTGATGCTGTGCATGTATTATATAAGTGTAGTATACACGTGGAGTATACACATGTAGTATACACATGTAGTATACACGTGGAGTATACACATGTAGTATACACATGTAGTATACATATGTAGTGTACACATGTAGTATACACATGTAGTGTACACATGTAGTATACACTGACCACTCTGTGTAGATAACCTTTAACTGTGTGTGTGTGTGTGTGCATTTCACTCTGTTCTACCCAGTGTAGACCGCCTTCGGCTACACTGTGTATACACTACATGTGTATACACAGTATACACATGTAGTGTACACATGTCGTATACACATGTAGTATACACGTGGAGTATACACATGTAGTATACACATGTAGTATACATATGTAGTGTACACATGTAGTATACACATGTAGTATACACATGTAGTATACACACGTAGTGTACACATGTAGTGTACACATGTAGTATACACATGTAGTATACACATGTAGTATACACACGTAGTGTACACATGTAGTATACACATGTAGTGTACACATGTAGTATACACATGTAGTGTACACATGTAGTGTACACATGTAGTATACACATGTAGTATACACATGTAGTGTACACATGTAGTGTACACATGTAGTGTACACATGTAGTATACACATGTAGTGTACACATGTAGTGTACACATGTAGTATACACATGTAGTGTACACATGTAGTGTACACATGTAGTGTACACATGTAGTATACACATGTAGTGTACACATGTAGTATACACATGTAGTGTACACATGTAGTGTACACATGTAGTGTACACATGTAGTATACACATGTAGTATACACATGTAGTGTACACATGTAGTGTACACATGTAGTATACACATGTAGTGTACACAAGCACAGATGTACTGGCCAAGTTGGTCTGCCATCTAAAGCCGAAGGCGGTCTACACTGGGTAGAACAGAGTGAAATGCACACACACACACACACAGTTAAAGGTTATCTACACAGAGTGGTCAGTGTCTAGGTTACAACTACTGTGTAGTATAGGATGGTCAACTTGGGGACTCAGCACATACACAAAGCATACAACACATACTGGGTATCATAGGATGGACGGCTCAGGGGCTCAGAGAATGCATGCACACACACAGAATGTGAATATGTTATTTTCAAGTGTCTTAACATGACTAAAACCAATTTTAGCCATGCTGAGTATGTTTTTGTATGCTCAACTTCACACACACGCACACACACAAAAGTGGCTGGTGAAGATGAAGGGCAGTGATGAGAGTGTATCAGTGTGTAAGACTTGGCCAGGGGTTGCTTCTTCCTTCCCTTAGCCCGTTATCATCCATCACAGTAAGGCTGATTTACACCCTGCCTGATCTCTGCAACGTTGACAACACAACTATACAGATGATAAAAATGCTCTGGCCCAGATCTGTCTGCTGTAAGTTCTGTAAAACGGATCTGACCTGGTGGTTCTTGGCACAATGGGCCAGTTTTGGCAATGATCCAGTTTCCAGATCTGGACCAACACTACATCAGCACCAGAGCCAAGGACAAAGAGTTTTAGAGACTATACAGTGTCTTGCAGTGTGCAGTGTGGTCATCACAGATGTCCATACGTACTCATCATTTTCATAATGGTGATGTCAAAGTTACTGTGAGAAGCACCAGTGCGCTGATTGTGAACCAAATAATACTGAGTGAAATGAGTCTGATTTGTTGTTTGAAATCAACATTGTCTGTATATTCCATACTCCTTTACACTCTGCAAATTGCTGGATTAAATGTACTTGGATTGGAAGCTCTTTAAAGCAGTTATTTTATATGTCTGTTCACCAGTGTAACGGGCACAAGGAGACCTTTCACCTTACACAACAGTGTTGATTTGCGTTAGTGGTTTTAACATGATGTTATGCAGTAAGCATATCTGCTGGTTCACACTGTTCTAAATCAGACCCGGGCTAAGAAAGACGTTGCAGCCAACTTGCTTGTGATATCAAGGAATGTTCCTGAGGGGTGATAAAAATGCCTTGGGGCAGAGACAGCTTCTGAGAACCTGACAAGGTTCTTTTGATCTTCCAATTCAACACCACATATGGATGTCCCGTATATAGGATATCCATATGTAGGAAAACGTAAGGAAAAAGCTCTACAATTCTGTTTTTAACCTTGAATGTTAAGCAATTCGAGATGAATGAATTCTATAAACCAGCTGTGTCCTGACTCTGGGTCAGCTCTGGATTTAGCATTATAACCAAGTCTGGAGTGGATATATAAAGTGAAGGTGATTGCTGTGCCTGCAGGAGAGTAGGCGGAGCCCGTTCAGAGTTGCTGTCATTGGTGAGCTCCACTATACTGCTGACACATGAGTCTCCAGTTGGTCCAATCAGAAGACATGTCTAAAACATGATGTGCCATGAATAAGTGTAAGTCTCTAAAAAACAATTAATTGTTTCTTGAGTGCAATACATTTCCAATCACACACAGGCCCATGTTTACTTACATGTTTACTGAACTTACTGTATTAATAAATACATATATATTGACCATATACCAGGTCAACATAATGTATTAATACTATACACTAGATGTACTTACTGTATTAATAAATACCATATAATAGGTCTACTGAAAGAAAGAAAGGGAAAAAAAATCTAAATTATATAAATAGTTCAGGTTCAGTCTGTTCTTTCTTATAAGCACAGAAACCAAACTAGTCAGGTGCTTACTGCTCATAAGG
Organism: Brachyhypopomus occidentalis; assembly: GCA_020368025.1. Taxonomy (NCBI): domain Eukaryota; kingdom Metazoa; phylum Chordata; class Actinopteri; order Gymnotiformes; family Hypopomidae; genus Brachyhypopomus; species Brachyhypopomus occidentalis. The sequence goes on along the minus strand of JAGXOD010001379.1, from coordinate 6,625,179 downwards.
ATTTAAGAAATGATTTTCCCCTTTCAGTTTTTAGATGAATATGTGCCTAGATGTTTAATTTTACCACTTAGACAACTCAAACTTTGCATGAATATACATATGCAAAACAACATATTGATGATGACTCAAAATGACCTCTGCCAGGCAACTCACATTAATAATAGTGCACACGAGTATTATTACTATTACAAGTGATGAGGTCGTGTTCTCCAGAGAGAGCATGAAGCCAAGTCCCTCTCTCTGCTAATCCTCCATCAAGCAAGCAAACGCCAGCACCCTGGAAGCTCTGATTGAGCAGTGTGAAGGATGTTTGCTGCAGTGCTTCAGTGCATGAATATGCATGTGTGTGGCCAGTGTAGTTGGTCCGTTGGGATGGGTGTGTGAAGAGATTGGCATGGACATCTGCTACCCTGGGGGACAGGTTGCCATAGTAACTTGGCCCACACCGGGGTCATCCCAAGCGCTCCGGGCTGCTGAAACAGGAGGCAGGACTGCCCCTCTGATCCCCTCTGTCTGGAAAACCAATCCTGGGGACTGTGGCGTGGGGCGGGAGAGGGAGCAGATAGGATGGCAAACCTGGGACTAACTGGGGACTTGTTGGTACTTACCCTCAATTTCCTGAATTATTCCAAATTATATTTAAGCTGTAGTGATTAGTGCACTATCACAGCCACAAGAGGGAAACGTGGGGGGAGAGATGTGTTGAATATGAGAGAGAGAGAGAGAGAGAGCACATGCAGAGGTGTTGAGAGAGGGGTGATTGTAACCTATGGAAACGCTTCAGGACTGACCCAGGAACAGCCTGCTGTCACATGTTCATTTGGATTGTGATTGGTTGACTGTGTTTTGACTGTGTTTTTCACAACACGACTCTCTAAACTGCATGTGTGTGTGTGTGCATGCGTGTGTGTATATATGCCCATGCATGTGTGTTTGCGTTTGCATGCGTGTGTGCGTGTGCATGCAAGTGTGTGAGCGTGTGAGTGTGGTGGTGGTGGTGGTGGTGTGTGTGCTGAGTGAAGGAATCAGAGACAGTTATGATGGGAGAAATAAATGACAGGAACCAAGCTCACCGTCTGCTTCTTGAAGGCAGACCTGGAGGAGACTATAACCCTCACACTTCATTAGTGCACTGAATTCAAAGGATTTACTGCAAGCTGGATCTGATGATCATTACAGATGAAAAGCTGCATTGCTGATAGCTGATAGGCTGGGAGGGTGAAGAGCTGTCTCTGTGTCCAGCACTCACAACATGAGCAGGAGAGCAGAGCGGATCATCACAGAGAGATGGACCAGCACAGAGAGATGGACCAGCACAGAGAGATGGACCAGCACAGAGAGATGGACCAGCACAGAGAGATGGACCAGCACAGAGAGATGGACCAGCACAGAGAGATGGACACCTGTTCTAGCATGTGACAGTGGGTATCACTCTCTCCTGCTCACCCCTGCTCCACCGCAGGGTGTGACAGTGGGTATCACTCTCTCCTGCTCACCCCTGCTCCACCGCAGGGTGTGACAGTGGGTATCACTCTCTCCTGCTCACCCCTGCTCCACCGCAGGGTGTGACAGTGGGTATCACTCTCTCCTGCTCACCCCTGCTCCACCGCAGGGGTGTGACAGTGGGTATCACTCTCTCCTGCTCACCCCTGCTCCACCGCAGGTGTGACAGTGGGTATCACTCTCTCCTGCTCACCCCTGCTCCAGTGTGACAGTGGGTATCACTCTCTCCTGCTCACCCCTGCTCCACCGCAGGGTGTGACAGTGGGTATCACTCTCTCCTGCTCACCCCTGCTCCACCGCAGGGTGTGACAGTGGGTATCACTCTCTCCTGCTCACCCCTGCTCCACCGCAGGGTGTGACAGTGGGTATCACTCTCTCCTGCTCACCCCTGCTCCACCGCAGGGTGTGACAGTGGGTATCACTCTCTCCTGCTCACCCCTGCTCCACCGCAGGGGGTGTGACAGTGGGTATCACTCTCTCCTGCTCACCCCTGCTCCACCGCAGGGTGTGACAGTGGGTATCACTCTCCCTGCTCACCCCTGCTCCACCGCAGGGTGTGACAGTGGGTATCACTCTCTCTGCTCACCCCTGCTCCACCGCAGGGGTGTGACAGTGGGTATCACTCTCTCCTGCTCACCCCTGCTCCACCGCAGGGTGTGACAGTGGGTATCACTCTCTCCTGCTCACCCCTGCTCCACCGCAGGGTGTGACAGTGGGTATCACTCTCTCCTGCTCACCCCTGCTCCACCGCAGGGTGTGACAGTGGGTATCACTCTCTCCTGCTCACCCCTGCTCCACCGCAGGGTGTGACCCCTGCTGGGTACAGTCACTCTCCTGCTCACCCCTGCTCCACCGCAGGGTGTGACAGTGGGTATCACTCTCCTGCTCACCCCTGCTCCACCGCAGGGTGTGACAGTGGGTATCACTCTCTCCTGCTCACCCCTGCTCCACCGCAGGGTGTGACAGTGGGTATCACTCTCTCCTGCTCACCCCTGCTCCACCGCAGGGTGTGACAGTGCTAATGAGATGTGACGTCTCTCAACTTTGTATACTCTTTTGTTTCATTTACTTAAATTCTTAAATTAAATTAAATTAATTCAGTAAGTCAGACTGGTTCCCGGCTGCCCTTTGTCACCGATTCTGTTCATAACTTTTATGGACAGAATTTCTCGGCGTAGCCAAGTGGCGAAGGGGGTTCGGTTTGGTGGCCTCGTTATTCCGCGTCTCCTTTTTGCGGATGATGTGGTGCTGTTGGCATCATCAGCTCTCGCTGGATCAGTTTGCAGCCGAGTGCGAGACGGCCGGGATGAGAATCAGCACCTCTAAAACTGAGAAGTATGGAGCGCCCTCTCTGGGCTGGGAGTGAGTCCTTGCCTCAAGTGAAGGAGTTCAAGTATCACTTGTTCACGAGTGAAGGAAGGATGGAACAAGAGACTGAGGGGCGGATCGGTGCTGCGGCTGCAGTGTTGTGGACACTGTACCGGACCGTTGTGGTTGAGAGAGACCTGAGCCAAAAGGCAAAGCTCTTGATTTACTGGTCAATCTACGTTCCGACTCTTACCTACGGTCACGAGCTCTGGGTAGTGACTGAAAGAATGAGATTGCGAATACAAGCGGCTGAAATGAGTTTTCTCCGCAGGGTGTCAGGGTTCTCCCTTAGAGATAAGGTATAGAGTACGGTCATCCGGGAGAGGCTCAGAGTAGAGCCACTGCTCCTCCACGTAGAGAGGAGCCAGTTGAGGTGGTTCGGGCATCTGGTCCGGATGCCACCTGGGCGCCTCCCTGTTGAGGCGCTGCGGGCATGTCCAACTGGGAGGAGACCCAGGGAATGCCTCAGCATCCTCCCAGAAGAGCTGGAAGAGCTGGCTGGGGAGAGGTAAACCTGGGCCTCTTTGCTTAGGCTACTGCCCCCGCGAGCCGGACCCGGATGAGCAGATGAAAATGGATGGATGGATAATCAGCGATACTGATCCACTGAGAAATCATTCATGATTGTGCCTTAGACTGAAACACGATGACTCAGATCTTGTGTTTACATAATAAGAGCGCTCTTCTCTCCCAAGATACAGGCCAGGGTCTCTTTATTCCTCTAGAGGCCCCCCTGCCCCCCCTTCCCAGCGTCCATTGTTTGGGGCGTTTTTGCGGAGGTGAGAGCAGGAAGCTGCTGTTGAGCACAGGATGCCTCTCTTCCACGCACAACTCGCTCTCATCTAATAACTTTAACACTTCGCCTTCCCGTGGCCACACACAACCGCAAAATACACACTTCCTCTTCCTCTGAGAGACAGGGACGCAGAGAGTTCGGGAGACAGAGATAAAGAGGTGTGGGCATTTTTAGACCTACAAGCTGGAATATTTCATCTTTGTTCGTGTAGTCATGTTAGATTGATGACGTGGTATAGTCACGTTAGAAACACACACACACACACACACACACACAAACACACACACATACATACATACATACATACATACATACATACATACATACATATCTCATATCATATATTCACTGCAGTCAATTATATTTGATATTTTATCACATTTGCCAAAAATGAAAATCAATTTTTTTTTTTCTAGCTAGATTTTTTTTCATTTTAAATCATCATGTTATTTATAGCAGAAGTTACCTTACTAAGTGAGAACTTCAGCTCTGTCCTCTAGGTGTTCTGCAGAGTGAAACCTCTAAGCTGCTAATTGTCTTGTACATTCACAATATTCAAACAGCAGCATGGAGATAGATAGAGAGGGAGAGAGGGAGAGAGAGAGAGAGAGAGAGAGAGAGAGAGAGAGAGAGGGAGAGAGAGAGAGAGGGAGAGGGAGAGAGAGAGAGAGAGGAGAGAGAGAGCGAGAGAAACAGAATTAGCAGGAGGTGAGCAATGCTGATATTATAAGATCACTCTGGATGTGTTGATAAGTTAATAAATCATCCATGAACTTATTATAGAACAGCAAGGCAAGCCCAGACACGAATGTATGTGTGTGTATATGTGTGTGTGTATATATATGTATGTTATATGTGTGTGTGTGTGTGTGTATATATATATATATATGTGTTATATGTGTGTGTGTGTGTGTGTGTGTGTGTGTGTGTAGGATGACCTGATACTTCATCACACTGCTCTCAGACCAGTGCTGGGTCTTCTTGTCTTTTTGTCTGTGAAACACAGACAGCAGCTCAAGTGCTATTTGTGATTCACCATCCAGGACAAAGCAGGAAAAGTCCCAGACACGTAATTCCGCGGCTTAGCGGACGAGAGTCGAGATTATCGAGCAGCGTGAGACTCAGTGACAGTTAATGACTCCTGCATCTGCAGAAGGAAATGCATGTGTTCAGGTAAGAAGATGAGTTAGTCATGCTGGGTTATTAACAAGGAAACATTACACACCACTATATCACTCTTTACTGTACCCCTCACTGTAATTTCCCCTGGCATTTCTCTCTCTCTCTTCCTCTCCCCAACCTCTCTCCCCCCCTCTCCCTCTCTCCCTCTCTCTCACACACACTTTGCCTTTTTTCCATGAAAAGAACCCAATGAACTAAATGAAAAGAAGAGAAGTAACAGGAGGGTTTATAGATGAATGAGGTTAGAGTGCAGGAACTTTACACACACAAGTGACGGGAGGCAGGTGTGTGTGTGTGTGTGAGTGTGTGTATGTGTGTAACAGGATGTTGTTAGAACTTCGGTTCCTGTTTTCTTCCCTTTTCCCAATGAGCAGTTCCAGTGCAGGTGCACACTGACAACCTCCCCCCTCTGCGTGCTTCCACCAGCCCCGCTCATCCCTTCTCATGTGTGAGAGCTGTCTCATCATCACAGACACACGTGCTCACACACACGCACTCACACACACACGCACATTCACGCACATACTCAGACAATGATTTCTATTGTTAGTGCTACATGAATTAGCAAGTTATGGACCAGTGACTTTTATTTTCACCTTCAATGGTCTGTTGCACGTTATATAATGTCTTCATGCCATGTCATTTTGTTTCGTGCCGACCCCAGGCTCGACGAGTGCTGCCTTTATGTGTGGTCAGTGTGGCATAAGGCCGTGGAGCTTCACCACGGTGGTGTGCACACGACTCAGGACTGAAGCACTTTTGTCCAGCCATAGCTTTGCAGCGCACGCCCGGGAGCGCAGCATGGAGTGCCAGCGCGCTCAGAAGGACCTGCCGTTCCGCAGGCCCTGTTCCGTAAGAAGAAAGAGTGAATTAATCCATTCAAATCAGCAATGCATTGCCTAGAAAAGCTGGGTTTCCTAAGAGCCTGACGTTAGGATGAAAACATTCAGCAAGATGTAGAGAAGGACACCTCCAGTGGACAGAGCACACACAGGCCGGAGAAGAGCTGCAGTTTATTACTAATTATTCTGCCATGCTCATAACGGTTTCCCTGACCTCATCAGCTTGGGAAGTTTGGGAAGGTTTGTCACTTATATTCCCGAAGTCATAGCAGGTAAAGGAAACAGGCTGCTCGCACAATGAGAAGACAACGCAGAGGCATGCACATGCGCAAACGCAGGCACGCACACATGCATGAGCACACGCGCGCACTTGCAGACACACACACGTGTGCATGCATGCACCCACCAGTGCTTCCTGACATGCAGTGGAAGTGCTTGGACCTGAGTCCACACAAGACTGTAAACTGCCAGACAGTGTTAGTGTCTTCAAAAACGATCTAGAAACCAAAATCAAGTTCCAATATAAGGCTTTTTAATGGCATCTATTAACCCATATGTCATTGCCCATAATCTGCTACTTTTTCTGACATTATTCTACTGTCTATAAATATCACTAAGTAGAATTTCTAGAACTACTACACAAGACAGGACAAAAATACTGTAAAGGAATGCTGGACAGTGTCCAGAGGTGAAAGGTCGCAGGAGAGAGATGTGTGAAATGAACAGTGCTCCTCAGAAGTGTAGCCTTTCACCGGCGGCTGTGCTCAGTGGAGGCCCCGCGGGGGCTCTTTCCTGGGGGGGGCGCTGTTTACTCCAGACATGCTCTCTGACGGCACAGGAAGCACCGTGACGTGAAAGGTTTTGCCGGGTAAACAAGTTTGCTGGCACAAGCAGAAAAGGGGGAAACAAAGCCACTTTGTAAATAAAACTTCATTCTGGTTTAATCAAGGGGTTAAGATCCTGAAGTAGGATGGGAGAGCCATTCGGGGTGGTGTACCACGATCAGCCCTTCACACAAGTTTCTGAATGTATGAAGACATTCAGCTGATCTGAGATCAGGTGCCCCGTTCAAATATACATATATTTATGAAACATTAAACCGATCCTGTACAACATGAACAAGGTCCCTGGGTGGCCACAGTACTGGTTACATGAATTCATACTTATTCATTCTAGTCATTACCAGCTCCTCGTGTTCAGTCAGATGTTAAAAGTTAAATAATCATGATTTATATGTCTGTGTTTTGGGGAGAGGGGCCATATCGCTCCCTCCTGCACACACATACACTGAAGAACTGTTACTCTGTCCCAAACACACAAATCTTTGTTCAGGCTTTTCCATTGCCTGATGAAATCCGGCATGTGGACCTCTGTTTGTGGACCTCTGTTTGTGCTCCGTCTGCTTGTGTGAAGTGGCAAAGGTCTATCACCACTTTCACTAAACAGAGAGAACATGGCTGCAGAATTCTTAAAAATGGGTCTGAGTGAGCGTGCGTGTGTGCGTGCGTGTGTGCGTGCGTGCGTGCGTGTGTGTGTGTGTGTGAGAGAGAGAGAGGTGTGAGATGTGTTCCTGTCTCCCACATGTTGTCTAAAGCCTGGAAGTAGGAAGGTCAGTCAAGCCCTTGCAGATATAAATATCCCAGTGTTCAAACAGTCTAATGTTTGGGGTTGAGTTCAGAGGGGTGGGGGGGGGTGCGGAAACAGCCAGCCTATCGAGTGCAGGTGGTGTCGAGGAAGACCCAGAGGCCCCAGGTGCCTCTGCACGAGTTCTCACGCCCTAGCCTGCTGACCAGGTTTGGACAGACACGCTTTCACCCACATACCCAGCCATGCCCTGCTGTACGGGGGTCGGGGGGTGGGTGTGTCCCTCTCTTCATTACATGCAACACCACTAACAGGTCAACGCGTTCAGCCACCTCCCCTCAAAACTCCAGGAGGATGCTACGCTGCACACAAGCCCCCCCGATCAAATGTCCATTCCCATCTTTCCTCTGTCTGGGAAGAACGGAAAGACACTGAGCCGAAAACCTTTCACTGTCCTCACAGCTGTGTGGAGAAAAGCCACAAATATTTAGCCTTATTCCTTGGATACCACTGAGCAGTCACTATGCTCTCAAGAAATCAGGTGCTGTGTAAAGGAGCTCAAATTCCTGTTTTTGTACATAACCTGTGGCAAGATATGCTGTCAGGACCTGCGTAAACTAAACAACAATAAAAAAGATTAATCTCAATGAGTATATGGTTGATATTAAGGTCACAGTACATGCAACTGATCTTCCAGGCTGTTGACTTCTTATTTATTGTTTTGTTTAGTTCCAGTATACTGTAGATACACATGGTAAGGACCTCTTGGACCTTGACTCAAAGAAACCCATCATTGTTCAATTGTTCACTGTTCAATTTCCAGGAAGATGATTTATCATGTTTCCTTTGACCATATGGACCTGTGCACCTGAACACAATGATTACAACACATCAGCACAAAGTGCTGTGATTAAATATAGGATTAAGCTGAAATTCCAGTAAAACCATGATAAGCCATTGACTTACTGTCTATGAGTACACTTGTTTTCTGAAGAGCTTCCTAAACAGTCCAGCACACAGAGCCATCTGGGATCTTAACATCACGTGGTCGCCAGCAAGCTTTTTCCACTGTGACACACTCCACAGCGACGAATCCACAGTGTGAATGCAGTAGGAGCAGCACCCAATACAGGAGCTGATACGTTATTAAAAGTCATCTGATCGTGTCTGATGTGCAATGTGTGCAATGTGGGACTATTTAAGCATGTGCTGGATGCAATGCCAGTGCTTCACATGGCAGCAACAACGGTGTAAATACAATCAACGAGTCAGGTCTCAGGGAAATAGCTAGCTACTTCACCCATGGAATAAACAAACTGCAAGGAACATTTTATCGTATGTACAGATGATTTAGGTGAATGAACTGCTCCGGATGACGATCCAGTGTCTACAATGGAGATCACAGGTTTTCGTTGGGTTCTGGAGCTTTTTGGAGCCCTGATATGTTGTTCGGCTTCCCTGCACTTCCATGTCGGAACTTTGCAATCCCTTTTGTGCCCACACAGACTCCAGTTCATTTAAAATGGGCAAAACTGCATGAGAGTCACTCTCACAGTTCTTACAAAACTGAGCATGTACTACAATTTAGGCACCCTAGGCAATCTAACCCTAGGCAGTTGAGCAGATCTTGAATAAGCAACTATTTGACATTATTTTGAGTATTTGGAGTAGCAGTAGTAGCAAGAATAGTAGCAGCAGTAATAGTAGTAAATCTTCCTTCTTCAAGGAGAAGCTGGAAGCATCAGCCTCTGATCCACGCAAGCTCTTCAACATTTTCTCCTCTCTTTTAAACCCTCCCACCCCCCCACCGCCCTCTACTCTCTCCCCTGAGGATTTTGTCACCTTCTTTGAGGAGAAGGTTGATAAGATTTGCAGATCCTTTTTCTCTACCAATATCCTTCCTACTGAACACCACCCTCCACCTCATTCCCTGTCTTGCTTTTCTCCTCTTTCCACAGATGACATTATACAGTTGGTCTCATCCAACAATCCTACTACCTGTCCACTGGACCCGATTCCATCCACGCTATTTCAGACAATAGCACCTGACCTTCTACCTTTCATCACTCATGTCATCATCTGCCAAACTGTCTTCGGTCCTAATTCTGCTTGACCTCTCTGCAGCCTTCGACACCGTTGACCACCAGATCCTCCTGTCTGTCCTCAGAAGACTTGGAATCACTGGCACTGTCTGGCAGTGGTTTAAGTCTTATCTAGATGGGAGATCTTACCAAGTATCTTGGCAGGGGGCCACATCTGCTCCTTCCAGGCTCACCACGGGTGTCCCACAAGGCTCAGTGCTCGGTCCTCTGCTCTTCTCTCTTTACACTCGTTCTCTTGGTGATGTAATATCCTCCCATGGATTTTCCTATCACTGTTATGCTGATGACACTCAACTTGTCCTTTCCTTTCCACCTTCTGACACACAGGTTTCATCTCGGATCTCTGCTTGTCTTGCTGATATCTCATCTTGGATGTCGGCTCATCACTTGAAGCTGAACCCCAGCAAGACTGAATTACTGTTCATCCCTGGAACTTCAAGTCCTCGCCAGGATCTTTCCATCTCTTTTGAGAACTCGCTGGTCACCACATCTGCTGAAGCTCGAAGCCTTGGTGTAGTTGTGGATGACCAGTTATCGTTCTCAACCCATGTTGCAAACCTGACTCGGTCATGCAGATTTCTCCTTTACAACATTCGGAGAATTCGACCTTTTCTGTCTAGCGAGGCTACTCAAGTGCTTGTTCAGTCTCTTGTCATTTCAAGACTTGACTACTGCAACTCACTCCTGGCTGGTCTTCCTATGCGTACCATCAGGCCATTGCAACTGATCCAGAACTCCGCGGCTCGACTTGTCTTCAATGTTCCTAAGTTCAGCCATGTTACTCCTCTGCTGCGCTCTCTTCACTGGCTTCCTGTAGCTGCCCGCATCAGATATTAAACCCTGATGCTGGCCTACAAGGCTAAGAATGGACCAGCACCTCCATACATGGTGGCAGTGGTCAAATCCCGATCTGTACCCAGAGCTCTTCGAGCTTCAAGCACAGCTCGGCTTGACCCACCATCTCTCAGAACACGCGGAAACATGCATCCAGACTCAGTTCTGGCACCTCAGTGGTGGAACGAACTTCCCCTGAGTGTCCGAATGGCAGAGTCTCTTGCTGTTTTTAAGCGAAGACTGAAGACACATCTGTTTCAAGAGCACTTAAATTAAATTTTACTACACTAGCATTTATTAAATATTTGTGACTGTAATGACTTTTCTTGCTTTTATCTTTTAAGTAGGGTTTTTGCAGTATATATTTGAGTATATCTAGGCGTCCATACTGACTGTATCTAATAATATCTTTGCTTAAAGTTTCTTCCTGATTTTATCCTAAACTAACTAGCTAGAGATTTTGTTCTGAGTAAAACAATGAAGCACTTTTTGTAAGTCGCTCTGGATAAGGGCGTCTGCTAAATGCCGTAAATGTAAATGTAAATGTAATAGTGAGTAATAGAGTAGAGCCGTTTAAAAAGCTGTTTATTTAAGCATCAAAACCAAAAAACAATTTGTGAGAGGAGAGAAACAAAATAACAACAATAAAAATAACTATCATCATCATCAAATGAATAACTATCTTCCCTGCGTCACTTATGTGCATAAAATGGGTGGATCTCCAGAGCAGATGTTAGGAATCCATTAATAAACAAAGAAAGAAAAAACAAAACTGCAAACTTTATATGTGATTCCACTAAAGCTTGAAATAACCTCACCACGTCTACATCCTGAGAGAGATCGAGGAAGGGGGAGGATCCCATACTAACGTCTCTCTTCACCTCTCGACATGCCAGCCAACATACAAACATACAGGGAGCAGCCAGTCCAGAGCCATAAAGACCATGATCATTGTGGGTACTGAGATGGAGGTGGATGAAGGAGGGAGGGAGAGAGGGTGAAATCTGAATTTGTCAAAGCAGAATAAAGCAGAGGAAGAGGAAACAGGAACTCTTGCTGGAGCAAATGATTCAGAATTAACAAGAACAAGACCCTGATGACAGAAAAGCAGACCTTACATAGATTAGTCATGTCTCCTATCTATATCTCTGGAAAAAATTGAGGGAACAATTATAAATCTGGAGTGGTGTACTGTAGTAAAAGATGTTGAAGAACATAACCTTTTTTTTGACTACCTCTCTCATATGAAAGAACCAAATAATGTCTGCTCAGCAGTCAGAAAACTGTTAGAATGCCGATGACTGCTGGCTGATGAACTGAGAGTGGAAACAGATGGGTTATAGTGTGTATAGTAAACATGCACCTGTAACACACGTGAGCAGACCTAGTCAATCTGATTGGCTGTAGGCACAAGGCACGCGCGTCTAATAAAGCCGGTGCAGCCCTTAGAGAACGCCCTGGGAAGTCTTTCTCTAAGTGTTTTAAATGTAACATTTGCTTGTCTGGTCCTATTTATGTGCAGTACACACTATGCTCAGTGTACCCCAACACAAGAAGCCAGATGCGAATTTTCAAAAGCAGGATCTCCCAGTAAGAAAAATAAATTAATATGTTTGTCTAAGTACTCTGTTCTTCTGTAGGGCGACAAAATTAAACAACCTAATCTGATAACGTTTCCCAGTTAAAGTTCTAGTTGTACTTTTCTAAACAAGCCGATTTGTGAAGGGCGTATCAATACGGTGATGTCTGAACAGAAACACCTGCGTCAGAGCTTCAATGCAGACTTACGGCCAGTGGGGTTCCTCCATCATACACACCGTCACGCATTCCGCCGATTCAAAAGTATTTTGACCGACCAGACGCGTCAGTGCGCGTGACAGCGTCGGGGAAGCGTTCGGAGAAACACGGCCGTTATTACAGCGCGCGTGCACTTTTTCCGGACCTCCGAGGGCACACTTCGAGCACGAATCCTACTGTAAACGTGACTACACAGCGACGTCCCGACTTCAAATTACTTTAGGATAGATATTTTAATGCCCATTATTAATGTGCTCTTTTGGGCATTCAACATCTCAGTGCGCTGGTGGCATTTTACCTTTTCTATTTCTTCCGTTTTGACCACTTGCTGCAGAGATCATGAACATTTCTGAATCCGCAGATTTGTACACCCCCCTTCACACATGGACTGTTACCAAAGTAACCGAGAGCCCCAGCACGACTTGAGACAGGGTGGTGCAGCCTTCCATCACGTTTGATTTAGCCCGTCAGTAACCAGTCATGCACCCTACAAAAATGCAAGCTATTTTGCCAAAAATTATTATTCTATAGGCCTACCATTCATGATAGAAACACCATAAGTTGCACCTAAATGCGTTATTTAAACCACATACCTTTATTATTTGTGTACTTTAGTCGTCACCTGACTAACGTTAGGACCCAGCAACAGCGTAAGGCCAGTCAGTGGCGCAGACCATCAATAGTGCAAATTATTAACCGTTTTGTCTGTTTTCATGTCACTTGAGTAAAATGATGCAGCAAAAATAGAGGGAGACGTAAGTAAGTAATCGGCTGCTGTCCTTACTGACTTTCTGTGCCCAAGGCTTTCTCAAACGCCCACGACCTACGGATCTGAAGATGGCAGGACTCTCAACAGCTAAAACTTTCAGGTACCGCAACACAAAGCAGTGCTTTTCTTTTGGTTTGTGTTTAATGTATTGTAGATCTTTTCTATAAAAAGGCACAAATCAGGCTTCTGAGTCACGGTGAGACTTTCAGAGAAGTGTCAGCTACGTGTGTCCAAACTGTAATACAATACACACAGAGAGACGCACTCATGCACTCGCGCGCGCGCACACACACACAAAGCGGCCGCCCCCCCCTCCCCGCAAGCTAGCGCATACACTCACACGCATACCTTAAAATTGAAAAGAAAATCTCAAGTTTTCAACGAGAAAAAAACAGCAGTTACAATAAATACAGAAACTGCAAAACACCTCAAGACTGTTAATACATATGTACTTATATGCTGATATAATAATAATAAATCAATTTCCAGTTGAATTGCAGTTGAACACAGAGCAAGAACTCTCTTCATTGGCTCAGAACAGAGGACTAGATGAAGCAACAGACCAAAAGATACCAATTACCCATTTAACCTTAATAGACGTACACACACACGCCAAGCATACACACACGCCCACAGACTTCATGGAGGGTATGTGGACAGCAGACCTGCTACAACCACCACTATCAGACCTGCATTCAAAGTAGATGCTTCTATTTCTTTTCGAGAGGAACTGATCAGCGAGAGTCTTCATTTTGGTGTGAAGATTGTGATAAAGTTGGTGTTTTATAAAACACTCCCCTGTCTTGACTGCCTCAGGTCAGTTTTATGGGTCTAATTAATGACCTCCTCTAATTTTTTAGCACCTTTAAAAACTGACCTGAGGTCAGATTTTAAAGGCACCATGTACCAAAGCACAACAGACTAGACTATCTTTGCTACGTGTCTTGAGAAGGAGAGATAGTCACATCCATCCCTAATAATTTCAAAACCCATTAAACCCACAGTATATTCATCATCATGCACTTCAATGACATTTCCCCAGAAATATTTGAGTATATACAGACATTTATATATATATATAAATATATCTATATCGTGTTTTTTTTTTTTTTGCCTGATTTTTGTTGTTGCGTGTTGATAATGTAAATAAGTTTGTTGCGAGGGACTTCAACAGACAACTTTATTAAAAATCAACTGATGTTAAAACTGGCTTTGGACTGGCATGTTAAATAATGATTGATTTTTTTTTATATATGAAATTCAGATTGGGATTGTTACACCCTCCTTCAGCACACAAACATGTGCATTCAAGCACACACACACACACACACACACACACACCCCCCTGTCCCCTGCCCCAATCCGATGTGTTGCCAGGTAACACCCCAGCCCCCTTAGTTTCAGTCTCCACCCCCTGGCCTCTGGAGTCCCTCTGCGCTGTTGGCTGAGGTGGGTGTGTCTTACAGGTGTCAGTCTTGCGATTGGTGCTTTTTTTGTGGAATAGTCCCACTTCCCCCATTAGCGATAGGTCAGTTTCACCAACAGGAGGCATGTTCAGTTGCCGAGGATGATCTTGACAAAGCAAGCAACGTCTGTCTCTTTGGATTCGTGGTAGGTGAAAAATGGGTGTTGCTGCATGTAGAGAAAATCAAAAATCAACACAATTCACCAAGTAAAATGAGCACTGAGCTTGAATGTGTCCTGTCAAGCTTCAAAAATGACATGGACCAACAAATGATGGCTTCCAACTTCCAGTCTTGGCATGAGTGATGTTAGGCTGACATCTAGTGGTCAGAGGGGATCAATGTAACCAAATGAGGAAATACAGGCCAGAAAACTCACCATGAGTTCTGTGTAGTTTGGCCGCTCTTTGGAAACCTTCTTTAAGCTAAAACACAAAATAAGAACAATAATAATAATAAATAAAAACACCACAAAGCCACAATATATATATATATATATATATATATATATATATATATATATATACATACACACACACACTATACAGTCTATATATATATATATATATACAGTCCATCACTGACAACAGGACATGTACAGTGCCTTAAAAAAAACTGAATGAGAGAATACAAAAGATTATTCTAAAAACACTTCTAGGAAAACTTTTTTTAACCATTAATTCTGTACACCCTGAACCTGATGGAGATTTGCAAATGTAAAAAACCCTGTTCTTCAGATATTTAAGAAAACTACAGTGGAAATAACCACCTACTGCACACGTGTGAGTGTCCATGTATACGTGTTGGGGAAATACGCCCTGTGCCTTGTGTTAGAATAAGAACACAAGCGTGCAGGTGTGTGTGTGTGTATGTGAGAGAGACACCCACCACTTTGATGTGAAGTCCACAAAGTCAGGTGAGAAGCGGTCTGCTGGGAGCTGGGGTGAAGGTTCCTCCACCACCTGCTTGAGCTGCTGGAAGGGTGTACCCCACGAGTCATAGGGGAAGCGCAGGATGGCCAGCTCGATCTGAACACAGCCACACCAGTAGTTATCCAGGGAGCCCCCACACAGCCAACCACAGCGCGACTACACAGCCAACCACAGCGCGACTACACAGCCAACCACAGCGCGACTACACAGCCAACCACAGCGCGACTACACAGCCAACCACAGCGCGACTACACAGCCAACCACAGCGCAGCCCCACTACTGCTGCCACTCCCCTAGCATGGAGATGTTTAGCACACACTGTACTGCTGCACTTGAGGAGGCAAACGTAAGGAGAAAACATGTGTGATGACACAACGCTGAACATTTGTTTGTGGATTGAAGTAAAACCCATAACAATGGATTAATGAGCTCGCAATGCAGTGAAGCTTAAAATGAACTGACCATTGCTGATGTTTAACTTCTATCATGTATCACAACTTCATTAAGCTAGATCACCAAGTCATAGTTAGTGAGCAGAGAGCTCCTGCTATGGGTTTAATCTGCAGCTGAAAACTACAACCTGACTACATGTGGAGAAGATGACTGTGTGTGTGGAGCAGAGGACTGAGTATGCACGTGTGTGTGTGTGTAGAAGACTGTGTGTGTGTATAACACTGTGTGTGTGGAGGAGAGGACTGTCAGCACCCATAACCAATGAAGTTTGAATGTGATGGTACCCAGTGCCCATTAGAGCAACAGAAACAGTGATGAGATCAGCAGGTGTGAACCCAAACACCACTGGACACATCCACAGTCCCCAAATACAACAACAAACTGCAACTACAAATCACAACAAAACTCGGACCTACCATGGTGATTCCTAAACTCCAGATGTCTGACTTGACACTGTAGCCTTTCTGATTGGTTTCTGGGTTTATCCGCTCTGGCTATATATAAAAAAAACAACAAACAACATTAAAACATAAACAAAGAAAGAAAGCATATAGACAGAGGGGGAGGAGCCAGAAGCTATCACTTAGCAACCACACACACAGGCTTACCGCCATGTAGGGCTTGCAACCTGCATCCATGGTCTTAGCCACCGAGTCCACCAGGTAGCCACTGATGCCAAAGTCACACATCTTCACCTGACCCTGCATGTTGATCAGGACGTTGGACGGTTTCACATCTACACGACACATAAGGGATTGGGGGGGGGGGGGGGTGAAGAGGCATTTGAGTGAAGAGAGAAGTGTTCACAGCCCCAAGGAAACTTGGGGGTGGAGTCTGGGTGTCAACAACAGTGATGAAGAAATACTGCTGGAAATCCTCAAAACAGATCGCTTACACTCTCCAAACAAATCCATTACGTAACACACTCTTTATGTCTTTATTAAGACAGTAGCCTTAATAGTTCATCATGCTGTTCACAGCCATTTAGGGAAATCTGCTGTGGAAGAAAATTACTAGCCTGAGCCTCAGTTACTACAATAACACTGAATAAGATGAAAAATACCACAATAATGCTGTTAGTCTTTGGTGCAAAAGGGCAGTTTAAGAGGACACCCAGGTCAAATTAATACAGCCACCCTAAAGGCATCATGAAACTGAACTAAAACTCAACATCAAAGCCAATGCTCTGTTCTGAGTGGGAGGGGCCATGCAGGCTCCTCCCCCTGCTCTGCATCTGGAGGCGTTACTCTCATCAGAGCCCCACCCTCCCCCTCACCTCGATGGATGACGGACAGGTGACTGTGGAGGTGTTCCAACGCTTTCACGATCTGCAAGTGGAAAGAAAACCCAGTAAATCAGAGAACACTGCCTTCTAGGCTGGGCCAATGGGAAAGCAGGACTACTATTTGCCCCAGGCTGGGCCAATGGGAAAACAGGACTACTATTTGCCCCAGGCTGGGGCAATGGGAAAGCAGGACTAATCTCTGCCAAGGTCATGAACTGCCAGGAGCATGTTCTCACTGTCTGTTCAAAAAAAGCCTAATATTCTAGCAGTAAAGAGGAGAGAAAGTAGACATGTGAGAACTGGGCTCCAGCCAAGATCTCTTCCTCTCCCTCCCTAATCTGCTACAGCCTTCTCCGATTACCCACAAAGCAAAGCAAGCTCAATGATGCCATTCACGGACTCCAAAGAAAAATCTGGGCTTGGCACATTTGGTAGGCTTTTCTTTCCCTCCAAATGTCCCATCTTAGCTGAATAAGACCTACATTTGTGTGTAACACTGAAGACTTCTCTAAGAAAACAGAGACTTCTCTATAAGACACACCAGGAAATTCTTGTTGCACAATGTATTGTTTGTTAATCATTGTCACAACTGTGGTCTTTGGTGTGGATACTGGTGTGACAAAAACCTGCACCACACAGATGAGCCCTACACCATTCCGGGTGGTGCGAGAACCCTGGCCTGTCTCAGAGGCTCCTGATGGGTGTTCTGTGGGCGAAGCGATGAATCACTGCACTTGCATACCCCACAAACATAAATCCCTTTGGTGAAGATAACGCAGATCTGCCGATCTTAAATCTCATCGCAGGTTAACTAACATTCTTGTCATGCAGGGCAAGAAACAGCTCAGAATGTCTGATCAAAAGGGAGTGCATGTGAGCACAGATTTGGGCCGGGATGACGTGTGAACTACTTCTGATTCATCGTCTCATTCATGAAACTGTTGTACAACGTCGAAACGAGCAGTGGTTTGAGCACAACTGACTAATCAGCTTCAGCAGTGTGAAAGTGTGAACAACAAGGCCGGTGCACTAGTGCCTCATTTACATATTATTTGTAAAAGGAACACCCTGAATTGGCCTCATATACATAATATTTGCATTATACACACCCTAAGCAGGGATACTGTTCAATAAATGGGAAGCATTAAGCAAAATACACTTTCTCAAGACAGACACATGTAAATACATCTAGAGGTTTACAAAGCTCAGTTAGGTATGTCTGTTTCTATTTAGCTACTGAAATTGTGTGACTCCCAGTACCAGTTTTGATACAACAAAAAATAAACTGATGAAATGAATGTTTTTCAACATAAACTCTTTTTTGAAAAGCACACGCTGATTGTGAACCATCACAGCGTTAGCCTAAACAAGCTAACATCCGCCTTCGTGATCAACAGATGCGGCTTGAGTAATATACAAAAACTAACGTTAGCAAAGGTTTCTGGATATGGACATTCTAACGAATTGTTAATTAAAAAAAAAAGTTAAACTTGTGAAACTCGCTAACTCAGAGTTCTGTGTTCTGCATGTTTGTCTATGAGGTCCTTAAAGAAGTTTGAGGTTTTTCCAAAATACTGTGACTTTTGGATGTCAATAATTTTGCCGACTCAAAACACGGTCATGGTACTTTCGGTACCATCGGTATCATAGAAAACAAGTGCTGTCAAAATTTTGGTATCGACTTGGTACTGAAGTATCGGTTCTCATAACATCTCTAATTAAGACCCAGCCACCATAACCTGATATACAGTAGGCTATATCCCACAGCCACTAACGCTAGCGGTACTATAACAACAACCAGGAATCAGAACTACACACATGCGCACACAGACAGACAGACACACACACACATACACACACAAAGACAGACAGACACACACACACACACACACACACAGACATCATGGGCATCTCCCTTTCACACTGGGCCCCTGGTGCCAGTCACAATCAGCAAGTGCTGTGAAGTGTAGAGAGACCCAGACACTCACAGAGACGGCCATCTTTCCCAGGATGTCTTCTGGGATGGTCATACCCTTCTCGTGAACCTTCTTATAAAACTTATCCAGCGAGGTGTCCATCAGTTCCATGCAGATCCACACGTCACCCTGGTGGATGTTAAAAGGTCAGCCAAGTATCTGCACCACATTTTAACGTGTGGAAAGTAACTGCAACGTGTGTGGAGATACAGTGCGGACCTCTACTTTCAGAACGGACAGCAGCAGCCAGGAAATTATATGGTCATTTATATGAACAATTACACTCACCGGCCACTTTATTAGGTACACCTTGCTAGTACAGGGTTGGACCCCCTTTTGCCTTCAGAAATGCCTTAATCCTTCGTGGCATAGATTCAACAAGGTACTGGAAAGATTCCTCAGAGAGTCTGGTCCATATTGGCATGATAGCATCACACAGTTGCTGCACATCCATGATGTGAATCTCCCGTTCCACCACATCCCAAAGGTGCTCTGTTGGATTGAGATCTGGTGACCGTGGAGGCCATTCCAGTACAGTGAACTCATTGTCGTGTTCAAGAAACCAGTCTGAGATGATTTGCGCTTTATGACATGGCGCGTTATCCTGCTGGAAGGAGCCATCAGAAGATGGGTACACTGGTCATAAAGGGATGGACATGGTCAGCAACAATACTCAGGTAAGCTATGGCGTTGACACGATGCTCAGTTGGTACTAATGGGCCCAAAGTGTCCAAGGAAAATATCCCCCACACCATTGCACCACTACCACCAGCCTGAACCATTGATACAAGGCTGGATGGATTAATGCTTTCACGTTGAAGACGCCAAATTCTGACCCAACCATCTGAATGTCGCAGCAGAAATCGACTCATCAGACCAGGCAATGTTTTTCCAATTGTATTGGAATCAAATTGAATTCCAATCAAATTGCAGCCTCAGTTTCCTGTTCTTAGCTGACAGGAGTGGCCCCCGGTGTGGTCTTCTGCTGCTGTAGCCCATCCGCCTCAAGGTTCGTTGGGTTGTGCGTTCAAAGATGGTCTTCTGCATGCCTCGGTTGTAACGAGTGGTTATTTGGTTACCAGTCTGGCCAGTCTCCTCTGACCTCTTTTTTGGACCATTCTCTGTAAACCCTAGAGATGGTTGTGCGTGAAAATCCCAGATGATCAGCAGTTTCTGAAATACTCAGACCAGCCCGTCTGGCACCAACAACCACGCCACGTTCAGTCACTTAAATCACCTTTCTTCCCCATTCTGATGCTCAGTTTGAACTGTAGCAGATCGTCTTGCCATGTCTATATGCCTAAATGCATTGGGTTGCTGCCATGTGATTGGGTGATTCGACATTTGCGTTAATGAGCATTTAACGCAGCAGGTGTACCCAATAAAGTGGCCGGTGAGTGTATATGGTTAATTATTTCAGGTCATTACACTTGCAAGTTTGATTTCTCCAGACTACAACTCCTAGCTTGTGTTATTTTACAGGCTCTGAAGGAACGCCTTTCTACACGAGTAAAACAGATAAAAGTGGCTCTCACCATGCTTCATATTACAATAAATACTGAAGTAAATGAAACTAACATTCAAGGCTGAATCTGTCTGACGCTACACACTGTGTTTCTGCATGTATTAACACACAGTTAAACCAAATCTGCTGCTACATCTGTATGAAACAGAACACTACGCTTTTGAAAGTGTATGTCTGCTGCCACCATCTCGGTGGGAATGGTCTGGACGGAGGTGCTGCTGGTACCTCTCTGAAGAGGGCGCCATAGAAGGTCACTGTGTAGAAGCAGTCCACTGTTCTCATGGAGATGTCCAGGTCCATAAGCAGCCGCTTCTGTTCCTGTGTGTTCACCGTCGCACGGATTCTCTGCAAGTGTGTGTATGTGTGCACATATTAACAACTGCACGGGAGCCCCTAACCAAGCACACCCACTGAGGCAAGTTCCAGCTAACAGATCCAGACGTGCCACAGAGCAGGCATGAGACATCTCCTCTGGATGTTCTTATTTGTCAAAAATGTGCACTGTCTGACTAGATCCCCCCCCCCTCATCTTTGACTAGATCCCTCATCTTTGACTAGATCCATCTTCACCTGTCACTAGATCCATCTTCACCTTTGACTAGAGCCCTCCATTTTGCCCCTCATTTTTATATGGCAGACAGAAGAAGTAAATATGTGGCTATGCTAATGAGGCAGCAGTACTTTAGCCAACAGAGCAAGTCAGATCCAATCAGATTCCACTTCATTGAGTAAATATGTGGTTATGTTAATGAAGCGACAAAACTACAGGCAAGTGAGTTTATCAGGACCAATCAGATTCCTCCTCACCAACTTCTACAGTGGGCACAGACGTTTGCCCATCCCACAAATCTGGAAATGAGAAGTGTCCAAACTGCACGATGGTCCAGAGATGTTTAACAGGAGAACGGGCCACTGCCTGCACTCTCGTGCGGACGTTAACGAAGTGTGAATACGAATAACAAGTGATAAGTAATGAGGGGCTTATATGCAAAAGTGCAGAGTGCTGCTAATGGACACTTCCTGGAGACGCCAGCCGCCTCGTGAGCTCGTGAGGGAGCACGTTACGGTAAGCCGCACTGGGAGCCGATGCCCGGGGAACCCAGGACGCCACTGACCTTGACAGCCATGATCACGCCACTGGGCACGTGCCTCATCTTGTCCACCACCCCGTACGCGCCCCTGCCCAGCTCGCCAATCGGCTCCAGGTCATCAGCCTTCACCTCAAAGTTCTAAGGACAAACACACGCACACAGAAGGAATAAGGGGAACGTCTGTACCAAACGGCCCAGTTCATGTTTTGCAACTCATTAATTTTTTCAGAATGACCACACACACACACACACACCAAAAAGGTTGAGGAAAAACACACACTCGTCATGGCTTGCTATTATTGTTAATTATAATAATTATTACTATTAATTGTATTTTTTTCTATTACTTTTTCTGGATACAGCACAAAGTTTTGACCCTTTAGCCCCCCCTTTCCAATAAAAACTGACTTGCCTTTAAACTACCAGTAAAGTAACTACCATTAAAGTAACTTCAAGCTTTAGGTTAAATTGTCGAGACAAAAAAGCCACCATCTTTGCCAATGGAAAATTCCACTTATTTGATGAGTTTAAAATAAATATTTTTATAGCCCAGGAGGCAGTAAAGTACATTCCAGACTGCCTGCAATCAGAGGGAGCAACTCTGCCGTAAAGCGCACTGGACCATATTCCTGTGGCTCTGGGCTACTCCACAGAGCCATGAGGTGAGGGGACCCTCTTACGTCACCCCACACGAGTCATGCCCACAGGCAGAGAGGGTGTGTTTGCTAGTCTCAGCCACGAACACGGGAACGTAAACACACCCGTGAGACGGGCACCGACATTCAACATGGCCTCGTGTGCACAAATTACACAGAGACAAATCGAGCTTAACAAATAAACATGGTGGGGAGTGAAAAAGGACACGTGAACTCTCTCTGCATAATGTCCTTCAGGGGTGAATACGTTTAATGACTGAAGACCACAGTGCGTCAACAAAGGGAAGAAGGTTCTCGAAAGAATGTGAGACGCTCCAGAGACAACAGACAGTGCCAAACAGCTAATAAAGGCGTTGGTGTTTTTACATTAAGAAACTGAACAGCAGCTCAGGATGGTGTTCACAGAGCTGGGGGAGGAGTCGTACCTTGTCGCCGATGGTAACATAGGCTTTGGAGTCCAGGTCCCTCGGGGGTCTGAAGAATAATGAAGGAATCATATTTTAATCTCTGCAGCATCGGCACACGGTCAGCAAGCTACAGGTCAGCCTTAATCACACAAATCTGCACTGCCTGACACAAAAGACACTGCAGGATTCTAACAGTTCAGATCAGAAAAGGAGCGATTACAAAATAGACTGTTAATTATTTTTCTGCTCCAGAAGCTGAATGGAGTGGAGGAGGAGGAGGAGGAGGGGGGATGAAGCACATACGTCGCTGCAGGAGTAGGCTGCTCAAACGCCTCCTTAGAAAGCCGGAGACCTGGCTTCTTCCTCCCAGGACCTGGGGGAGAGGGGCAGAGAGAGAAAAGAAAACAGAAAGGATAAAAAAACAGTGTGTAAAAGAGAAGTTACTAAAACTAAACTCATCAGGGAAACAGTACCAACAACAAAAAAAGTCTCCAAGAGACTTGCTGTTTCCAAGCTGATTGGTGACATTCACATTAAAAGTGTATTTAAGTACACAAACAATCAAAAACACAAGTAAAAAGGCAATTACACGCAAGCGCGCGCGCGCACGCACACACACACACACACACACACAAAAAAAAGCTCAAAGCATAAAGAGAAACAAAGTAATTCCAAAGTGGTCTCCAGGCACCCTGGCCTTCCATTCAGCTGCTCCCCCCGAGGAATTACGAGCCCCAGAGGGTGGAGAGAAGAGCTCTTACAGTCGGACAGCGTCCGCGGCTCCAGGTCCTGGCTGGACGAGAGCGCGGAGGAGAGAGGCACCAGGCGACGGCGCCCGGGCAACGCCACAGCCAGACCAGCTAAAGGCCACCCTCACATTCTCTGGTCTCGACAGGCGTCACGGCAACAGGCTCACAGGACAGGCCAATCATGTGTCGCGTTCCCGACGGCAGGTGAACACACTGTACTGCTGGCGTGGCAGAGCTCCCAACTCAACCCTTCCCCTCTGCTGAGGGTGTGTGTGTGTGTGTGTGTGTGTGTGTGTGTGTGTGTGTGTGTGTGTGTGTGTGAGATGAACACATGCACACCAGAGAAAGTTTCCTTTTTCTCATTTTATTTATTTATATATATTTTTTGTTGACAAAAGAAGTATCAGGCAACGTTTTCCCAGACCCAACCAGGCAAGGGGTGCCATGCGGTGGAAAAGCCTGCAGGGGGATCAAGTCAGCGCTCTGAAATGCACAGTAGACTTCATGTTTTACTACCAGATCACATAAAGAATAAGTGATTTTTGGAGAGTGCATAAAATTATGTTGCACTGGTTCAAAAGTGAACTGCATGTTAATTTCATCTGATTCTCCGTTGAAAGTGCAAGAACTTTGTGAGCTCCCTTCAAACAAAGTAACAGCGCAGTTAAAGCAGAACGATGGAGGTTGTAACAGGGGTTCTTGGCTATACATCATGTCTTTTATAGATATGTGCTGTCACAGGGCAAAGTGATACTGCAACTGATTCTGCAACCCCCCCCCACACACACACACACAATTCTCTCAACATTCCACTGGAAAAATGACTTATACGTGTGTCACCGTGACCCAGCGGACCAGCGCCACATCCGCCCGTACTGGCCTTGGTTACCGTCAGTGATACCACAAGCACAGATACCGAGGTGGCAGGAGCAGAGGCGTGGCCTAAAGCAAGCCCCACCTGCCCCACATACAAGCCCCGCCCACCCTCCTATCCATCCTCACTCCAGACCTCTGGCCTTATCTGCAGTAGTCTGGGTCCACTGCAGTTTCCCTGCAACAGAGCCGCCCGGAACATGATCCCCCAACGACGAACCACAGCCCGGTCCACAACACCACAGCGCCGCTCCGCACAAGATCCCCGGGCTTCTCGTCTTTCCGATATTCCCTCCTCAGCAGCAGGGATGTTGGCCAACACACAGCAACATTAGCTGCACTCAGGCACAAAGGCCTTGGCAGACGGGTCTAGTAGACGGCTGCATTTCTAAGAGAGTTTTAACCCGATGAGCAGTGGCTCCCGGTGGCTCCACGTGTGCCCACGCCTCACCGCCTGCGCCTGGCCCCTCCTCCAATGCCGGGCGCACAGGAGAGACCCTGGCGGCTTTCTCTCTGCACGTCCGGGGTAGGTGGCCACATTCGTGGCGCGGCGCAGGAAGCAGATTCCTGCATTCCTGCCCCGTCATGCCCCCCGGCACACCTCCCCCCCCAGGCCTCTGTTCCCAGACGGCTACTGTGCTCTCCTTCCCACAAGCACAATGTTGCCAGAAAGTCAGTAGACTCTCCACCCACCTGCATTTACACACGCAACAATAGCAATAGAAAACTGACACTCAGGTGCCCCCAACCGCCACCCACCTCCCCTCCCCGCCTGTACGCACACACACACACACACACACACACACACACACACACACACACACACACACACACACACACACACACACACACACACACACACACACACACACACACACACACACACAACTTGTGTGAACGATGAGACTGAGATACAGATCGTGCTCGAGTCAGCCAGGTCCTCTTCACCTTTAAAAAGCAGTTTCCTCAAAACACGCGTGACATGGACAGGGCAACACCAGACAGCGTTAGGCCGATAACCTCGACACAGGCGGATCGCGAACGTCCCTAATCCTGAAGATTAGGACCTGCCACAGGCCCACGCCTAACAAGCAACTGCAAACACTCACGACAGCAGAGAGGTGAGGAGAAGTTCGCATGTGGGCAGTCTTCAGTCACACTCCTCACTGCAGAGGACTGTGAAACTGTTACGCAAGCATTACACAGACCAGTCCAAAGTCGACAAATATAACAACCAGCGCCCCTGTCACACTCTTCTCAGCTGCCATGGGGGTGGCCGGAGGTTGGGGCTACGCACGCAGTTTTCCGTTCTACTTTCCCGGATGGGCACAGACACGGGGGGAGGGGTTCAATGGGCACAGACACGGGGGGGGGGGGGATTGAGTGACATGGGGTGGTGGGTCCAGAGGACCAGAAGGGGCAAAGGGATATGGGCACAGGGTGGTGCTGAATAGGCCTGATGGGATGAGGCAGGCAGTGACATGCTCTGCACAGCAGAGAGCAGCTTTCATCTGCACAGAGCCATGCAAATTACCAACACACACACACACACACTTGCATGGACATGCACAAATCAGAGAAATGCACATGTGCGTGCATGTGCGTGTGTGCGCACGTGCATTTCTCTGATTTCATGGACACATGCACAGATCACACACAGAGGCTGGCATGCAAGCGTATTCTGCAACATCCTGTCAACAGAGGCCAAACAACCCCGTCCAGATATCAGAAGCCCAGCCTGACTGCACTGAGATGCACAAGAACCCACATCTCCAGCTCACATAGTTATGTAACCACCTTCATGTGCAAAGAAGGAGCCCCATTAGAACAGTAATGAAGCTGCAGCTAGGCAGAGCCGCACACACACCCAGCGCCTCGTGCGACAGAACCGCTCGAAGACGGCGGCTCAATTAGCAGGAAATCATGGCATGTGCGGCCGTGTCCAACGAGTGGCAGAACTGGTGGGAAACAACACACATGCCCTCCGTGACCCTTTGGAAGTGTATGACACCATGCGCGCGGTACGTCAGTGACACCGGCACAGACACACCCCCAGCAACACCGCAGCCGAGCAACCCGGGGCGGGCACGCATGCCCTCCGGCGACGCTTACGGGGAGGCTCCGCCCGCTGCACACGCTCAGGTGCAGCAGAGCTGCAGGATCGGCTCGCACGCCAGTCACGCCAACTGGAGCTGCGCTGACTGGCCGGGCCGTCACTCTGTTTTTGCCCAACAGTCCTAGCGTTGCTAATAACCACACTGTTCCCATGGAGTTCGGTTTGCAAAACACAGCCCTGCTAGCGCTGGCGGCCAAGAGCTGGGTGCAAGCGTCACACACCTAGGACACCACATGATTGGTGGATTATATAACCGTGCTGTCCTGGCAGTGAACCATGGCTTGCTCGTATTGTTGAAGTGGCGCGGGAAGAGATTGGCACTTCTCTGGAGGGTATTTTCGGTGGCCTTTTCTCCAGTGGCTGTTTTTGCAGGTTCAGGTGTTTTGGGTTTGTTCTCCTCACGTTCCTCTGCAACAGCGTCCCATGCGTTTGAACCGCCGCTCGGCCGAGCTTCTCTCCCTCGCATAAATCACACGCTGCTCGTTTTAAGAAGCAGAGAAGGCTGCAGGACCTGCATCACAGTTACCTTCAAACGAAGGCTAATTAAACCCCTGCGATGACATAGGCAGTAGGCCTCACCCAGACCTCACGAACGCAGAGCGGAGACAGTAGCTCTCCTGCTGCAGCTCTGCAAGTGTCTGCGCGGCAATCGGCAGTTAAAGTTCGCAACTGGAGAATGTCCGGTCGGTGACTAGCGTGACCTCGGAATGCCACAACGTCCTGCACGTGACCCGAGCACGTGAGCCGAGCAGGCTTGCCATCCAGCTCCGTTAACCCCCTAGCTCAATCTGTCTGGAATTCCAGCAATCCCGAGGGTTCTTCCGTGGAATGTCAGAGACCTGGAGGAGGAAGGATGAATCACAGAGTGACAGGAAGAGAGAGGAAGGAGAGGGAGAGGGAGGGAGAAGGAGAGAGCCAGAGGGAATGAAGGTGGCGAGGAGAGATAGAAAAGGCAAAAGCAAGCACAAATGGACAGGCTAGAAAATTAGAATGTCAGACACTGAGGGGGATGAACGAGAGGGAAAGAGAGAGAGAGAGATGAAAATAACCTCTTTCGTGTGTTGCCGGCTGTTGGGACTCCCTGACCTCTCAGGCAGTGTGTGAAGACACTCTACACCCCCAAAGATGGCCGAGCCCACTGCCTCCCATGCCTGTGGCTCACGGGCCTCCTGCACCGCGACCCAAACACCCACCCCACGCCCGGCCTGCCAGCATGTGTGCAGGACCCAGCTCCTCTCACAAACTCACCCTCCTCCTGTGCTCCGCCACGCAGAAGTCCTGAAGTGGGCAGTGGCAGCGCAGGGCTGACGAAGTGCGGACGAAGTCCTCGGCTATTAAAACCCGGCCACGTTCTGTGGGCTTGTTCAGGCCCACCGCAGGATGTGATCGCCATCCCTGATTGGCTCTGGCCTGGCCAGTACCCAGTAAGGTTGTGCAACGGTGTTGTGGGAAAAAGGAATCACTAGATCAGATGTCCCCCTGCTGACAGTCTCTGCCCACTGTCTCGGGGGGCCACCACGCTGAATGGCCTGTGTGACGTTTTTATTCAGCACTTAGCACACGTGGCAGGGAGGAGAGCCCTTCTGAACACCTGACAGGCGTGTTGAACAACATGAGTCCCAGACTCGTTCCCTTCTTCTCTCAGACGCTTCCATTCCATGGCTCGTCTGTAAAACGAGCGGCCTACATGATAGCAAACACAAACAAACCTAGCCCTACCCACTACAGTGAGCCATGAGGCGTCTCAGAGCTCACCGCACACTGTCGTCTTGTCTTCAAACTCCACTGCCGTTCACCAACGCGGTGCTGCCAGAGACTCCGCTCTGCACGCGTGCAGAGCGGAGTCCCGCGCTCAGAAACCGCCGCGACGCAGATCTCTCCGTGCACAGCGGAGACGCATGTGCACGAGCTTTAGCAATCTGACGAGGCCAAGTAAGAACAGCCCTTTAATATTGAACACATTTGGCCGTCGCCCGCGGATGACGGTGTGCTTCTCAATACCCCAGCGTAGCGGCGATCCTACGGCGGGCCTGGCGGCTCCGGTTCTGCACGGGCATTGGCGGCAGGAGCTAAAAGCGGGACCCTTGCGGTGGAGAGTTGATGAGCTCCCCGATTGCACGCACATCCTGCAAAAGGCCGTCGCAAAGCGTAACCAGAGTGAAGTGGAGGGGCGAGGGGATAGTCCTGAAAGCCCTCAATTATTCAGGAGTCTGCAATAAGACAGATCAATGTCGGAGTGCGGCTTGCGCAACCTTAGCATAGCTCGCATTCTTCAGAGCAGAGCAGAGCAGAGTAGAGAGAGAGAGAGAGAGAGAGAGAGAGACACAAAGGGAGAGGAAGAGCGAGAGAGCATGCTGCCCCTTCTAGGCAGGGCCTCTCTGTCCGAGTGCCTGCAAGCCATACATGTTGATTACTCCCAAGAGGTTCAACACCGGAGGGGGGGGGGGGGGGGACAGTATTTGTGCTCGCCTTATTTTCGGCATGCCACCATTTTCAGGGCACTCGCACACACATAGCACAGTGGCTCACCGAAGCACACGCATCAGCAATGCACACCGTGTGCAACACACGATTCAACTCGACCACTGACTACATCTCAAAACAGTCGTCTGCAGGCATGCGCATATGCAAACGTGGATTTGCATGCAAGTGCTCAGCACAGATTCCTGAACACGGATTTGCATCCTGCACGAATGAGTCATGGGCCTGCGTGGCTGTCCGGTCCCGGGGGGGGGGGGGGGTAAATGCCCCAAACGATTGACCCTCCTGCAAAAAACACAGTCAGGCTGGACAGCCACCATCACTACCTCTGCAGCTGGGGGGTCATTTGCATGACAAACATGAAGAGTGGGCACCATGTAAGCAGTTTTGGGGCCGTCTGCAAGGAGTGGCAGCCAGCACCCAGGGGGGCGGCGGCCAGCTGCCAGGTGGGCGGCGGCCACAGTAGCAGCATGTAGGAGCAGCAACAGGCACGAGGTACCCTGAGCAACTGCACCACATGCCAAAAAAGTGACTGTCAGCAAAAAATAATAAAGGCTGAAAACATGTTCCCCTTCAGCCCCTTGAAACAAACCTCCACTTGATGCAAATCCAAGACCCTGGACAGTCAACCAGCAGAACAAGCCTTTTCAAACCCTTTTGAGCTGTTAGAACAGCTATAGGCCTGTGCACATTTGGACCAGCAGAATAGCAATGAAGGCTACAGGTCTGCATGATCAGTCTGTCGTGGCCCTTGTGCAATCACTTTTTTTTTTTTGCTTAGCTTTTCTCTGAGCATCTTGCATTAAGCTGCATGAAACAGGCTGGGGTTTCGATGTAGTAAAGTTGCTATTAGCAACTGTACAAAGGCAGGACCCCACGCATTAGTGCGAGGAAAAACACCCTGACCCAAAAAAAGAAAAAAAAAGTGCTTCTTGATGTGGACACAATGCATTTTTTTTCATATTTCATTGAAAGCTTGTCAGAACTGGCATTCTGTTGGTACGGTAGCCCAAGAGGAACACGAGAGTTAGGGGAGGAGATGGGGCACCTAAAGTGTAAAAGGCCAGACATGACCAGCAGGCAGTAGCAACAGTCTCCGTTTACAGGAAAGAAAATGGCCTCTCAGGCAGCTTTTAGAAGGACAGGAAATTGAAAAGCACATTAGAGCGTGTGGGTGTGTGTAAGTGCCTCCCCACGTCCTCCCGCTGCCCTCCCGAACCGCTCAGGAAAGGGGAGTTGTGTCTCCTTCAGTGGGCTTCGTCCCACCCTGCCCAGAACCAGCCCAACACCAAAACATCACACCTCACTCTGAGGGCCTCTGGGGACGTAGCGGAGAGAGTGGCGAGTGGATGCGGACCAGAGAAACACCCGGGACGTGGGGTCTACGCTAACGCAGACGCAGAGGTGCCTCTTAAAGCCCATGGGACGGGATCGCCCAGACTGTTAAATCCGCAACGTTTCACCAGCCCTGTCCAAGATCTACTGCAGTTTGCCGAAGGCTCGACAGTGCTGTGGAACGACAGCAAGCTCAATCACCTGATCTGAAAACGTGAAGTGCTGCTCATTCCAAACGCAGTTTCAGCACACGTTCAGCAACGGAAACACGTTCAGCACAGGAACAGCAACGTCACGTGACCCTGTCAGCTGAAAGATTAAAACCAGCACACTAACTGACTAGGCAAAAAGAATGCTTTAGGGTAATTGACTAATTTAAATAAATAAATAAACAGACACACCCTTAAGCTCCCAGCAGGTAGTCATGACGCCCAGCTAGCTGCAGTTACAGCTAAGCAGAAAATCTTGTAATTCCAGGTATCTGCTGCTCCTCATGTGCCACAGAAGTGATGTCAGAAGAATCACAAACCAGAATTTCCAACTGGGAAATTTCACAAAATCTACAATCTTGTTTGTCAGTAAGACGGGAATTTTATGTTACCCAAGTCGCCTAAGCCGTGAGATTGCATAAAAACGTGTACAGTGATTACATTCAGTGCAATCATCATCACCCCCTCTCACCAGTCACCAGGCAGTGGATGGATTCAGATGACCTGGAACCACTTTTATGCACTATTACCGACAATGACTGGTCTGAACTCATCACGATGACACAGCAGGAGGGGTGAAAATAGAAGCTCGCGAGGAACACAAAAACACAGCATTACCGTCTCCCCTGCCATCACCCATTTCCCGGACATGGGTCCTGCACAGGTAGGGGAGTGTGGTGGTGTGCGTACAGCAGGGGCGCTAACAGAAACGACACGGGGCCAGGTGTGTCCGAGTTACGCACTCAACAACCACTCCCCTTCCGACATGGAAAACATTTCAGAGCCAAATATTTTCACACAACGCCTTCTATTTAAGCGCCGAGTTTTGTCCATGCTAGTTTCTCCGTCCTACACTGCAGTTTCCGTTTACAGCGACTAAGACCCCAGCGGTCGGCTCCAGAATGGCCCCCGTGGCTACAGGATCAGACGACAGCTGTTGGTCATATCGCATATGCTTCAGATTCACAGGAGTAGCCTAGTCTACGTCCGTTTAGGCCCAAGGTGCGAACACACAACTCATGCACAAGTCGGGAACACGGGAGGAGCGGCGTTAGTTTCGTCTCACTTAACACTCGTGAAGTGCAACATGTACGTTGTTCAGCAGCCCGTCTAGCTTACAGGGTACAACAGAAATCATTCTTGCAAAAAGACTTCGAGCTAAAAAGAATCTGTGGCTGGGTGGCACCTTCGTCGAGGATTAACAGATCTTTACTTGGTGGAGGCGAGCACGTTCGCTCCGTTCCTAGAAATGTTCGGAGCGGCACACGCTCGCAACGAAACTATATTTAGCTTTTTTTTATTTTTGCAATGTCTACCTATGCATCAGCCTACTGCTGGGGCTTAGCGCGCGGCGTCCGAGTCATTTTCCATTACGCGCATCAACACAGTCAAAACACAACAGTTCAACTTATAAAATTGTCTGAACTTCGGCTTCATTTTCCACCTCTGTTTAGCTGACTGGTATGCCATGCAGCTAATGCGTTTAGGCATTTTCTCCCAACCCACTGGCACAACCGATTAACAAAGTTTGACGTTATTTCATGCACCTTACATGCAACATGGCCAAAAGTGAATCAGTTGCATTTGATTCTGCAGAATATATTTGCACTGCAAAAAATATTCCACAATAATCTACTTGTGAAAATTATTCCGCCTCTGTGTTAACTCGGGCGCGGGCAATGCTGCCGTTGCACAATCTCTTGCATTGCTAAGCTAGCTAGCATGGCTAGTTAGTTCCTGAACGAGGACCGAAGGCGTATCTGTAAAAATCCTGGTCGAACAAGAATGCAAATAGCTAGCTACTACATGAGCAGCCGAGGAGTGCGTTGCCTTACCAGGAACTCTGCAAAAGGGCAGATCTTAAAACAGGAAATGCAACTGACCCTTTCAAACAATCAAACTTTGAGTTGCATTAGCAAAGAAAGCTAAATCTGCAGCCCTGCACGTTGCAAGCAGTGCAGAGCTGACTGCATTTCCGAGGTTTTGCACAGATCGGTTTAATACACTTACCTCCTTTTGGCATAGACATTTCGCCTTTGCTCTGGTGGGGGGGAGGGGAGGCACAAAAGACTTTGCCTTCGTTCTCACTCCCTCCCTCCATCTCCCTCGCCGTTAAGCTTCAGCGGGCTTGCTTTGCAACAAAGGTGCAAAATACAAGCCGCGATCTTCATGCACTTGGGATCTTTCGGCACGAAGTCCGCTCGCCTCCGTCTAAGGACCACGATGACGATTGCACAGCTTGTAGTTCTCAGTGGAAACGATGAATTTTGTAACTGTTCTGCAAAGAAACCTCGGCGGCACTTACATGATGGGCCAAGGCTAGCAGCTGAGAGCTCCTAACTTGGATCAGTGTGAGCCCCTGCGAGAACACGTTCTTCCTGCAAATCGCGCAAGGCTTCATGGGAATAGTAGTGTATTTTTTTACGCCGTTGAGCGTAAGCTGCATGAACGACTACGCCTACTGTGCTACTTCTATACTTCTTTTACATTTGCTTGCTCTCAAAGGCTTACAAAATAAGTTACATTAAAGTTTTGTTGGATTCATATTCCAAAAGTGTATATGTGTGTGTGTGTGTGAGAGAGAGGAATTAAAATTATACCATAGTAGAGTTTCCAGAGAAGACGTTTCGGATATGTCGACTGTCGTCATTAACCGAGCAAGCAAAGTGTTTCTAAAGCTTTGGGCGGTGAAATCTGTGGCTGCATAGTTATATGTTATATAAGGAATAAGTAACAAAACAGGTCACCATGATTAGTCACATCAGTCTATTTGGAACAAAGTGGCTACTTACTATGCAAAAGACGTACAAATAAATAAATCAGTGTATTAGTTAAGAAAAAATAATGTTTACTCATGCCATAGACAATTATTCTTACAACACCATTTTAGAGATACCTACTGTCAAGTATTCACACTAAATGCAGTGATTTGTAAATGACCTGGTATACAGGTAATGTATTGTGTGGTTACCATGCCAACAGTGAGCATGACATTAGATTGTACCTTGTCTCTAATAACAAAACCTCTGAACATGCTAAGATCATTTTAGTTCAATAGAAAAGAACTAGAATGCACTGCAAAAAGGCTACACACTGAAAATGTATTTAATATTTTAATTAAAAGTGCATTATTTATTATTTCCTTAGTAATCCCAAATATTACTGATGTTGTCAGAATAGTTCAAGGTAAAGGTTGAGTGATGTGATTTTTGATTTTTGAGAAATTAATTCAGTTGTTTGTGGGTTTGTCACATTATCCCCCTTCATAAAAAGCTCTGTTTGTCATTCAATGTTCAATGAGTCTTCAATGTTCCTCAAAATATTTAGTGACCACTTAGGCTTAATATTTGAAAAGACTATTTGAACAGCACTGATCCACATGCTGCTGCGTCTCCCTGCTACACTGCTCTGGGCCCCTGGTACACTGCCCTGGGCCCCTGCTACACTGCCCTGGGCCCCTGCTACACTGCCCTGGACCCCTGCTACACTGCCCTGGGCCCCTGCTACACTGCCCTAGGCCCCTGCTACACTGCCCTGGGCCCCTGGCACACTGCCCTGGGCCCCTGGTACACTGCCCTGGGCCCCTGGTACACTGCCCTGGGCCCCTGGTACACTGCTCTGGGCCCCTGGCACACTGCCCTGGGCCCCTGGTACACTGCCCTGGGCCCCTGCTACACTGCCCTGGGCCCCTGCTACACTGCCCTGGGCCCCTGGCACACTGCCCTGGGCCCCTGCTACACTGCCCTGGGCCCCTGCTACACTGCCCTGGGCCCCTGGTACACTGCCCTGGGCCCCTGCTACACTGCCCTGGGCCCCTGGCACACTGCCCTGGGCCCCTGGTACACTGCCCTGGGCCCCTGGTACACTGCCCTGGGCCCCTGGTACACTGCCCTGGGCCCCTGGTACACTGCCCTGGGCCCCTGGTACACTGCCCTGGGCCCCTGGTACACTGCCCTGGGCCCCTGGTACACTGCTCTGGGCCCCTGGTACACTGCCCTGGGCCCTTGGTACACTGCCCTGGGCCCCTGGTACACTGCCCTGGGCCCCTGGTACACTGCTCTGGGCCCCTGGTACACTGCCCTGGGCCCCTGGTTGTGTAACTGGGGTAACTGGGGTTCGTGGCGAGTAAAGCCGTGTAAAGCAATGTTTCTCAACCCAGTCCATGAGACGCACCAGATGCTTCCACGTTTTTGCTTTAGCCTACTTGTTTGGAATTTGGACAGAGCAAAGCTGTGGAAGTGTCTGCTGGGCCCTGAGGACTTGGGTGGGAAACTCTGGTGAGAAGAAGCCACCACACGACCTCACCGTAATATGCCACTCTGGAAGGCTGGCGTGGCACGATCAGGATATCTAAACAGAGCACATGACTACAATGCCTCCAACAGCACCATCGCCCTCTGATGTACTGGGTCAGGGCAGTGGTAAGGTCTGACGAGCTTCACACCCATGTACGGCCACTGTAGGTCACCTGCCATCGTCACCTCCCTGCCCGGCGTGAGCACCCTGCGTCATTCCCTGTTGGACATTTGAGAAAGTGTAGTCCTGATTATGCAGAGCAACGTCCTCGTAAAGCCATGAGGATATCTCACCACAGAACAGGTACCTGCAATAAAACAGTATAGCATTTCTTTAAAATGGGTTTTCATTTATCTTAATTTCAACACTAGGCCTGAGCTAAGCCTGCTATACTGAATTAGCCTACTCTACAAATGGCTCATATATTAATTTCAAGTGTTGGCTGTGTTTCAAGCTTTAAATGAAATGAATGCTGGTACTTTATATCTTCAGTGTGCACTACAAAACATTTGCATGTGTCTGCATTTGGGTTGTTGCCTTAATCTGCTTTCATTA